>JAVIWB010001138.1:0-200056 GCA_031893035.1 Dermolepida albohirtum | reverse complement strand
ATTTTAAGTAATGTAGTGGAGCCCCTGAACTACACCATGTTCTAAAACCAACCATGGATATTGCAACAAGACTCTGCGCCCGCTCACAAGGCCAAAACAACTCAGCAATGGCTTGAAAATCATGCACCTGAGTTTATTAGTACTGACTATTGGCCGTCAGCAAGCCCAGACCTATATCCGCTCGACTACAAACTGTGGTCAATATTAGAGGGCATGGTCTGTAGAAGACCCCATCGCAACCTGGAATAATTGAAGCAAGCGTTAACAGAAGCAGTCGACAATTTTCCCATGGATATCGTCCGTACAGCGATTGATGAGTGGCCCTGCAGACTTCTGCGTTGTATTAAGGCAAATGGCGGCCATTTCGAGTAATTTGCATTGTAATCTGCTTCTGGGTTTCCGGGCTGGAACCGCGTCACTAGTATATCTGCCGACGTTTCGTACCCATTTGTATGGGACATCTTCAGGGCTGAACTACTGCACTGAAACTTCAGTTTCAGTGCAGTAGTTCAGCCCTGAAGATGTCCCATACAAATGGGTACGAAACGTCGGCAGATATACTAGTGACGCGGTTCCAGCCCGGAAACCCAGAAGCAGATAGCATGGACCACGACCGCGGAAGTCTACGTACCAAATTAATTTGCATTGTATTTTGTAGCTTACTATTCCCAAAATAAACTGTCAAAAAATAATTTAAATCCAACTTGCAGTTTTCTTTTTGTACTTAAAAACCTTTATATCAGTATTTATTGCAGGACTAGGTATATGTGTATATATAGTATTTGTGTGTATGTCGAATTTTTATTTTAGGTTAGTCATACTTTTTTATTTCTTGTATAATTCACACTTTTCTCGGATTAATTTTATTAAAACAAATATTCAAATCGAGTTAAAATTCAAAACCGTAAGGGAGGAGAGACTGTAAAAGCAAAAGATGGGGTGGATATGTTCTTCAAGAACACCTACATAGAGCAAACTCTCTCGAGTTAAGAAAAATTTCGACGTCACTTTCTCCTTTGTGAAATCCTTTTCTCTTTAATGCATTCAAAAATCGATTTAAATAATAATCTGTTGGAGATAAATACTGTAATATCGTATATTAAGCATTGCAAAGTTGCCATTTTAATCTTTAAGTCTTTATATTTATGATGTTTAACAAAAATATCTAGTAATTTAATTTTTCCTATTATAAAGCATCCGTTTATAAAGCCTCAAAGTGCATTATTAAATGCAAATATTCAATTAGCATCTTATTTTGTCGATTACCTACGTGTTCCTACTATATACATTTCTTTCAGTTATCATTTAGGGAACCGTCCTTAAGTGTCTTAACTAATAATTGTCGGCAAGAAACATGTCTGCTGCAGACATTCACCGGCAGATTTGTGAAGTTAACGGGACTACTGCCATGTCTGAAGACAATGTGAGTAAGTGGATCAGAGATTCCAAAACTGGTCGCGACAACGTCAATAAGTCCCGCTCCGGTCGGCCATCTGCGATCACAGACGATATTGTGGCTTTAGTTGAAGTGAAAATGCTTCAGAACAGACGTCTTTCCATGAGCACTCTTTCGAACGACTTTCCTGAAATACCGAAGTCAGTGCTGCACAAGATTGTTTCTGAAAAGTTTAAGAAACTGTATTCCCGTTGTGTCCCTAAACTCCTAAAGGAGGTAATTTTAAAGGAGCCTGTGGTTGGTTAACTTAACCTCTGAAGATTGATATATAACCCCTTTCCACATTAATTTTCGTATTTTGTATACATATTTCGACAACTAAGTTATCATCATCAGCAGATAATTAAACAGTATCTCTCCTGGAGAAGTATGGCAAAATACCCGTACAAAAGCAAATTCCGCACACGATCTGTACCGTTGAAAGCCAAAACGCACAGTGTTCGCTGAATTTTTTAACTTGTTATAACGAAGAAGGTGACGCCGTGTTGAGTCGTATTGTAACGAGCAACGAAACGTGGATTTCACATGTCACTCCCAAATCGAAGCAACAGAACATGGAGTGGCGAAGCGCACACTCTCCTGTAAGGGTCAAGGCCAACGAAAGGTCATGGCGTCTTGTTAGTCGACTTCATGCAATGCGGAACCACCATAAATGCGGTAACCTACGGTCAAATCTTACGAAAGCTAGTTGTACGATTTGATAAGTGTTTAAACAAACTTGGCAGTTATGTTGAAAAATAGAGAAATGTATATAGAATTTGAAAATAAATTTAGTTTTTGAAAATTTTCTTTCGTTTGTCTTTTATTTTCAAACGGCCCTTACTTAAAAAACAAGTCTCGAATTTGACCTATAGGCTTCTAAAATGAATAATATCATTCTCTCAACCAATACATAAATGTATTGACCGACAAGGCGAGAAACGCTTCTATTTCACAAGATCGGTAAACTAGGTTTCCAGTGTGTAATAGACAGAAACTTGCGTGTTCGGCTTTATGCCAATTAAAGAATGTTAAAAGGAATCATTCTATTATTAATAACACCCTATCAACTACATATGTTTCACCGATTCACGGATCGTCAGGTTGATTTGTGTTATTAATGAACGATTCCTTCATAGCGCTTATCATATCATTTCGATACAGAAAAAATAATGAATAACATCATGTCTTCCTTTCTCAACCAATACATAAATGTGTTGACCGCCAAAGCGAGAAACGCTTCTATCTAACAGGCTTCTAAAAGTGTAAACGGAGGATGCATTTCAAATGATTCACTATGTAGCTTTGTACCTAACTTTGTTCTTGTCATTAGATATTTTCTTCATCATTCTAGTATCATAAATAGCTTTATTAGGCAAATTTTTGTTGCAGTTGTTTCAACAAGAGTCAGATACTTGTATAAGGTTCATTAGATTATTATTATTCTTGCTTAGGCTCGCTGTAAAAGAATACTTTTGAAACAGCCAGAAATAACTGCAGAAAATTGTCTAATGTATACTGGTAAATCTACTTTTGTTAGCATTGACTGTGCCATCATGTTTATTAGAACCCTATTTGCAACAAAGTTATTTGCTTCTCCAATAATTTTTTCCTGTTGTTCAGTACTTAATTTTAAATTAGTCCAATAACGAAAGGATGATTTACATTAACTTTCATAACTGCTAAAATAAACACATCTAATTAAGGGATATGGAAATCAAATCTACGATTATTATTGGAAGGGGAGATGCTCTCCAAAATAATATCTATATTCTAACGCTAAGCTTAAAAGCTTCTGTGGTCGAGAGGGTCAGAATCTTGTGGTAATACTGTGCGTTGGAATGGATTTAGTTGTTGGAGAGGTCAACTAATGGATGTGTAACCGCAACTCGGATCGATTTGCTTCCGGTAACTTCTCCGGAAATAACAAAAGATAAAGATGGACCGCAAAGAGGAGAGCGAAATCCCGTATCTTAGATGCAACGAACTTATAATTTTCCAAGATTTAATTAAAACTGGTTACATGCATGTCTTTTACATACAATTTATTTGAGTTCGCTAGTATAGTAATTTAATAATGAATATAATGCTTGTGAGCAGCTTTGTTTTGTAATCTTTTGATATGAATATAATAGCATTAATGGTTTATCTATTGTAAGGAGTACATTATAAAAGGAAACGCATTGGAGAACAGGAAATAGAATAGCTAAATCTAGAGAATTCGTCAAAATAAACATAAAACGAATAGAAATGTACAGGGTACATAGTAGAGTACATATACAAGGTTTTCCAATAAGAGTGATATGATTTCTTTAAAAAAAACACACTCATTGTTAAGAAAATTCAAAAATTTTTTATTTAATGTGAAGTACAATCGATACAATTAAGTTCTAAATAAAACGTCACTCAAATGGCCTCCACGACTTCTTCTGCAGGAACGAATTCGACGAACCCAATTTTCGAGCACTTTTTCCACTAAATCTAGTCGTATGTCATGAATGGCACGTTCAATATTGACTTGTAAAGCTTGAAGAGAGTCTGGTTTATTTCGATAGACCAATGACTTCAAATAACCCCACAGGAGATAGTCTAATGGTGTTAAATCACAACTTCTTGGAGGCCATTCGATATCACAATTTCTTGAAATAATCGAATCTCCAAATGTTTCTCGCAATAATTCTATTGTTGCATTTGCTGTGTGGCACGTAGCCCCATCTTGTTGGAACCAAATGTTGTCAAGATCAACTTCTTCCAATGTCGGCCATAAAAAGTTGGTTATCATCAATCTATACCGCTCTCTATTGACAGTAACGGTGTTACCAGCTTCATTTTGAAAGAACTACGGACCGATGATTCCACCATACCAAAAACCACACCAAACTGTCAATTTAGGTGAATGTAATGGTTTTTTATAAATAATTTGTGGATTTTCTTCGCAGCAGAATCGACAGTTTTGTTTATTTACCACACCATCCAGATGAAAGTGAGCCTCATCAGAGAGGATGATTTTCTTAAAAAAATCGTCATCGTTTTCAAGTTGTTCCAAGGCAAAATCAGCAAATTCACGACGTCTACGGTGGTCCAGTGTCTTCAGTTCTTGAGTGAGAACAATTTTATAGGGATGCAAACCCAAATCCTTTCTCAAAATCCGCCAGGTTGTGGTGTGACAGTCGCAATTGTTGAGAATGTCTTGGAATCGACAAATTACGGTCTTCAGTAACACTTGCCTGAACGGCAGCAATATTTGCATTACTTCGAGCGGTTCTTTGTCTTATTGGCACTTGAAAATTATGTAAAGAAAATGTAACCTCAAAATTTTTAACAATTCGACGAATAGCGAGCACGTTTGGACGATTATTACGACCATAAAATGGCAAAAGCTCACGAAAAGTTGAAATTGGAGAACGACTATTTTGATAATAAAACTGAATAATTTGTAAACGTTGTTCTTTCGTATATCTCTCCATGATGAAATTGTAAACACTACTGAATACAATGAAAAACAAATGACAGATCATGACATATTACAAATGGCCGAAATGTCACTTCAAAATCATATCATCCCTATTGGAAAACGTTATACATTATTAGAATATTAATATATACGATTCATATTTAATCAAAAAGAGTAAATAGAACCTCTTCCCACAATAATTTTACTATTGTGTATATTTCGACAACTAACGTGTCATCATCAGCAGATATTAATCGCAATGTCGCACCTGGTTCCACGGTTAAAATCGCACAGAAACAAATCCGTACCAGACATCACTGTCAAAAGCAAACATACACTGTAGATTCGTTTGACAATTACAAATGTATTTTAGTTGTAAAACTAACCGCTTGTCTTAAAGTATACCCCCCAGCTTATACATGTAAAGTTAAAAAACCTATTACAACAAGGAAGGTGACGCCATGTTGAGTCGTATCGTAAAGAAACACAAAACGTGGAAACTTGTCTTAAAATATACCCCCCAATACACATGTGAACTTTTTTTAACGGTGGTTTTTTCCTTTTTCCTTTTCCAGGAATCCAAACAGGCACGAGTACGTATTGGACCCTATCGTTGCTTAACATATGATTGTTGCTTTTTGAAATTTTCATGACTTTTGGAATAAATACAATTCCAACTGGAATCTATCATCTCGCGGAGCGTTATTGAGTCATATGCCAACTGTGCATAATGACATCAAAAACATGATCGAAGTTGCAGTTAACGATAAACGGCTGTGGTTATGTGTCGACGAGACGACAGATCGAAAAAAATATTCTATTTGGAATATTATACTGCGCGTTCAAGTTTCTGTTCAAGCGATATTTCACATTACATATATACTAGCAAAAGTGCATTGGCGAAGAAATTATGAGGGTCACTTAAGGTTGATATATAACCCCTTTTCACACTAATTTTCGTATTCTGTATACGTATTTCGACAACTAAGTTGTCATCATCAGCAGATAATTAAACGGCGCAGCATCTGAAAACTACGGCAAAGACCCACATACAATAAATTTCCTACACGATCTGTATCGTCGAAAGCCAAAACGCACACTGTATATTCGTTTCGCATAATTTTTAAAGAAATTATATTCTAGTCTTAAACTATACTTAAAAAAAGTACCTGCATACGTTTACTACACCCTCCCTCGTGTATCGTATAAGAGGTCAAAGAGAGATGAGTTATGGGTAGGGCTCATGTCAGTGTTCAATATATAGCCCATATTCTTCAAAATGTACATGCTTTCACATCCATCTAATTAGTGATAATTACACACGCTCTTTACCAAATGCTAACAAGCCGAGGTTACACTGTGATTGCTTTCCAACACATGTTTTGCTAAACTGAATGTTTCTGGCCGATTAAATTTGATGTGCGGAATATATTCATTATATTGGGTTTCCAGTGATCGTTTCGTTTGGACGATGTATTGTTTACTGCAATCTAGACATTTAGTTCCGTAAATTTCCGATTCTTTGTTGTCCTCGACTTCGTCTTTCGCATTTCCTAGGAGGAATTTGATGGAGTTAGTGGACCGAAAAGTAACTTAAAAAATGTGCTTTTTAAAAACACAATTCCAATTTTTCGTCAAGGAGTGAAAAGGTAAACATATAAATTGCTTGTCTCGATTGCTTTGAGGTGACAGACATGCAGTATCCTGAATTGTCTTTCTTATATTAGCCTTCCTAAGCTTTCTTGGCCTCTTACATAATAGACAAGGGAGGGTGTAGTAGACGCATATAAGTACTTTTAGGACAGTTTAAGACTAGAATACAATTTTTTAAATTATGTGAAACGAATATACGGTGTGCGTTTTGGCTTTCGACGGTACAGATCGTGTACGGAATTAGTTTCGTGCGGGTTTTTGCCGTAGTTTCCAGATGCTACACTGTTTAATTATCTGCAGATGATGACAATTTAGTTGCCGAAATTCAAAAATTATGGTAAAGGGTGATCGTATTGGGTTGGAATTTCGAATTATACAAGATTTTTCTACTATCGTTTCATGTAACAGACTAGTGAAACTGACAAATCCAGTTAAGCTACGTACCATTAAAAAGAAAAAAACCCATAAAATTCCGAATCATTTTTTCGGATATTAAAGAAATTTATTGTTTAGTAAATAAAAATTAACTTAAGAAAGTCCAACCTTTGTCGAAACAGAATAAATGAAAATTAATTCCATTTCTGAAAGAAATTTAATTATTAATGGCACTGTATAAAGATAAAGAGCTTTGCGGCATTCGAATAAAGCCCAAACTCAATTGCCCATAAAATAATTACAGCAAAGTTCCGTCTCCTTCTTTATGGGAAGGGGTGGAAAGTAACAAACTGGAAGTTAGGAGATTTCGCGGTGATGTTTATTGCTGCGAAATGCGTAAAAGATAGGTGGGCGAAATAAAAGAGGACAAAGAAAAAAAAATAAAGAAAGCCCTTTAAATTATACCAATTAATAAATTGCCCCGTAATAAATCGTATTTTTCGGGGAGCCTTTCAAATTGAAAAATTCAAAAGATCCGGTTAGGGTAATAAATGCTTTACTTGATGATTCGGATGTTGTCAGTAATCCTTGACATTATAGCTGAGGGGTGGTGATTTATATTATAAACTCTTGCCCTCAATACTTAAAGTTTAAAAACGGTGTACTTTCCACACATTGCACCCAAAAAAAAGAAAATAAAAAGAACAATTCCTTGAAACAAACGCGAATTATAAAACTGAAGCATTTCATTTCAAAAGTTAAGTAAAAAGAACTAAACGAATAAGGTTAATATAACCTCTTTTCACAAAAATTTTCGTATGTTGTATGCGCCTTTCGATAACTAAGTTGTTATCATCAGCAGCTAAGTGTCGCACCTGGAATCGCGCCAAAATCCGCAGAGAAATGTAAAGTCCGTAATAGACCTACACTGTCGAGAGGCAGACACACACGGAGTGTCAGTCAATAAGCATTTCGATAACTGAGTTGTTATTATCAGCAGCTAATTAATCACAGTTTCGCGCCTGGAATTGTGATAAAATCCGCAGAGAAACGTAAAGTCCATACTAGACCTACACTGTCAAGAGCCAGACGCACACGGAGTGTCAGTTAATACGTATTAACAAGACAAAAATTGTCGTAGAAATGGGTTACATTAACCTTATTTAATTAATTTAATCAACCACAGTCTCCGTCAAAATTTTCCGCTATGCAAAAGGAATGTAAGCGAATTACCAAATTAAAATAAGATACATGTCACAGATTGCACTTTAGTTTCTTCACATATTGACAAAATAGGAAGGAATCGTTCAATAATAATACAAGTCTGCCTGACGAAGAGTGATTTTCCGAAACATATGTAGTACACAGGGTGTTATTAACATTTCAATGATTAACTTTGTTACCGACATGTGAGATAGACGCGCTCTCCCTTTGTCGTTCAATACATTTTTGTATTGGACGAGAGAGGGAGGCAATGATTATTCAAAATAGTTTTTGCATTGCGCATGAATGAATTTGTGTACTTCAATGGTCTATTAGGAATCTAGTACTTAAAAGGCAAAATTTACCTTGCAAATTTTAACTGTTTTTATTCAGAAATACAAGATGTACAAAGGGGAATCACGCTCTATACAAAGGGGCATTACGTATAATATTTGTCCTCGTACGAAAGCAGTAAAACAAATTCTTCGATCTACAACCTTGTAACGACGAAAGTTAATTCTTTCCAATAACTTTGGGACGTCAACGCCACCATAAGGCAGATTAAATAGAAACCTCATAGAGTCTGATTCTGACGTAGCACTGAAAAATCCAGACCGAACATATCTAAGAGTTTTTGATGATCAAAACGCCGAGCGGGAACTTTCTTTGTACTAACTCCAAGAATTGTACTTGGTATGCATGTATAGGAGGCCAAACCAAGTAGTCACAGTTAAGTTTAGAGCGCACGTAAGAAATATATACGGACAATATAGCATCCAGTGAATCAAGGTTACACGTACTTTCAATTATCAAACCCTTTAAATTGGAGTTGGTAATATTTTCAATATGAAAAGAAAGGGACAATCTGCAAACGAAGGTAAAGCCAAGATCTACCATATTTTCACAATATATTGTAGTAAGAGGGAATCATTTAGACAGTAAAGAGGATGGTGTTGACTTTCCTGGTGAAGGGAAGTACTACGCATTTAGAAATATTTATATCGAGCTTATTTCTATTACAACAATTATATACAATATCTAACTGATCTTAAAAGAACTCTCAATTACCAAACTTTGCCACTTGGTGGAAAAGATCATCGACAAATACAATAACTTGTGATATTGAACCTCACTACTAGGATCTTTCACGAAAACTAGAAAAAGCAAGGGTCCCAAGTGCGTACCCTGAGGGACGCCCAAGAAAGAAACAAAGCTTCCAATCAATTAAATATGAAGAAATGAGTGATATTAATGATCGAGCAAACTCCAAACTCCAATTTACTGAGAAGTATTCGAGAATGAATACTATCGAACGTCTTGCTAAAGTTGGTATAAATAACGTCCGCCTAAGCTCCGCCATCTAATTGTTTACTAAGCTACTGAGTGAGGACGATTAGATTAGTTGTAGCTGACAGTTTGCTAACGAACCCATGCTCATTAACTGATATAAGAGGCTTAAGTTTCGAATATAAGAAAAGATACAAACATTTTCCACCGTTCAGGAAAAGCTGAAGTCCTCAACCAGAGTTTAAATAGAAAACATTAAGGCCTGACAAAAGCGTTAGCGCAATTTTTTACCAAAAAAGAAGGAATACGATCGTGATATACTACTGTGGGCAAAAAATAGTAAGACTTTTTAATTTAAATTTCGCGCGAAAACCCATTCATTGAAATATTTTTTTTCTAGGTTGGTATGATTGTCAGTGACATCTGTGCCAAATGTTACATCAAAATAATCATTAGTGTTTAGTATACGCTTGTCTTTCTGAAGTACAAAAAGTGCATTCGGCGATTTTTACAATGAGTGAAATTATTCAACAAAGAAGTTCCATTAAATTTTGTGTACAGAAACAAGTTTCTGGTGCCGAAACGTTCAGAATGTTGCAAAAGGCCTTCGGTGATAATTGTTTGTCGCGAGTAAGTGTTTTTGATTGGTACAAATTATTCAAAGAGGGTCGAGAACGCGTCGATGACGAACCACATCCAGGACGGCCATAAACATCAACTGATGATCAACACGTCAACAGAATCAAGGAATTGGTGCTTGAGAATCGACGATTAACAGTCAGAGACCTTACTGATATCGTTGGAATATCGGAAGGATCAGTGAAAACCATTTTGAAAGAACATTTAGGCCTAAGAAAAGTAAAAGCACGATTTGTTTCAAAATCACTCAATTTTTTCGAAAAACGGCGTCGCATTGACGTCTGTGAAACAATGCTTTCCGACTATCAAGACAAAATGAAAGACAACATAACTGGAGATGAGACTTGGATCTACACTTATGACCCGGACACAGACGATCAATTGGCCGAATATCGTATCAAAGGTGAGCCGAAGCCCAAAAAACCACGTCAAAGCAAGTCAAAAATCAAGGTTATGTTGACAGTTTTCTTCGATTATCGAGGTGTGGTGCACTCCGAATTCCTTCCAACCGGCCAAACTGTCAACAAAGAATACTATTTGAGTGTTATGCGTCGTTTGCGCAATGCTATTCGTAAAAAGAGGTCAGAATTATGGGCCGACAACTCTTGGTTTTTGCACCACGATAATGCACCGTCGCATACTGCATTAATTCTTCGTGAGTTTTTCGCCAAATTTTCAACCAATATCGTGCCGCAACCACCGTATTCGCCTGATTTAGCTCCGTGTGACTTCTGGCTATTCAGCAAACTCAAACGACCGCTCAGGGGAAACCGTTTTAAGTCAATTGAAGACATTAAACGTGAATTGCTACGCGCATTGAAGACTATTCCTGAAATTGACTTTAGCAACTGTTTCGAGAATTGGAAGAACCGTTGGCATAAGTGTATTGGGGCCAGGGGGATTACTTTGTGGGGGACGAAATAGATTTGGAAGAATAAATTAAGAATTTAAAAATTATTAACAAAGTCTTACTATTTTTTGCCCACAGTGGTAATTTTCAATTCGCTGAGACTTCGGAGGACCTCATCTTCAGAAATAATACTTTGTACTTTTTCGAAGCACGCGGTGCTGACCGAACGCTCACAGTACCACCTCTACGTATCACTGTTGAAGAGTGTAGATAATCTTAGGTCGCTGTCTTAAATACTAAGAAATTATTTTACTTATTTTATTCCTGATTGATTGATGATTTATGATCATGCGCCAAAAATTACATTTTATGTCTAATCAATATTAAGTACAACTCCTTCCTATTTTCGCTCATCATATCTACCGCATTAATATTAACCAGTGTTTTACAAGAGCACGTGTTCACGTTTATACAAATTTGTACAAGGAATCCAACATAAGCCATTTTCATAGGGTTGTCTGCAATTTTCGTTATTCAGTTCGCGTACGTCCTCATATATAACAGAGCTCGGCAATAATTTGCACAATTTCTTAACGCCGACAATCCAGCTACTTTGTTGAAGCCTTTAAAATGCTATTACGGATTGCAGCGATGCTGAATGCATTGTCTTCATTTGGTAACATCCGGTTCTTTAGTCGGAGGAAACCTTTTACTGTATGTACGTAAATCATGGTTACATGTAATTGTTCACAGACTGTAACTAAAGAGGAAACTATAAATAGAACAATATATGTATGTATGTATGTACATAATTACGTAAATGCTTTGCGGTTTTCATATGTTTATCAAAAGAGATATAAAATGTTTTTTTTCATATCTAGATAGGTAGATATACTACTTTGACGAAGTACACATGTATTAGCTCTACCGGAAGGCACTGTTTGTTTTTGTGATAAAACAAAATAATACATTTTTCGTACCTTGATAAACTTTATTGATTAATATAATTTCCATCATTACTTATGACATCTTGCCAGCGTGATGGCAATTTGTGCTCTACTTTTAGAAATGCCTTGTCTCTAGAGACGAAAAATTGAACCAGGGTTTTCCTGACATACGCCACTGTATTTCGTAGAAATTCCCACAAGGAAGAAATGCCACAGAAGTGTGTAGAAATTATTATAAAAACTGTCCAACAGCATCCTAGATACACATTTTTCATCGCTACCGTTGTTGCTTTCGCGTTGTAATAGTGCACATAGCATATAGTAATGTTTCTGTGGTTGTGTGTAAACATACAAATAAATAATTGATATATTTATAATCAACATACCTGTGTTCTGTAATATTCTTTGCCTTGCAATTAGATTGTAGATCTCTTTCTAAATAAATATTAGTATTATTATTATTATGAACATTAAGTTTAAGTTGGAATGCATCACAGTAGTGCACATGTAAACTTTTCGCCTCGAACCAATCGGAAACCAGAAATTAATTTCGAATAATTTTCCTCGAATTTTATTGAAGATATTACGAATTTACTACTCGTAATATCTTTTCAGACCTACATAGCCTGTCGCAGAGAAAATTGAACTTTTTTAAAATGAAAACAAAAGTTTACTACTTTGGTAAAATTCATTTATTTTCTTCAAAGTAGTCGCCTTCAGCTTCAATACAATTTTTTGCACGGCCAATGAACATGTCGAGTGAATTCTTAAGTTCATCTTCAGAGATGTCTTTCAAAATCGCTGTCGGCACCTTTTTAATGGCTTCGACGCCGGCATAACTCTGTCTTTTCATCGGCAAATGTAGTTTGGAGAATAGAACCAAATCCGTTGAGTACAGTGAATGGTTGATGGTTAAAATGCCATTTGTAGTTAGAAAATCAGTCGAGCATCGAACGATGAGATGCTGCATTATTATGTAACAAACGCCAGCTATCATTTTCACCCTATTGAGAACGCACACGATGAATACGCGCCAAAATACGCTTCATAACACCGAGATAATATATAGCAGTGACTGTTTCACTAGTTGGTACAAACTCTTTGTGCACTGCGGCCTTCGAATCATAATAACAAATCAACATTATCTTCACTTTTGACTTCTCCAAACGGCTTCTTTTCGGTCTTTCTTCGCTAGGATGCTTCCATTCAGTTTGACGCTTGGTCTCTGGATCATATTGAAAACGCCACGTCTCGTTGCAGGTTACAATAGACTACCTGAAGTTTTCTTCCTTTTTTGAGCCTTTAATCAAATCCGTACAATATTGAATTCAGTTAGCTTGTTTGGTACAAACTTTGCCCAAATTTTTCTCAGTCCCATATGATGTGTCAATTTGGGTAAATTGAACCTTTGGAAATATTTAATTCCATTCCCACGTTTCATAATGAGGATTTCGGCTCATTTCTGTTAAATTCACGCACAAGTTCGATATTACTTTCCATAACCACAGATTTTTTTGCACCGAGATGTTCGTCGTCATTTATGTCCGTACCACCGTCTTTAAATCGTTTAAACCGCTCATACACTCTCGTACCTGACAAACACACATCACCATACACTTGCTTCATCAAATTAAACGTATCACTAAACGATTCACAGAGTTTAAAACAGAACTTGATATTTGCTCTTTGTTCAAAATTCATTTTTCGACCAATGCCAAATACACACTGTTACTTAATGCGCAATTTCTCTACTTCTATTGATGCAAATGTCATCATATTTTGACATAACATTGGTGAAGGATCTACCTTACCGACGCATATTTTTGTAACTAAGAATTACTATTTTAAAAAGTTCCGTTTTCTCTGCGCCAGACTGTGCAGTTTTAAATATAAAATATTCGATATTTTTCTCGTAATATCTCGTAGTATTTTAAAAATATTTTGTAATTAATTATTAACTACAGTCAAAGGAACGTGATGTAAATGTAGTAGTGTTTCTAACCTTTCCCCAAGAATACAAATAATTATTTAATTGTGTTACGAAAGCCTATTATATATTTCTTTACTACAAAGCTAACGAAGCTGACCAACTTTTAAATTTCCGAAGCGTTTTTGAGGTCACGAATCAGCGCCGCGTAATGTTCTGAACTTGTATTAAAAAGTTCAATAATTGTGTAGCTTTCCTCGCATTAATTATAAAAGTATTCAGTGAAACTTTTATGCAGCGATGAATTCAAGCAATCCAATCAGAGAGAATTTTCGAAAGCCCTAGATATTTACGCGTTTCTTGACACGAGGTTTTTTTTTCTTTTTCGTACACCTGTATCGACCGCGGAATACATTATATGATTTCGCTGCGGACGAGCCATTATTTCTGTAACTTATCTAAATTGATTTGGAGTTTAAAATTTGGAAATTCAATTATCACCCTCTAAGGAATATTTGAATAATTTCACGCCCGCTACTTATATATTTTCGCGCAAACATTAAATCGTGGGATTCGACTTCAACACTGAATAAATGAATTTCTATGCCCAGAAGGCTAAAATATTTCATTCAAAATGTTTGAAGTTGTTTAATGTAATTTCTATCAAACATTACGAAGAAGCGGGACAGAAAGTTCTCTCTAATTTCTTTCTTAGACTTTTTTAGCTACACTCATAACCTACAATTTATTTTGATTCCGTCAAATTCGTTTACATTCATGTATTTATGCAGACGTTTTTTATTTTCTAAAAGTAGTTGTAGTAGAGTGTAAATTCGAGTTGTCTTTAAAATAATCATCATTTATTTTTTAGTAGTAACACGAGGGTAGCCGTTCATACTTCGGGAATACGAGGGTAGTTTGACAAGTAGTGAGAATGGAAAAGAAAAACGAATTTTTTAAATACAAAATAATTTTTATTTTTCAATATATTCTCCTAAAAGAGCAATACATTTATTCCAACGGTGCTTCAATGCCCTTATGCCATCTCTAAAATGCGATTCCGGAAGGCTTGCAAAATACTCATACGAAGATGATCAGCTCGTCGTCAGACGAAAATTTCTTTCCACCTAGTGCCGTTTTCAATTTTGGAAAAAGGCGGAAGTCGGAAGGGGCTAAATCCGGCGAATAAGGCTCATACGGTACTAATTGGAAATACAACCCGTTGGTTTTGGACATCGGAACTGTGCTGGTATGCGAGGGAGCGTTGTCTTGGTGAAACAGAACCTTTCTCTTTGCTATTTCTGGCCATTTAGCACGAATCTCGACATTAAATTTTTGTAAAAGTTCTGCATAATATTGTCTGTTTATTGTGGCACCTTTCTGAAGGTAATCAATGAGCAAAATGCCCTTCGAATCCCAAAAAATTGATACCATCACCTTATTTGCCGATAAAGTGGTTTTCGCTTTCTCTGAAGATGCAGAACCACGTTCTAGTCATTGTTTCGACTGTTGTTTAGTTTCGGGTGTATTGTAGTGTATCCAAGTTTCATCGCAAGTAACAAATCGCCTACAAAAATCAACCGGGTTCCGCTTATAAAGGTCAAAACACTCATTGGAAATGCGCAAACGAGTGAACTTTTGTTAACGGTCGTAAGCAATCGCGGCACCCATCTTGCCGAAAGCTTGGAAAGGCCCAATTAATTCATTAAAATGTGGTGTACGCGATCTATTGAAATGTTTACCATGTCTGCTATCTCTCTCACTTTCAGTCGTCGATTTTGCGTAATAATATTATGGATTTTCATAATCATTTCCTTAGAAGTCACGATTTTGGGTGCTCCAGAGCGCGCTTCATCAACACAGCTTGTTCTACCACGTTTAAATTCATTTACCCATCTAATTATTGTGGCGGATGATGGAGCAGATTCACTTAATGTTTCCTGTAACTCATCTTTTATTTCGGTGGATTTCATACCCTTAATTACAAAGTATTTAATCACCGCACGATACTCTGCTTTTTCCATTCTAACAAAACGACGTGTTCTTTTTCAATCAGCTGTCAAAAATAAACTAATCAACCGATTTATCTAAATATCGGAATGTAAACATTTAAATAGGCAACCTAAATTACAGTGTTTTACCAATTACAGCGCCACCTATGTGTCATTCTCACTACTTGTCAAACTATCCTCGTACACATTCGATATACTTTCAACAAAATGCATGTGATGGCAACTCAATTAAGAATATGCCATCAACATTGCAATACTACATGGTTTGAAATTGTAACTAAATTCATTATTAAAATTATTAATACATTTACGAATACGAACTTTCATATTTTGATGGAATATATTTTTATGTCCTTTCTATATTAATGTGTATTCAGTTTTCAATCCACAAGTAATTCTAAATAATAAATTACAATACGATTCCTTTCAACCTTCTGTAGTACTACTGTATATAATAGAACAGGCGAATGTTTAATCATGGAAATGAGGAAACGTTATTTATATTATTTCGGCGTTTCCTGCATTTCACTTTCGCAATAAATACATTCTATATTTACACAAATGTGTTTTCGCAAGTCTGATATTGTTATGTACACGTTCAATATTTGTTACATATCTAACATCATAAATATATATGGAGTAGTAAAAGAAAAGAAAGTTTTTTTTACAGAAAGAAACGAAATTTATTTACAAATTGTTGTCAGTGAAAATACATTAAAAGTATTTTTTACGTATAATGAGACACGCTGTTAGGAGAATGTATGTATCATATGTTACAAATGTAATGTCCGTTTTTTCCTTCAGTCTGAACTGAATCGCACCTGTGTGAAGACGTGTATGTTTTTGGTGAAAATTATTATTGTATTTGTATTGTGTTATTTTGAAGTGTGTACCTGTTCCATTTCTTGGAAAGATTAATACACCTGTCCTTGTCTCGCCTACGGAAATGCTGTCGGCAAGAGAAATTCGGGCAATTTACCTCTTTCAATTTAAAAAGGGATTAAATGCAGCTGCAGCAACGCGAGAAATTAATCAGACGTTCGGTGAAACCACGTGTAATGAACGCACATTACGGCGTTGGTTTAAAAAATTCAGCGAGGGAAATTTTGATTTGGAAAATGAGCCTCGCAGATATGCGCGTAGCACCGTTAATGACGACGAGCTGCGTGTAGAAGTTGAAAGTAATCCGTCGACAACAGTGCGTAGCCTTGCAGATACATTACAAGTGTCCATTACCACCATTAGTCGTCACCTTTCTTCTATTGACAAAGTGAAGAAACTCGATTGATGGGTGCCGCACCAATTAACGGAAGCCAATAAGCTCCGTCGATTAGAGGTAGCTACCTCTTTGGCTAATCGACAGAAAGTTGAACCGTTTCTTCATCGAGTGGTAACGTGTGACAAAAAGTGGATACTTTATGATAATCGGAGACGGTCAGGACAATGGTTAGATCGAGGTGAAGCACCAAGAGAGCATGCACGAGCATCACTTCACCCGCGAAAGATTATGGTAACTGTATGGTGGACCAGTTAGGGTATTATTCACTATTCATTTTTGCAACCTGGTGAAACCATCACGGCAGCGTCCTATTGTGCCGAACTGCAAACTATGCATGGAAAATTGAGCCGCGTGCAGCCCTCACTAGTCAATAGACATGGACTCATATTTCTTTGTGATAATGCAAGACCTCGTGTTGCACGACAGACAATCCAAAAACTTTCAGAATTTGGTTACGAAATTTTCCCTCACCCACCTTATTCACCTGACCTTTCGCCAACTGATTTTCATTTTTTCCGAAGTTTAGACAATCACTTAAAAAATAGGAACTTCCCTGACCGGGAGTCTGTAATAGCAGTGTTTGAGCAATATGTGAGCCGTCAAAACCTAGATTTCTTTTCAAAGGGAATTTCTCAGCTTCCAGGCCGTTGGCAACAAACTATTGATGTAAATGCAGACTATTTTGCAGAATAAATATTTATATTTTTTTAAATTTAGACTTTTTTTTATTCCTTACAAAATCGGACATTTCATATGTAACAACCTGATATATTCGCAATATTTAGTCTAATATTAGTCTTATTTTCTGACAATGACCCTAAAATACACATAATGCTCCACGAGTTTCTCGAATTAAACCGACCTCTGAGAGCTCGCATTGTCATGGTGGAGAATGATCTGTCGTTTTCTTTATCTCTTCAAAAAATTTTGCCAAACAAATAGTTGTGTACCATTCGGAATTGACCGTTCTATAACTCTCTAAAGGCACGGTTGTAACGCGGCCGCTTGTTCCGAAAAAAGCGAGCATTTGTTTTGATGTGCTTCGATCGCGAACAACTTTTGCTGGTTTCGACTCATCTTAAAATACGCACACAGTCGACTGCTGTTTACTATCGGGCCCATACGTATAGATCCAAGATTCATCCCCTGTGACGACTTTATAAATGTTCTTTGGAGCACTGCCATTTTATTTTTTGTGCATTTATTGACACCAATTAACGCGAGTCCCTTTTTAAGCGGTTGTCAAATTATGTGGTACCCAACGTGAACATAGCTTCTTAACGGCTATATGTTCATGCAGGATCGTATGCACGCTGATGTTACTAATATCTAGAGATGCATCGACCTCACGGTATGTCACATGACGGTCTTGCATCATCAATTCAGACACTGCGTGAATGTTTTCCGTTACAACAAAATTTGTGGGACGACCTTCACGAAATTCATCGTCCAAAGAACGCCCTCCAAGTTTGAATTCACTACACCAACGATATACTGTAGATTTCGATGGTGCTTCATCACCATATAAAGAATTCAGCTCGTCGATGCATTCTTGTTGAGATAATCAACGCTGGAAGTATAAAAAATAGTTGCGCGGAAATGTTCGCGAGTTAATTCCATTTTTCGCAGACATAAAATTTTCAAGTTACTGTCGACAATAGAAATAGGGACCGGATAATAAAATACAATAAATATATTTTCAGAAATGATAAACTTCGCGATGCAATCATCAGATCGGTGACTGCACAATCAGTGTTGCCCGTTCCCGAAATATAAACGGCTGCCCTCGTATTTGTCTTTAGATTTTTTGTTAATTTTATGTTACTTGTCAATTTTCTTACACTCTGATCAGTTGATAATAATTGTTTATGTGAAACTCTTATGAAATCATTCTAAATGTTATAAATGGTGGCTCATAGAACCAAAAAAAAAGGAAACCGGTGAATTATGTAAAAAATTGTTCAAAATATGGAATAACAATTGAATGAGAATAAACATAATTGCATTTATTTTTATGATCTTCATTGAGATATGCTGTTAAGGACACATTATGAATTGTATTATTGTCCAAATTTTGGATAAAAGCAGTAAATTTATAATCGAAAATCAGTAAAACACCACAGTAATGCAAATGAGGATAAAGGTACATGTTTCTAAAGCGAAAGCAACTCTAAAATACGTTATTCCAAACACACGTGTCTAATCTTGATAAAAACTCGGGTAGGGTTCGCCACATTTTGGTATTTAAAAAAATTACTTAGAATTCTGGAAAGACAAAAACAAACGAAATAATTTACGACCGAAAGAAAACCTATATTTGGTCTGCACGGAATTTAATTTTCATTAATCACCTCCTACAGACATTCTCTTTCTAGAGTAATTAAACCAATCTAATCAGTATTAACACCAGCCTCCAACTTGTGCTCCCCCCCTATGAACGTGACCGCCATCAGAAATATTGTAACAGATGCCTTCCTTTTATGTATTAATATAAACGAATTTCCTGACATCGGTAATGGAGAATGGAGAAGAAAAAGAACGAATAATATTGCTCCTGAAAATTTATTATTGGGATATTTTACCAATTCCCTTTTTCGATAAATTACCCTTGTATTATCTTTACCAGATGATAGTATAAAAATTTACGAAATCAATCTTTCTTTCTTATTGCGTTTTCCCCAAAGCGTTTCTTCTGATGCATGTAAATGAATTGTAATAGATGTAGTGTAGCTGTTTATTTAATTATTTAAGGATATGAGGATAGTTTGACAAGTAGTGAGAATGACACATAGGTGGCGCTCTAATTGGTAAAACAAATGCATTGTAATTTAGGTTGCCTATTTATATGTTTACGTTCTGATATTTAGATAAATCGGTTAATTAGTTTATTTTTGACAGCTGATTGGAAAAGAAGCAACACGTTGTTTTGTTAAAATGGAAAAAGGAGAGTATCGTGCGGTATTTAATTACTTCGTAATTAAGGGTATGAAAGCTACCGAAATAAAAGATGAGTTACGGGAAACATTAGGTGAATCTGCTCCATCATCCGCCACAATAAGTAAATGAATTTAGACGTGGTAGAACAAGATGTGTTGATGAAGCGCGCTCTGGAGCACCCAAAATCGTGACTTCTAAGGAAATGATTATAAAAATCCATAATATTATTACGCAAGATCGACGACTCAAAGTGATAGAGATAGCAGACATGGTAAACATTTCAACAGAACGCGTACACCACATTTTAACGAAAGAATTGGGCCTTTCCAAGCTTTCGGCAAGATGGGTGCCGCGATTGCTGACGACTGCTCAAAAGTTCACTCGTTTGCGCATTCCCAATGAGTGTTTGGACCTTTATAAACGGAATCCGGTTGATTTTTGTAGGCGATTTGTTACTTGCGATGAAACTTGGATACACTACAGTACACCCGATACTAAACAACAGTCGGAACAATGGTTAGAACAGGGTTCTGCACCTCCAAAGAAAGCAAAGACCATTTTATCGGCAAACAATGTGATGGCATCAATTTTTTGCGATTCGAAGAGCATTTTGCTCATTGATTACCTTCAGAAAGATGCAACAATAAACGGACAATATTATGCAGAACTTCTACAAAAATTCAATGTTGAGATTCGTGCTAAACGGCCAGGAATGGCAAAGAAAAAGATTCTGTTTCACCAAGACAACGCTCCCTCGCATACCAGCATAGTTGCGATGTACAAAATCCACGAGTTGCATTTCCAATTAGTACCGCATGCGCCTTATTCCCCGGATCTAGCACCTTCCGACCTCCAACTTTTTCCAAAATTGAAAACGGCACTAGGTGGAAAGAAATGTTCGTCTAACGACTTATCATCTTCGTAAATGAGTATTTTGCAAGCCTTCCGGAATCGCATTTTAGAGATGGCATAAGGGCATTGGAGCACCGTTGGAATAAATGTATTGCTCTTTTAGGAGAATATATTGACAAATAAAAATTATTTTGTATTTAAACAATTCGTTTTTGTCTTCCATTCTCACTACTTGTCAAACTATCCTCGTGTAACGATATCGTTGGTAATACTAGTGTTTCGCTTCGCATATATAATTTTTTATATCATGTTCTTAAAAGAATTTATTTAAATTTAAATTCAATTCGATTTTGAATCCATAAATTATTACTTAAACATTCTTTGTGTCAGATTCAGTTGCGAAATCTTTTTGTTTTCATCACACAAGTTCGGGCTGTAAATAAAACAAACAGTCACCGTTTTCTAGGAAGCCAAATACCTAGAACTTTTCGAAGCTTTTCTTGGAATAGTCTTGGTAAGTTTCCATTGACACACATTCAAAATTAATTCTATTTTATTGATTTCTAAATGCAATTAGAGATTCAAATATTAATCCATTTTTCACACAGAATACAAATCTATTATTCTGTCTGGATATCTTGGTAATTATATTGGTATCATACTTTCAATTTATGTTTTCTGGCGCGCCTAATTTTTAGCGTGCCTCATCGTCTCGGTTAATTCAAATATAACCAGACCCTACTCCTCAACTTACTGCTTCTATTCTTAAAAGCCCCAGCTTGTAAAAAACAGACACTTGTACTGTAGCCATGACCAAGGCTATACGCATTCTTTCTACGTGCTTGTGCAGTTAAGTTTTACCCACACATACAGTATCCACATCTATATGTGGTAGCAAAATATACATGGCATCCTGGCCCAGGACACACACACACATGCCTTAGGCAGGAGATATAACGATACTTCCTCAAAAAGAGAGAAAGTAGATAGATAAACCTACCTACTTGGATAGATAATTTTATTCAGATACCAATGGTGCAGAACAATCTCGAAGACTACCAATGTGTATATAAATATCACATACAGAACCGTAAAATGAATAAGAAACAAAAGATATGCAGTCTAGGATAATAAAATGAAATTAATGTCGTAGCACGAGCACTAAAGTTCGAAGTGAATACGATGACGAGAATAAGTGGGTAAATACAATGGAAAAAGATCGAAAGGAGTTGAAAATTGTAAATTAAAAACACAAGAATCAGGATAGAGGGACATGGAACAAAATTGTTAAACGTTGCTTTCATCTCTTTCATTAAGCAGAGAAGTCGAAAGACTGACGATCTAATAAAGCACCGTCTGCGAGAAAAATCAATGAAGAGAATAGCTATAACGATTTGAAGTTGTAAAAAACAAAAGAAACGCATAAACTATGCAACAAAATGAGTTTATGAAGTTGAAAAATCTAAACTGACAACACAAGAACCAGGATAGAAGGATATGGAACAAAATTGTTAAACGCTGCATTCGTCTTTTTTATTAAGCAGTGAAGTTGAAAGACTGACGACCTAATAGGTCATTCGCCAAAAGAACCAATGAAGAGATATCTTTAATGAATTGAAATTGTAAGAAACTAAAACAACGCGTAATCTATACAACAAATGTACTCAAATGATAATATTTCGCCTAGTATCAAAAGAACAGTCAGTAATAATAGTGTGTGAAGAAAAATAGGAACAGTTATCAAACAAGTGCGCTAAAAACAACTGACTAATAGTCGTTGCGTAATCAATGTTTATGAATCTTAAATGTGATATATCAGATCTTTTGTTCGTAGTCGTTTTTTGTTAAATGAGGTAGTTGAATTTGATGGAGCCTGTGGTTGATTGACTTGATCAATAAGGTTGATATATAACCCCTTTCCACATTAACTTTTGTAAATTCTGTATACGCATTTCGACAACCAAGTTGTCATCATCAGCAGATAATTTCAAAGTGTCGCACCTGGTAAAACACGGCGAAAAAATTGTACGAAAAACAAACTCCGTACGCGATCCACACCGTTCAAAACCAAGATGTGCACTGTGACAGTGACAGATAAAGAAATGTGCGTACAGGAGAGAATATTGTTGCTGTAGTGCGAAGTATTGAAGAGGACGCCGAAATGTCGATTCCTCGTCGTTCTCAACTTGTTGGCCTTTGTCCTTCGACTACGTGGAATATTTTACATAAGGATCTTGGCTTATGTGCCTATAAAGTACAGCTCCTGCAAGAATTGACGCCAAACGACCATCGTTTGCGTCGCATTTTTGCTGATTGGGTTCATTTGAAACTGGTGACAGATGAGCATTTTTATCAAAGAATTGTGTTTATTGATTAAGCTCATTTCTGGTTAAATGGCTACGTCAATAAGCAAAATTGCCCTATTTGGAACGAAGACAATCCTCAAGCCGTTAACAAATCACCATTATATCCATTAAAATTGACTGTTTGGTGCAATTTACACGCTGGAAGCATCATCGGTCCTTACTTCTTTCGAAATGAGGAAAGAGCTGCCGTTACGGTGAATAGCTAGCGCTATCGAGCCATGCTGACTGAATTTTTGTTTCAAAAAACAAATCAGCTAAACATCGACGACATTTGGTTCCAACAACACGGCGCAACTTGTCATACAGCGTGCTTAACAATCGATTTATTGTAAAATCAATTTGGTGACTACTTTATTTCTAGAAGTGGTCCTGTGCACTGGCTGATTCACGCACCTTACACCCCAGAATTATTTCACATCAACCTCATTTAATTTGATCAATAAGGTTGATATATAACCCCTTTCCACATTAACTTTTGTGAATTCTGTATACGCATTTCGACAACCAAGTTGTCATCATCAGCAGATAATTTCAAAGTGTCGCACCTGGTAAAACACGGCGAAAAAATTGTACGAAAAACAAACTCCGTACGCGATCCACACCGTTCAAAACCAAGATGTGCACTGTCACATATAGAAACTATAATAAAAACGGTCTTTTTAAACTATGAAAAATTACAATTGATTAATAGAGCCAAAGCATAATTATAATGTACTTTAGCAATCCGACATATTGAGGTGAGAGGAGTACTATGCAGGAGGAAATTAATACGAGGAAATGGTAAGCTAAAAGTAGGACAGAACCGAGAGGATAAACGGGAACGAATATAGTGGGGAATCAATAAGGGCGTGAATAAGTTTCCACAGGAATCTGTCGACGATCCTGCAGGAACTGCACATCATGTTTTCTTAACAACAGTCGACATTACGTTCCGGATAGACGTTATCAATCCTATAACTTACGTAATTCAAAAAAACGTCATTGAAACTTTTCTCTAGATAATTGCAAATGATTACAGTATTTATTGTGCAATGTTTAAGTGCTCATATTGGTTCAAATTCACCGATCGTTATTTAAAATATATGCTACATTAATAATATATCGTTATGCCAATCATACTAGGATCATTTACTAATTCCAGACGTATGTACTTCGATTTACAGTGTAGTACAACTAATCGATAATAAATTTTTTTTAAGCAAGTAGTTATTGAGACGAAAACAACAAACTTTTGTATGAGTACAGATAGTATTAACTTGAATATCACAAAGTATATCCATGTATATCTATGAAATATACATTATAAGCTATATTTGCAACGGTTATAATTGTGTTGATCTTTTTTACGATGAAAACTCAAACAGTACTTTCTTGTTTACTAGAGTTCGATTATTTAGAGAAGAAACTATGACTCATCAAAATCTGCGCGACGAGATTCTACCATAGGCGTAACACGGTGGCATCCAAACAATACTTAACCTAACTTTAATATATCTGTATATATTTTTTACTTCGATCGTCATAATTTTTCACTTACCACTGATAAAATGGTTTTGAAAAAATAGTCTTTTATATAAATTATGAATCTAACAAGTAAAAACAGCGAAAACAGCACACACACTATAAACACACGAACAACAATGGACACCACTGCAAACAGGGTCGCCCCTTCAGCGCAAAATTGACTCGTCCTGAACCAAATTTCGTCCGAGCGCATTGACCTTGAAGTTTCTTCTCTAAATAATCGAACTTTAACCGTATACTTTCTTTCATGATAAAAACATCATTATGACCGTTTACTACGATCACATTTCGTAAAACTACGAGTTTTATTTTTATGAGTTGAAACTAGGTAAATTCTTTTGTAGTTGACATAATTTATTTGTATGCGAAAATAGTAAATAAGGCTTGGTATTCACGCAAAAATAAAATAATAATGACTCAAGTACATATGAATATACAGTGACACAGTCAAAATAATGCAGTGCTATAAAAATTATATATTGTTGAAATTATACGAGGGAGCGTTTTTATATTCGCGGAATGAGCGGGTTGTAGAGGGGTGAGTAGGCGCATTGGGGGCGTGGCCTATGCAGCGACTCATGATTAGTATAAATACGAAGTTTCATTGTTATTAGACAGTTAGTCTTTGAGCTATCGTCAACCAAGTAACATAATCAGGAGTGAAAAGTGAAATATGGAAAAAATCGAATATCGTGCCGTTATAAAGTTCCTTACCAGGCAAGGAAAATTAGTCGCGACCATAATGAATGAGATGTCATTGGTTTACGGCGACTCTTGTCCAGGAAAAACCATGGTGTACAAGTGGCATAGTTTATTTAAACAAGGAAGGGAATCCCTTGAAGACGACCCGAGGCCGGACAGGAGCATTGAGGTGACCATGCCAGCACTTATCCAAAAAGTTGAACAAATTGTACTCGAAGATGTTCGACTAAAGAAGAAACAACTCGTAGAAATGGTTGGAGTATCCGATACAACAATTTTTAAAATCCTATACGATCATCTCGGCATGTCTAAGGTCAGCGCAAGATGGGTGCCGCGCGATGCTCACGCCGCCGCAAAAACAACAGCGCGTAGAGTGTTCGCGTGCATTTTTGGACCTCTGTAATGAAGACAAGGATGGTTTATTGAGTGGAATTGTTACTGGAGACGAAACTTGGGTTCATCATTATGAACCTGAGTCCAAACAAGACTCCATGCACCTCCCAAGAAATTTAAAGTGTCACAATCAGCTGGGAAACTCACGGCAACGGTATTTTGGGACTCGGAAGGAATATTGTTGATTGATTATAAAGATAAAGGTGTTTCTATAACCGGAGAATATTACGCTTCAATATTAGAGCGACTAAAAGAAGCCATTAAAGAGAAAAGACGGGTAAAATTGACAAAAGGTGTTCTGCTTTTGAACGACAACGCGCCCGTCCACAAGAGCCGCGTTGTGTTAGCTGCCCTGCATAAGGTGGGCTTCGAAATTGTGAATCACCCACCCTACAGCCCAGACCTGGCCCCGAGTGATTATTACCTGTTTCCGAAAATGAAAAAAGAGCTGCGGGGTAAAAAATTTACTGCCGATAATGAAGTCAAGGAGGCTGTTTCGGCGTATTTTGCAGATAAAGAGAAATCTTTTTTTATGAGGGTATAAATAAATTAATTGAAAGATGTGAAAAATGTATCCGTCTTGCAGGTGAATATATTGAAAAAGAAAAATAATTTGGTTTTTCTATTCCCACCCCTTGTCCCCCGGGGAATTTAAAAACGCTCCTTATATAACAAGAAATCGTTTTTAGAAAAAGAATTAATTATTTTTATAACAAAATTAAAGACAATATATTGAACACAACACAATTAATAACAAGAACTATGTTAAAAGCTCATTAATCGATGTCACAGTGAAAATGAAGCATTTATTGAAATACATTATTGTACCAACATATTATTTCTTTAATATTTGGTAGGGTTGTCCTTTCTGCCATTCTTCTAAGAGCGCCTGTTTTTTATCGTTTCTGTTTGATATTTTGCCAAGAATTTGTACTTGTATACCAGGTTGTTCAACAAGTTTTGTCGTTCGATAGGAGATGGCGCTATTAGTTTCGTCGTTTTATTTTTCTAAAAATGGTACTACTTTTTCATGAACACGTGTGAAGTTTTCTCATTTTATATTTTCTCATTCCTATATTTCAGGTGTTCAAAGTTGACATGTCACAGTATTTTTTACAATGGAAAAAAATTGAATATCCTGCAATGATAAAATACTTATTTTTGGAAGTTTAGCATCAAAAAAAGTCATGAACGCTTATTAAAAGTATATAAGGGCTCTTCACCTTCAATTAGAACAATAGAAAGATGAGTTGCTGAATTTAAACGTGGTCGTACAAGTCTTGAAGGCAGTTCACGTGAAGGACGTCCAAAATGTGCATCAACATTAGAAATTTTTGCAAAAATACAGTATTTGACAGAACGTCAAATAACCAAGAGAGATTTAGTAGAAGCCCTGGGCATCTGATTAGGCAGCCTCAGTAATATTTTGGCTGAAGTTTTGGGTTTCAGAAAGCTATGTGTAAAACACATTCGAACTCGACTTTCTCAGGAACATTTCAAGCGTTCTAGGAAAAATAAAAACGATTTTGTGCATTGTTTTATCACTATGCATGAAACTTGGATCTACCACCATGTTCCTCATTCAAACCAAGAGACTAAGGGTTGGTGTTAATCCAGTACTTCGCCTCCGAAGCGGGCTAGGTTCGAGAAATCGCGCAAGAAGGTATTGGCATCAGTTTTTTGGGATGCAAAAGTAATATTATTCGTGGATTGCCTCTGATCTAGTAAATCAATAAACTCAGATTATTATCGAAAACTTTTGGACCAGCTGGATGTAAAAATTCGTGAGAAAAGATCTGGTTTACAGAAGACAAAAATTATGTTTCATCGAAACAACGCACCTTCTCACATAGTTCAAAAAATCATCGCAAAAATCAGAGAATATTCTCCATATTTAGCTCCACTGACTTCTGGCTGTTCTTACATCTCAAAAAATTCATGCATGGAAAACGTTTTTCATCGAACGAAGAGGTAATAGCATCCGTGGAAGTGTATTTCGACAGCCTTCGGGATTATCACTTTAGAGATGGAATCCATAAATTGGAAGACCACTAGAACCAATGTATTGAAGTTCAGGGAGGTTATATTGAATAACAAAATGTATTGGGTCTGGGAAAAAGTTCGTGGCGTTTTTTCAGTAAAATTCAACTGGTCCCCGCATGGGGCGTGGACGAATTCATTTAAACCGAATATGCTCCATTATTATCGACAATGTTTCGCCATTTTTTTGGTAGATCCATGATCCCATCGGTGAAAAACTTCTGTGGTTTCTGGTCGAAAAACTTACTTTACATGAACTTTCAATCAAGTAGTTTTCACAGGCTTCTTTTGAAACCAACTTAATTCCATTGAGAGAGTTCTGCAGAGATCGAAACAGATGATAGTCAGAGGGTGCTATATCCGGACTGTAAGGTGGGTGCATCAAAACTTCCCAACCAAACTCTCTCAATTTTTGACGGGTCATCAAAGAAGTGTGTGGTCGGGCGTTGTCATGATGGAAGACAACACCTTTCCTATTAATCAATTCGGGCCGTTTTCTTTCAATCGCCTGGCGTAATCTCTCTAGTTGTGCACAGTAGAGTTGAGAATCAATCGTCTGACCAGTTGGAAGTAGCTCGTAGTGGACGATTCCCCTCCAGTCCCACCATACACACAGCATCACTTTTTTTGGCGTCAATGTTGGCTTAGCGAACGCTTGTGACGGCTCACCATCCTTTATCCACGATCTTTTACGCTTCCGATTATCGTACGTAATCCATTTTTCATCTCCGTTTCAGAAACGGCTCGATTTCATTCCGTTTCAGCAGCGCATCGCAGATGTTAATTCGGTCAATCATGTTTTTCACGCTCAACTCATGAGGAACCCATACGTCAAGCTTTTTTTTGTAACCAGCTTTGTGTAAATGGTTCAAAACAGTTTTGTGGTCAATGCCTAGCTCCATGCCAATATCGACACTGCTGATATGCTTATCTTGTTGGACTTTTTCAAGAATTTCATCAGATTTTTCAGTGATTGGACGACCGGAGCGTGACTCATCTTTCACATTGAAATTTCCAGAACGAAAGCGAGCGAACCATTTCCGCGCAACAGATTTCGATAAAGTACCTCCACCGTACACAGCACAAATTTTATCACAAGCCTGCGCAGCGTTCTTCCCCTTATCATAATAATATTGCAGAACATAGCGAAATTTCTCATTATTCTTCTCCATTTTCAAGTGCGAATAACTTTCCAACCACTGCACCGATTACAATGTTTCTACGCTCAAACTAACGTTCGGAAGGTCATCTAAAAAACAATTGAGCCCTCGGTGGTGTCGCTGTGACTTGTTGTTCTTTAGTTATCGGCAACCAATGCCATCTATCGGGAAAAACGCCACGAACTTTTTCCCAGACCCAATATTACAAATTTCGTGTTTTCCTTATCGAATGACAAAACTTATTGAATAACCTGGTATATAGTGAACACAGCTATCTTTCTCTGTCTTTAAATTTTATATCTGTTACAATAACCATTTAAATATATTTAAATAACTTCCACTAAATTGCTTGATTATTCACATAGTTATAATGATTTCGACGTATAATACGTAATAATGGATATGATTGCAACACCGAATTGACTTACTTTACATGAACTTTCACAAAGCCATCCACTGCTTTGAGAATTGCAACTGAAATTGTTTCGAACATAGTTCGAATATGTTTTATTGATTGCGAGCATGGTTCCAAGTCGATCTTGTCCATTTTCATTAATTACCAATATTCTATGAGGTTAAACGTCAATAAACACCGCATTAACTTCAGCAGTTTCCTTTTATATGCAGACGAATCAAAATTTTATGGTTTCCTAATGAATTGAATTCGTTTTCAAATTAATATAGACGCCATTTTGACGTGGGGTAAAAATGTCGTTAAACGTTTTGATATGAAAAATTGTCTCCTTTAAACAAGATAGGAAATAATCTTGCTTTATAAACCACTGCTTACTGGAAAGCGATCGGGGAGTAGTCTTTGATTTGCTGTTATTTTTGTGTTAGATAAGAATGTAGTATCTACGTGGAAACATTACAAATAAGATCTGCTTCTGGGTTTCCGGGCTGGCACCGCGTCACTGGTATAACTGCCGACGTTTCGTACCCGTACTGCTAGTGTTTGTCGCACTGAAACTGTTTCAGTGCGTGAACTACCTTCTGTGTAATTTTAGTGTTACAAGAAATTTATCCGAACCTTTAAATTGGCTACTTAAATCAATTTTATCTCTTATTGAAGTTGTGGAACACAAATCTCACAAAATAAGGACAAAATAATACTTAAATGATATAAAAAAACCATCTTATTGTTACAATCATATTGGAATCAAGATAATCGATATGTAATTATGTGTCTTAAAAATCGAATTATACCAACTTATGCAATAATGCCCACCTTTATATATATGAATATAATGTTCCTACTAAGGATGGTATACTATTTACGTAGTAAATTAATCTGTACGAATGTGTATTATGAATGAACTTTTGTATATGTACACGTAATCTGCACATTTAAGTGTCATAGCATGATTCATGTCTCGTTTTGTAGGCATTAAAATACGCAACAATATGTCGTAAAGTTATTCCATAAGGAATTACAGCTACTAAAAGATTTTCAAAATAATTATTTACAATAATTTCTGTTGCCGGAAATACACTACAATACACAAACATAATATTCAAAACGATGTTTTTCATTTTCTTGTTAAAGAGGAATACAGAAAACGAAGTTCTTATTTACTTTGTATTGAATTCCTTTTCCATTCTATAGCGATGCTTTATATTTCTTTACATTTTTTAAAATTTCAAATTATATGTATAATATATACGAGGATAGCCGTTTATATTTCGGGAATAGCAAACAAAACAAAATTTTTGATTATCGAAAATAGTTCCATTGCTTTTCAAAATATTCTCCTTGAAAATCAATGCACTTTTGAATTCGTTTAAACCAATCCGAAAAGCATTGCTGCCTCTGTGAAGGCGGTATCTCAAAAATATGAGCTTTGAATGCCTCGACTGCCTCTTCCGGCATAGAAAACCGTTGACCACGAAGTTTATTCTTTACGTGTGGGGACAAAAAGATGTCACAGGGTGCCAGATCAGAGCTGTACGGCGGACGTCTCATCAATTCAATGTTTTGTCCGGTCGAATATTCAATTGTTTGAACCGACCTGTGAGAGGTCGTACTGTCATGGTGGAGAATTATCTGTCGTTTTCGATTTGTGTTCGTTATTTCTTCAAAAGCTTTTGGCGAACAACTACTTGTATACCATACGGAAATGATCGTTCTATAACTCTCTAAAGGCACGGTTGTAACGTGACCGGTTTTTACGAAACAAACAGGCAACCATTTGTTTTTTGTGCTTCGAGCGCGAACAACTTCTCTTGGTTTTGGCTCATCTTGGAATATCCACAAAGTCGACTGCTGTTTACTATCGGGCTCTTACGTATAGATCCAAAATTCGTCACCTGTGATAACTTTATAACTTTACCATTGTATTTTTTATGCATTTCTTGGTACCAATCGACGCGAGTCTTTTTTGAGCGCTTGTCAAATTATGTGGTACCCAACGTGAACACAGCTTCTTAACGGCTAAATGTTCACGCAGGATCTTATGCATGCTGGTGTTACTAATACCTAGAGATGCCTCGATCGCAAGGTATGTCACATGACGGCCTTGCATAATCAATTCAAGCACTGCATTAACGTTTTCTGACACAACATTTATGGGACAACCTTTACAAAATTCATCGTTCAAAAAACGCCGCTCAAGCTTGAATTCACCAACGATATACTGTAGTTTTCTATGGTGCTTCATCACCGTATCACCATATAAAGGATGCAGCTCGTCGATGCATTCTTGTTGAGATAACTCACGCCGAAAGTTATGAAAAATATTTGTACGAAAATGTTTGCGAGTTAATTCCATTTTTTCGCTGACATAAAATTTTCAAGTTTCTGTCAACAATAGAAATAGCGCGATCGGATAATACAACTGTCAAGGTAAATATATTGTCAAAAGTGACAAACTTCACGATGCAATCATCAGATCGGGGACAACACTATCAGTGTTGCCATTTCCCGAAATATAAACGGCTGCTCTCGTATATATATTCCTATGTTTATATTTGTGAACTAAATGAATAACGTATGAATATGTACAACTTACGATATTTATTGGTAAACAAAGAAATATTATTAAAGACACAATTGCGGTCGCACATCAATGAATATTTAGAAATCGAAATAGCACATTTTAACTTAGAAACGGACAAAGAAAATGTAAACAACAAGAACTGCATTTCCATGCATTTTTAATGTGCAGTCTCTATTAAACAAATAAGATAATAGCAAAAATCCGGGCAATAATAGTTAAGTGGAGTTCACTTTCTCATTATTGTGTATTCGTTCGGCTTATACTCTCATTTCTAGAGCATGTACCGTACTACTTACTATGTATTATCAACAAGAATTCTGCATGTAACACAAAATGTGAACTCGAGCATTTTTAGAATTTTGTTGTACATATGCATAGTGAATAAATTTCAAAAAATTGTCATATAATGAATGGTGATGGAAATATTGATAACATTTTATAAGGTATTTAAAAAAAGTAATTAATAATAATAATAACTTTAAAGAAGTTAATCTCAATACAGACATATATTCTTGGGCTCTCCACGATGTTGGACAGAAGTTCTCAAAGGAATCGGCGTCTCGACGTTCACTACAAAACAACTCCTGAAGAAGATGGTTGAGATGTCATCGAAATTTCGGATGCCTCTTTCGAGAACTTCTGTCCAACATCACGGAGAGCCAGAAAATCTAATATTACATTCATATATATATAACATATATGTAATAGTATTTAAAATCGTAAAAGAAATTATGTAATTTACTAATATTAAAATGAATCTTTAATACTGGTTAGAATAATGAGAATGTTGTAACTGTTGTACGGAATTATCGTCAATATTATTAAGTAAAATATTTTAACAAGCTAGAATATGATATTCTTCCTGCTTATTAAATAGCTCTAAATGTTTCTAAGAAATGCGGATGACCCTAAGTCAATTGCGCGATACTGTACATCATAGTAACAGTTCCTCATAGAAACCCAGACCCCTTTCTTCGATTAATAATGTAATGGCTGATATTTTGAGGATTTGAAAGAGATGGTTTTTATAAACTGATGAATCTTATTATGTCTCTGTAATAGGTAAATTAAAGAAAGCGATGTAAGGAATGACGTAGTAAGTTCCTTTTCGTCATGTGGTGTCTACCGCTCCAAAAAAAGTCTCAATAAGAATCATTCGAAAAGAAGCCGCTTTATTGAATTAGTAGTTCAAATTGTTTACTCAGTTGCTGCATACATGGCCTAACTCTTCTTAGAATTGAAGAAGTGGTTCCGTTAACAGTCTGAGGACCAGCACAAATAGTTCTGCGGCTTCTATAATTTCAGCAAGTTGTCCTCTGTTTTTAAGTTGTTCAGCATAAACCAAATTTCTTAGCCTTCTCAATTGAAAATAATATATGGGATTTAAGTCTGGTGATTTTGGCGGTCGAGCATCTGCTGAACTTCTTCCAATCTACCAGTTCGTATAATTTTGATTTAGAAAGTCTGTCACTTGTCTACCAAAATGCGGAGGTGTCTACCGCTCCAAAAAACAACTCAATAAAAATCTTTTTAGAAGAAGCCGTTTTATTGAATTAATTGTTCAAATTTTTTACTCAGTTGCTGCATACATAGTCTAGCTCTTCTTAGAATTGAAGAAGTAGCTCTGCTAACATTCTGAGGACCAGCACAAATAGTTCTGCGGCATCCATAATTCCAGCAAGTTGTCCTCCGTTTTTAAGTTGTTCTACATAAAGCAAATTTCTTAGCCTTCCCAATTGATAATAATATATGGGCTTTAAGTTTGGTGAGTTTTGCCAGCTAAGCAACTTGCGAACCTCTTCCAATCTACCAGTTGTTATAATTTTGATTAAGAAAGTCTGTCACTTGTCTATCGAAATGCAGAGGTACTCCATGGTGCTATATCTACTTTCGTCGTCTTACATCAAGAGGAATATCATCCAATAATTCTGTAAGGTCATTTTTCAAGGAAATGTTGATAATGAACTCCTGTGAGACCTCTTTCGACTATAAACAGAGCAATGAAACGGTCGTCAGTAACACTACACCAAACACTCACCAAAAATCTATCTGAATTAATAGGGTTATCTAAAACTTCAAATGTACGTAGCTCAGTTACGATAGAGTTTTTGATATATATTCGTTAGATATTTTCAAAATTCCTTACCTTCAAGATCAGTGGTGCTTACCCACAAAGAGGTGTGTCGCCGGGAGAGTTGCTTCTTGAGCATAATATGTCCTCTTTGCATGACAGGAGGGCTGGTCTGTGTGGTGGGATGTTGCATGGCATGTAACACTGTTGACTGTCCTTCGTTACTGCATCGTTTGTGTTTTTTAGTGTCCCGTTTGAACTCTAGGTGCAATGTGTCCATTAATATTACTAATACTCTCAGGAGAACACCGGTCTACATTTTGAGTAAAAGTACCGACGACTTTGCTGACTTGTTTGCTTAGCATGTATACCATATATGCATTTTCAGTAATTTTTGTTTCTGTTTGGTTTTCTGATTAGCTTTATTTTGAATTAGCTTTAATTTTTTTTATTATATCTCCCACACAAATGTCTAAACTCAGTTAGCTATTTTGTATTATACTGTTATTGGGCTTTAAGTCTGTTGGCAATAAGGGTTATTATTATTATTAACTTGAATTTGCTTCAGTAGCATATCTTTAAGCTGTGACAGTCATGTCATGGGACACCCAGTATATATGTATGTATTACTTGTCGTATATTCAAACTCTTACATAGCAGAGAATTTGTTTTTTAAAGAAGGAATAAATATTTTAATGAATACCTCTTGTTAAAGTAAGCAAAACTGGGGATGATTCTTTATTATCCATTATCAAAAGTAATTACTAATGCCTATTCATTACTTTCTCTTCGAATATTATAAATTTCGTTCATTTCCTAATCAGACCATTGAAACAATAGTACGGATTTGAAAGCCTGAAAGTGTCAGAACTTTCTTTCGCATTTTCGATTTGAAAATTGAGAACCTCATTTGTTATTTTAATAAATCATTTTTTTCTTGAAGTCATGACATAACTGTATTGTTAACAGTACATTTCTCTGATAAACGTGGAGTGTTTTTTATTACAATACAAAGAGAACGAAAAAAAAAAAAGAAAGTAGGAAAAATTAATATTAGAAAAAAATTACGTCATTTTCGCACGGTCGGACCATTTGTTTAGTGGCGTGGCATTCAGTCGACATTCTCTGAAGAACGTGATGTGCAGCATTTCGGTGTTATGATGAAGCTCCAAAGAATTAACTTGAATATTTTATAAAACCTTATCGCCAAAGCATTTTAAATGGAATTTACTACGCTATGCCTTTTTCCACTTTACGTAATCGGAGGAAGGGCTGCTATCACGACTGCCAGTGAAATTTACAAAAGTCTCGACTGCATTAGATAACACCTCGCCTTAATGTGGTCTTATATAATATATTATTGTGAAATATTCACCCGTTGTTGTAGAACAGGAGTGACAAAATAACTTTATTAAGTTGGTATTACTTTAAATTTGAATATAAAATTATCAGCTCACTACGGATGTATGTTATAAACAAGTTACTAAAATTAATTATTAATTTAATTATTAAAAAATAATTTTACTAAGGCAAAGTTGCCATCGTGGACCTTTTTCTCTTAGATTCCTCCTGTACACAAGCAATATTCTACTCATACCAGGTGTACCGGAAAGTCATTACCGGTTTTTCTAACAGATATCGTTTGGCTTAAGTATGCAATGTTATGGTTTGACAGATATGTAATTTTATTCTACCAACACCAAGCATGAAACTCATACAGGTTATATTTTTCGAAAATAACACTGTCATAAATTTATATCTCTTTGAAAATGTCGCGTTTTGTGCCTGAAAAAGTGCATTTGTGGCACGCATCATTTTTCTTATTTAATCAAAAGAAAAAGCCGCTGCAAGTCATCGTTTTCTGATAGAAACTTACGGCGAACCTGCTCCAACCACAATAATATGTGAGGCGTGGTTTCGGCAATTCAAAAGTGGTGACTCCGATGTACAAGACAAGGAACGTTCTGGTAGACCGAAAAAGTTTAAAGATGCGAAACTGCAGGAGTTATTGGCTGAAGACCCAATCCAAACGCAAAAACAATTAACAGAGGCGTCGAACGTGGCTCAGGAAGCAATTAGCAACCGATTACTAGCAATGGGAAAATCCAAAAGATGGGAAAATTGGTGCCACATCAATTGAATGACAGGCAAAATTGAAAAATCGTCTGTAAAATGCTGCTACAAAGGTACGATCGGAAGTCGTTTTTGCATTGAATAGTGACAGGTGACGAAAAATGGATTTATTTCGAAAATCCTAAGCGTAAAATCATGGCTATCACCTGGTGAAACTAATTCATCAAGGCCAAGGCCAAATCGTTTTGATCGCAAGGAAATGCTCTGTATTTGGTGGGACAAGAGTGGTGTGGTGTATTACGAACTGTGTAAACCTGGTAAAGCCACTAATACTGATCGCAACTGACAACAAATTATCAATTTGAACCATGTGTTGATAGAAAAACGTCCAGAATGGGCCTGAAGACTATGTTAAGTGATTTTACAGCACCATAGCACGCCATCTCATATAGCAAAACCGGTCAGGGAAGCGTTGAAAGCACTTGAATGGGACATAATATCTAACTCGCTGTACTCTCCAGACCTTGCCTCTTCCAACTTTTACATCAATAAGACACGCGAAAATAGTTTTATAGAATTTCGATGCATATCAACAATACGTACGAAGACCACCATTAACAGTATTTCTACCCCAGTACACCAAAAAATACGCTAAAGTTCGGAGGATCAAGCATCATGTGGTGGAGGTGTTTCCCGTGGTATGGCATAGGCTCTTTACACAAGATAGAAGGCATAATGAATGCTATTGTCTATGTGAATATATTACAAACTGTGCTTTTACCATATGCAGAGGAAGAATTACCACTAATATAGTTATATGTGCAGGATAACGATCCGAAGCATGTTTCTCGTAAAGCGAAAACATGGTTTGGGTTGACCGACACAATCGACAGATTTAAACCCCGTTGAAATTTTATGGGTGGAGCCAAAAAAGACTGTATCTGCTGCAACTGGTGTTGCTTCACAGGTGTCAAGAGGTGATAAACGATGAAGGTCAAACAACAAAATATTACGTGTTTCAATCCAATTAACTAGATAAAAATGACATTTGGTTAGTATTTAGGCACTACTGCTAGTTTAATGCACAATTGCTTTGTTCGTCCTTGACTATAATGTTTTATTTTCTCTTTGGTTCTAAGAAACCTATTTGTTTATTGTTATAGTTATGTATCTCGTTGGAATAAAGAGTACAACAATCTGGAATTTCTTTTATTATTTTGTGTGAAAAAAAACAAATCACCAAGTATAAGTATACAATTTTTAATCAAATTTTTTACATAATGTTTATTGTGTGTTGAGGATAATAAATTATTAAATTTTAATTGAAAAATGCGTACCCTTTAGAGGGAAAATACAATAATGATTTGCGGCTTCACTTAAACGAATATATTTTGATATTCACCTGGCCACATGACTGTACATATATATAAGTACACTACAGGCCATAAGTGAGGGATCAGTAGATGAAATTTAAAAAAAACAAGCACGCTTAGTGAAACAAAACGTATATTTCTACAAAACTATATTTACGAGACAAATGAACAGTTTTCCTTATAAAGTAAAATAATTTCAACATATTCTGTAGAATTTCTTATCATATTCGACTTTCGTCGAAGTATCCACCTCTGCGCTTAATGATTTCTTTACAAATATTAGGCAACCGCGATACAAGTTTCTAGAGCGTATCCATTGGTAAATTATTCCACACCCTTGTAAGTTGCTCCCAAAGCTGTTTCTGCGATTGTGGACAGCTTTCTCTCACGTTTCTATCTAATTTATCCCACAGTAATTCGATAGGGTTGAGATCGGGTGATTGTGGTGGCCAAATCATATTTATCAGCACCCCTTGCTCCTCTTTTTGATCCACATAGATATTACAAAGTTGGAAAGTGTGTTTGGGATCATTATCTTGTTGTAGGTGAAAACCTTCACCAATTAACCTTAATCCAGACGGAATTGCATGTTCCTCCAAAATCTTTAGGTACCCCTCTTTTTTTAAAATGCCTTCAATGCGGTACAAATCTCCGACACCATCAAAGGAAAAGGATCCCAAAACAAGCACAGAACTTCCCCCGTGTTTAATAGCTGGCACTACACATTCTGGTAACGTCCTTTCACCCACCTGTCTTCGAATGAAAACTCGTCGATCACTACCAAATCCTTGGAACTTTGACTCATCTGTCCATAACACCTGCTTCCACATTTCCATGTCCCAGTGTTGATGGTCCTGGGCCCATTGTAACCGTTTTTTACGATTTCGTGGATTCAATAATGGTTTTCGAGCTGCAATACGCCCATGTTTAAATTTAACTTTTGGGCTATTTGCCGCAGTGAAAATTTTTCACTATGTAGCGTTATTATAGAACTATAGTTCCTTTCTTTTCAGCATTTTTATAAGTTATTTTTACGTCTGTACTCAAATACTCGTATTGCAACTTACCCGGACAAATGCTGCACGAAAACTAATTTTTAAATTGCTAAGTAGTTTACTATGAATTCCTAATACCATTATAATAATATTGCGTTGTAAACCCTATTAAATTTATTGGGGTATATAAAATATTTCTATTAAATAGACTCCATAAAACTATTAAAACGATTTACAATATTTATCAGAAACAAATATATTTATCTAATTTATAATAATAATCCGAATAATCCTTCTCAGAATTACATTTACAACTGTTATTTCAATTATTCTCACCAAAACAGGTAAAAGTCTAAGGGATTTATCTAAAATACAAGTGTTTGGTCATTTATGATAAGTGATCCCTTATTTATGGCCTGTAGTGTACATGTATACAGAAATCATTAACTGATATTTCAGCCAAAGTTAAAACCACTGCTATTTGCGTGCACATCACTGTATGTGCGTATATTTCTACGAGAAACAATCATGTTTTGTTTTAAGCATTCATGATTCGCTTTTCAAACTTCTTTCTATAACAATAAATTGCATACATTAAATACCAAGTAATGAAGTCGACTGCGGTTGAAAATGATCTCATTAATTTGTAATAGAGAGCTACTATCATATTTACATAAGGGAAGCTGGTATTAACAAAAACACAATTTTGTATCATATGATCGTTCGGAGGTTTCTGCCCACTAGAACGAGATTATTCTCTTATTACACTGCGCTCCCGAATTGTATACAGTCATATAAGTTGTGGTTAATTTAACCCGGGCTTTAGTTCGGAAGGGCAGTAAAATTTCGGTAACTATCTCGAACATGATGGGAAGTGAGAGAGTGAAATCACAGTGTAATGGCATTGAATAGCACCTCGTTGCCGTTTCCAAGGAGTTCACCTGCCGACTGTTATTATCCCATTAAAACCTCATACTACTGCCGTGGAAATCTTAGCGGATCCGAGACATAGGAAACCGAAATAATAGGTACGCTTAGAAGTAGGGCAGGAGTCTCCTGTATCTTCCTTCTCTCCTAACTGCTTCAACTTATTTAATGGGACCGTTCTTAAGCCAGTCCTGTATGGACAGCTCCCTTTACACGGATTTACTCCAAAGACCAATCAAAGATAAGGCATCGCCAAGAACGCAGTGAAATAATATCATTATAAATCTCTGAAGCCTAATTATCTGTGAATGTGAATAGACGCAAACAATGGCACACATGAAGATAAATTTTATTCTTATTAAACTGCTCGTATTATTTAACGGTGTATTTATTAGTGAGGGATGCATGATAATGATTAAGGAGATTAACAATTATAATATTTGTCACAAGAAATCGATTACTTAGCATTAATTTTTAGAATATATACACAGTCTGTCGTAGTAGCAGTTCTTATTGGCGCCATCTGTTAAAAAATATGCGTCCGTAAGGTAGATCTTTCACCAATGTTATGACTAAATAATATAAATGTTATCAATAGAGATGGCCTTAATGATGATTTTATATTCACACTGAAAAAGCGTACTGTGATTTGTGATCGGTGTGGTACTCGTAGTAGTACATACGAGGGTAGTTTGACAAATAGTGAGAATGGAAAAAATAAAAAAATAATTTTTATTTTTCAATATATTCTCCTAAAAGGGCATACATTTATTCCAACGGTGCTCCAATGCCCTTATGCCATCTCTAAAATGCGATTCCGGAAGGTTTGCAAAATACTCATTTACGAAGATGATAAGCTCGTCGTTAGACGAAAATTTCTTTCTACCTAGTGCCGCTTTCAATTTTGGAAAAAGGTGGAAGTCAGATGGGGCTAGATCCGGCGAAGAAGTCGCATGCGGTACTAACTGGAAACGCAACTCGTGGATTTTGGACATCGCAACTGTGCTGGTATGCGAGGGAGCGTTGTCTTGGTGAAATCGAATCTTTTTCTTTGCCATTTCTGGCCGTTTAGCACGAATCTCAACATTTAATTTTTGCCTTGTTTGCCGATAAAGTGGTTTTCGCTTTCTTTGGAGGTGCAGAATCACGTTCTAACCACTGTTTCGACTGTTGTTTAGTTTCGGATGTACTGTAGTGTATCCAAGTTTCAACGCAAGTAACAAATCGTCTACAAAAATCAACCGGATTTCGCTTATAAAGGTCCAAACACTAATTGGAAATGCGCAAACGAGTGATCTTTTGATTAGTCGTCAGCAATCGCGGCACCCATCTTGCCGAAAGCTTGTAAAGGCCCAATTCCTTCGTTAAAATGTGGTGTACGCGTTGTGTTGAAATATTTATCATGTCTGCTATTTCTCTGAGTCGTCGATCTTGCGTAATAATATTATGGATTTTTATAATTATTTCCTTAGAAGTCACGATTTTGGGTTCTCCAGAGCGCGCTTCATCAACATGGCTTGTTCTACCACGTTTAAATTCATTTACCCATCTACTTATTGTGGCGGATGATGGATCAGATTCACCTAATGTTTCCCGTAACTCATCTTTTATTTCGGTAGCTTTCATACCCTTAATTACGAAGTATTCAATCACCGCACGATACTCTGCTTTTTCCATTTTACCAAAACGACGTGTTTTTTCTTCTTCAATCAGCTGTCAAAAATAAATTAATCAACCAATTTACCTAAATATTGGAATGTAAACATATAAATTGGCAACCTAAATTACAGTGCATTTGTTTTACCAATTAGAGCGCCACCTATGTGTCATTCTCACTACTTGTCAAACTATCCTCGTATGTCATGATAACAATCGCGAAATGTATATACGACTCTTTTTTCTATTGCAAGAGGTCAAAATGGAATTAATAAGGAAAAATTTTCTCAATGCTTCATAATGATTTAAATCGGAAAGACGTCTGACACGAAAAGAAAAGTTCATCGCGGAACAATTTCCTCGTATACAAACGAATCTCGTATTCACCATTCGCTGTATAAAAATATAGTTATTTTGTGCGTGTGTATACATCTATCATATTCATCTTTACATGCCTATATTTATTTAAGACTCTCATGGGAAAATTAAAGTTCCATATCGACTTGCAACCTACGTATGTTTATTTATTAAACAGATTAAACATCTATTATTTCTATTCGTATGCTTTAGTATACACACGATGTCGAAGAGAAAACCGAACTTTTTTAAAATAGTAATTCATAGAGGAGCCATCTATTTAAAAAAATATATGTCGGTAAGGTAGATCTTTCACCAATGTTATGTTAAAATATCATCACATATAGAAGCAGTAAAATACGTATAAGGTATCAATGTGTGTCTGGCATGGATCGAAAAATGAATTTTAAACGAAGAGCAAATATCAATCTGGTACGTAAACTTCCGCGGTCGTGGTCCATACTATCTGCTTCTGGGCTTCCGGGTTAGAACCGCGTCAATGGTATAACTGCTGACGTTTCGTACCCACTCGTATGGGAGATCTTGAGGGCTTAACTACTCCTGCAGTCTGTCGCACTGAAACTAAGTCAGTTTCAGTGCGACAGACGCCAGTCGAGTGATTTCCATATTTTCCACTATTTAAGCATCATCTCGGCGGCAACTACAACGATGACGGAGGCGTAAAATCGCCAGCGACCTCTTGATTACCGTAGGAGGTGGCAAATTTCCATTAAGAATGTATTCAAAATCTAGTTGTAAGGCTTGATAAGTGTTTAAACAAACTCAGCAGCTATGTTGAAGAATAGAGAAATGTATTGGGTTGACAACTAAGTACTTTCGGTTTTGTAGTATAAAATAAAACACTTTTTTTTAAACAAAGAATAGTTTTTAATCAATTATATATTTTCCATTTTGCTCAATGACCTTTTGCCATCTTTCTTTCAGCTGCATGATTCCGCGCTCATAAAATTTCTGGTCCTTATCAGCAAAAAAGTGAACCAGGTGCGAGTGAAGGTCATCGTCATTTGTGAAAGTTTTCTGCAAACTTCGAAATAAATGGTAATCAGATGGTGCTAGATCAGGGCTGTATGGGGGATGTGGCATCACTTCCCAGCCAAGCTCCAATAGTTTCCCACGAGTTGCCAAAGATGTGTGAGGTCTTGCATTATCTTGGTGGAAAACTACACCTTTCCGATTTGACAATTCTGGCCGTTTTTCTTTGATTGCTTCATCCAGTTTTATTAATTGTTGACAGTAAACATCAGAATTGATCGTTTGGTTCCTTAGAAGCAGCTCAAAAAACACAACACTTTTGTAATCCCACCAAACTGACAGCATGATCTTTTTTGGATGCAATTCAGCTTTCGATGTGGTTTGAGCTAGTTTATCATGTTTTCTCCATGATCGTTTTCGAACTATGTTACTGTACAGGACCCATTTTTCATCACCAGTGATGATTCTTTTTAATAAAGGGTCGGTTTCATTTCGTCTAAGGTGCATATCGCAAAAGTTGATTCTTTGTGTTAAATGAATTTCTTTCAATTCGTGAGGTACCCAAATATCAAGCCTCTTAACTAGCTCAAGATATTTTAAATGTTTTTCAATTGTGTGCGATACATGTAACCTCTCCGCAACCTCTCGAACAGTTATATGACGATCCTCTTCAATTATGACTTTGATTTGGTCATCATCAACTTCAGTAGGCCGACCAGAACGTTGCTCATCTTTGAGGGAAAAATCTCCAGAACGGAATTTTTTATACCAATTCTGACACGTGCGCTCTGTTAAGCAATTAGCACCACAAACTTCACATATCTTTTTGTGAGCCGCAACAGCTTTCTTTCCTTTACGGAAATAAAATAGTAAAATATGTCGAAAATGTTCGTTTCTGCACTCCATTTAAAATTAACCCACAACTAATAGCTTTAATAAAAATTACGCACTACTTGCTTCTGAAGTTACGTCAATGTGACTAGTATCACGCGACAAACGGTAAAGTACAGCACTAACATACGTTATACAAAAAATAAAGCAACGCTCTCTATCAGTAAAAACCGAAAGTACTTAGTTGCCAACCCAATATATAGAATTTGAAAATAAATTTGGTTTTAGAAAATTTTCTTTCGTTTGGTTTTTATTTCCCAACGGTTCTTGCTTAAAAAAACACGCCTTGTATTTGCAAAATATATTTCTTATTCTGGTAGTTGAGATATTAATTTAAAGCAAGAAATGGGCAGCATTCATTTAGCGACTACATTAAGGTGTCGTAATATATCAGGCGCACCTTCATAAATTTCTAATTTCGTACTCGGAACATACTCGGTTATTGTTGGACATTTTATAAACACAATTTTATGAGGTTATAAAATTTGAACACCTAAAAGACACCCTCCGGAGTCGTTATAAGTATTAAATATTGCAAAGTATCTAAAATTGAGTCGTTAAAATACAATATCTTGTAAAATTCATAAAACTGTGTTCGCTACGTATGGTAATCGATCGTATAACATTTTTATCGACATTTACGGTGTGCGGAAGATATTGAAGTCCACTTTTATTGAAATTAAACAGATTCAAATTATATTCCAGGGTAATTTCCCGAAAGTTTAAGAGCTACTGAAAACGAGCGCTTTGAGGGAATGGATAGCAGAGATTGGGCTTTATTTCATAAAAGTGATGGTAGTTGTATCGAATATGCGTGCGGATGATATGCATCTTCCTGTTGTTTGTATGCTGAAGGTGAGAAATCTGCTAGCATTTATCGTCGGTTGCAAACACAAGATGATATAGAAAGCTATCTGCTTCTGGGCTTCCGGACTGGAACCGCGTCACTTGCATATCTGCCGACGTTTCGTACCCATTTGTATGGGACATCTTTAGGGCTCAACTACTGAATTGAAACTGAAGCTGCGCTGAAATTGCAGTTTCAGTGCAGTAGTTGAGCCCTGAAGATGTCCCATGCAAATGGGTACGAAACGTTGTCAGATATACAAGTGACGCGGTTCCAGCCCAGAAGCCCAGTAGCAAACTTCATATTAAGTTAGCAAATGTCGTCTGTAGGGTGTCCACATATACATATGTGTCATAATTGCACTATACTGTAAAACTACTACGATTACATTAACGACCCGACAAATTGATAGGATCTACTTCGCTGGCCTTTTAAAAATAAATGTTCGCACTAACCAGTTTTTACTCATTAATTAGGCTTAATTTGAAGTGGGTTAGTGGTGGGTATCGAAAGATTTGTTTGACGAACAAAGGGAGAAACGAGTCTAAATTTCACAAGAACTTCGTCAGTGTTGACTAACTGAAGTCGACGATTTTTTTATCCAGCATAATTACCATAGATGAATTTTTGATGCGCAACAATATTCTTTGAAGTAAACAGGCCAGGAATGACATCACGTAAATTCTCCACCGCTGAAATAACTCAAAACCAATGCGTCGGCAGTAAAGTTGGTTAAATTATTAAATAAATATAAAGATATTGAAGAACCAATTCTCTAAGATTTCGTAACTGATGGGGAGACTAATGCAAAACACTACAGTCAATTTTTTTTAGAGTGGGGACTCTACAAGAATAAAACGATGCAGATTATTGGGTAAAGGTATCATCCTTCTTCAAGACAACAATATTAAATCTGTTGTACATGCATATTTTAACGAACCTAAGAATTTTGAATTTTATCAAAGCATAGAGACTTTAGATCATTGCTAGGTCAAATATATTTAGGAAGAAGGGAATTATGTTACGAAATATAGGCAATTTCAAACTTCAAAGTTCTCTCGATACTCCATTTTGTTTATTTCCATTTCTCGAACTTTTCAGCCCACCCTTACATTACAACAATGTCAGCCTCTCTTTAGGAATATTATATGTGTATATATATATATATATATATATATATATATATATATATATATATATATACATGGATTGTCTTTTAAATTTTGTATATAAAACTGGAATAAAACAGTAGATAGCTCTAAAAACTTCATTGGCTTTAGAAATATTCTCCGTGGAGAGTAGTGCACTTTTGCATATGCTCGAACCAACACTGGAAGCAGTTGTTCCATTCGTTTGTTGGTACAGTCAAAATTGCGTTTTTGAAGACATCGAGTGCTCCTTCTGACAACTGGAACCTTTGACCACGTAGTCCGATCTTGATTTATGGAAAGGTAAAGAAATCATTGGAACTTTGGTCCGGACTGTACGGAGGAAGATCCAATAATTCAACGTTTTGTATGCTTCAATCTAGCAATATGTCACATGTCGATCTTGATGATCTTACGCATAGCATGGACGTTTTCCTGAGTGACTGCCGTTTTTGGTCAACCTGCTCTTGGATCGTCGCTAAAACTAATCCGTCTACTTTTGAGTTCTTCATACCAACGAGAAATTGTTGGCTGACGTGGTGCTTCATTGCTGAAAACAAAAAACTAACTCCGCAAGACATTTTTGTTGAAACAATTGTCTTCGAATATCATAAAAAATTATTTCGCAAAAGTGTTCTGAATTTAATTTAATTTTACAACTTAAGTTGTCATCTTTGACAGTTCGTTGTAGCTGTAACACTACACGTATCGCACTGAAACTGGATTTAGGTTAACTAAAGATGGAGGTTAATTCTTGGAACTGACGTTGGATTACTGGCGCCCACTATGTTCCACTATGCAGAACTTAAAAGTCATCCCACATACATATATAAATATATATATATATATGTGTGTGTGTGTGTGTGTGTGTGTAGCTGTTGTCTTGTATTCTTTTAAGTTTACTTTATATTCCTACCAACAAAACATCCTTCATCTTTCTATTAGGGTTTCTTACATTAATATATAAATACACATGAACTTATGTAGTACTTATGAAGCATTTTCGTAATTTGTTCCAAACTATTGTAAACTAAACCAGATGTAATATATTTATTTTCATTGAATCCACGCTAAGGAAGGATTAAAGTTTATAGTTGTAGCAATTAATCAGAATTTCCTCTTTTAATCTTCTAAGCGAAATTTTACTAAAGACGAGTTGCGGTCTTTATTCATGGGTGAATATTCCACTATGTACTTTGGTAACGTGCTTGTTTTGCAGCCTTCCGCTGTAAATAAGCAAATAATTAGATATTCGCACATTTACATGTTTATTATGAAAATATATATGCTACAATCGAGTACCAGCGAGCTAATCGAATCATCAGGGTTCACGCCTCTATTAAATCTAGAGAAAAATGTTTATTATCGTTTATTTAGTAACTGAATAATAGTCCATTAGCTATATGTTGAATTTTCTTGTATTTGTTACATAACTGAGTAAATATCTCGCCGAGGAAAAGCAATATAATAAATTCACTGGAAAATTTAAAAATGTAATTGCATATTTGCTAAGAAAACATATCTTTACTTGAATTATTTCAATTTAATTTATTCAAATATGCCAAGACGCACAGTATGCGTCTTGGCTTCCAACGGTACGGATCGTGTGCGAGATTAATTGTTTCGTACGGGTATTTATTGCCGTAGTTCAGTGCAACACTGCTTAATTATCTGCTGACGATGATAACTTAATTGTCGAAATACGTATACAGAATTACGAAAGTTAATGTGAAAAGGGCTTATATATATATTAACCTTAGTGATTAAGTTAATCAACCACAGGCTCCATCAAATTCAAGTTCCTATTTTGTATAGCTATGAAACGATTGTTATCTAAGGCAGTGCCTTAATTCACTAGAACAATTTAAGGGATATAATTATATATTTACTAAAAAAACATATTTTATAACTTTATACATTTTTTCATTCCTTTTTATTTTGAAAATATTACATTGAATATTTGATATTTGAAGAATGTTTCTAAAACATTTAATTGTCTATGAGTTATCCGTCTATACGATGACGTTTTTGCAAATAAATTTCCTTCTATACGTACTTCGATAAGCAATTCTTCTTATATTAATGTAAACTTTAACCGTATTCCTTTTGTATAAACATCACTGACAAAAGACGATGGACCAATGATAATAGTAAAACTCCCTCAATGAATTATTGCAGGTGATGACTTAATTTCTAATTCCATTCTTCATGACACAAGGTTTGCCTTTGCAAAATCTTTGATTTTTATTATTAACAGAACAATTCATCTGCTGCCACTTTTCTGAAAATATAGAAACAAGCTCAACGAACTCTCGTATTGAAAGAAGACAATACTGCTTGTGTTGATAATTACGTACCTATATCAATGTTGCTAAATTTAGTATAAGGATTGTAAAATTACCTCCAATTTAAGGAGCGTTAAGAAGACTCGAATTCGCCGTTGTTCGTGGTCTAAGGTTGAAGACGCATACCCGGTTAGTTAGAGATTGCGAATTCGAGTCTCTGGAGAAGAGCAGGAATTTTTTTAAGAATTTCTGCAGTATATAAAAGATTGTAAAACGCAGATATAATTAGAATTCTTCAAATCACGATATTTCTTATACCATGTTTTATGGTCTGCGTATATGGTATTGAGGTCAATATTATTTTTAGTCGGTCGTCGCACATAACTCACGTCTCCAGAAAATATCGCTCCATTTTTGTAGTTCCTAATTGATATAATATTGCAAAAATTCTAATTTGCGCAAGATATTTTGGCGACTCAATAATGATACTGTTCTAGGTACTAGATCATGCAAATTTCGCTTCAATAAAGTCAAGTTATCAATATCAAGATTCCTTTGAATTTTTATTTACCTAGAAGTGATGAATGGAATTAAACAAATCTTTTTATTGCAATGGTTTTTCACATGGACCTTTTTCGAGGTCTTCCTCTTTTTTCAAGACTTAATTTCCATATTAGTATATTTGTTAACATATTTTGCGAGCAACCTGAAGTTTCTAGAATGCATTTGTTTTTCCTTAATTCTTCAATTTTAAAATTAATTTATGTATCTTCTTGTGTACAATATTTACTGCGTTTCATTTCTAAAAATTAAACGTTCGTTTTTATTTCTTTGATAATGGAATTCTTTAAAAGATACTGCGTCTTCAATTTGCAAATCAATTATAACGTATCTTTCTGAAAATTAGAGATTTTATATTTTATAAAATAAAATTGTTCCGCCATGAATTTTCCTTTTCATGTCTGACGTCTTTCCGAATTAAACCATTATGAAGCATTCAGAGAATTTTCCCTTATTAATTTCTTTTTGACCTCTTGCAATAAAAAAAAAGAGTCGTATATACATATCGCGATTATTATCATGACATACGAGGATAGTTTGACAAGTAGTGAGAATGAAACATAGGTAAACATAGGTTGCCTATTTATATGTTAACATTCCGATATTTAGATAAATCATCTGATTAGTTTATTTTTGACAGCTGATTGAAAAAGAAGCAACACGTCGTTTTGTTAAAATGGAAAAAGCAGAGTATCGCGCGGTGATTAAATACTTCGTAATTAAGAGTATGAAAGCTACCGAAATAAAAGATGAGTTACGGGAAACATTAGGTGAATCTGCTCCATCATCCGCTATAATAAGTAGATGGGTAAATGAATTTAAACGTGGTAGAACAAGCTGTGTTAATGAAGCGCAATCTGGAGCACCCAAAATCGTGACTTCTAAGGAAATTAGTACAAAAATCCATAATATTATTACGCAAGATCGACGACTCAAAGTGAGAGAGATACCAGACATGGTAAATATTTCAACAGAACGCGTACACCACATTTTAACGAAAGAATTGGGCCTTTCCAAGTTTTCGGCAAGATGGGTGCCGCGTTTGCTTACGACTGTTCACAAAAGTTCACTCGTTTGCGCATTCCCAATGAGTGTTTGGACCTCTATAAGCGGAATCAAAGGGCATTTTGCTCATTGATTACCTTCAGAAAGGTGCCACAATAAACGGACAATATTAGGCAGAACTTCTACAAAAATTAAATGTTGAGATTCGTGCTAAACGGCCAGGAATGGCAAAGAAAGAGATTCTGTTTCACCAAGACAACGCTCCCTCGCATACCAGCACAGTTGCGATGTCCAAAATCCACGAGTTGCATTTCCAGTTAGTACCGCATGCGCCTTATTCGCCGGATCTAGCCCCTTCCGACTTCCACCTTTTCCAAAATTGAAAACGGCACTAGGCGGACAGGTGGATTTTCATCTAACGACGAGCTTATCATCTTCGTAAATGAGTATTTAGCAAGCCTTCCGGAATCGCATTTTAGAGATGGCGTAAGGGCATTGGAGCACCGTTGGAATAAATGTATTGCTCTTTTAAGAGAATATATTGAAAAATAAAAATTATTTTGTATTTAAAAAATTCGTTTTTCTTTTCCGTTCGCACTACTTGTCAAACTACCCTCGTATAATTACATATGCAACACTACTTCAATTATTATTAATCTTAATATTACACATTCCACGCAATATGAATAAAATTAATTTTCAAACTTCATATTTCAATACATACAATATTACAGGAAGTATTTTATTTGGGTATGCGTCAAAATTATTGGTTTAATATATTATCACTTCGATATAAAAAAAATGATAGAGAAATGTGAGCCTAAAGAGGAAAACAATTTCCTCTTTTATATATTACTTATTAAAACAATATTTCGGTTTATAAGATGAATGAGGTTACTCGTGTATAGAAGTGAACGTGGTTTGGTTTTTTTGTTATTGGGGTTATCAATCCCTTCGTTCGTACAAAAAAAGGCTATTTTCATTTTGATAGGTACGATTTCTCACGATGTAAAAAACAAATTTTGATTCAGTATTTTATGTCTATCTATACTTTCTCTTCGACTTCCCCCGACACAAGCAAAACATGATTATTATTCGGTTAAGTTTGTTGAAAAATTTCCGATATATTTACACAAAAAAGTCATTTAGTTTTTATATGTACTTACGTCACTGTAATAACTAAAAGATAGTGCTTCCGCCAAGTACATTTTTATGTAGAAATACTAAAACTTTTTCATCATTTTACTGTGAGCAGAAAGCATTATAATGATGGTAATTTTGATGGAGCCTGTGGTTGTATAACTTAATCACTGAAGATTGATATACAATATAACCCCGTTCCGCATTAATTTTTGTATTCTGTATATGTATTTCGACAACTAAGTTGTCATCATTAACAGATAATTAAACGGTGTCGCACCTGGATAATACGGCAAAAACCAGCACGAAAAAATTCCGTACACGATCTGCACCGTCATCTGTGATGACAACTTAATTGTCGAAATACGTATACAGAATATGAAAATTAATGTGGAAAGGGATTATACAACGTGTTTCAAAAAGAATATACGTATTCTGAATGCATATATTTATTAAACTTTAAGACATACGAATATGATACTTTGCACACACATTTACGAACTTCTCAAGTTCAGATTACAGATATTCAATATGTCCTCCATCAGTGACCTGAACAATATCACATCGATAATCAAATTCCTCCCATACTCGGGCAAGTATGCTTTTCGTAGCTGATGTTATGGCAGTATGGATCTGGTTCTTCAACTCTTCCAGGTTCTGTGGGAATGGTGGTACATAAACGTTATCTTTAACAAAACCCCACACGAAGAAGTCACATGGTGTCAAATTCGGCGACCGTGAAGCACAGCTGAGACATGCTAAGTCGCCTGCTCCTTGACGACCTATCCAGCGGTTCGGTAGTTTCATTCTTAAATTCACGAACTTGGAGACTCTAGTGAGAGGTTACCCCGTCTTGTTGAAAAATGAAGTTGTCTTCGCGCAGCCTCGGAAACAATCAGTTTTGTAACATAGGGAGATACTGTTGACCGTTAACCGTGTTTCCATCAAAGAAGAATGGGCCGTAAAAGATGATCGGGATATCGCACCAAATACATTGATTTTAGGTGAATCTCGTACATGTTCAATAGCTGCATGTGGGTTCTGTAGACACCAAATTCGAACATTGTGTTTGTTTACCAGTACACTAACATGGAAAGTCGCTTCATCGCTGTACACGATGCGTTGTGCAAAAGTATTATCATTGTCAATAGCATCATGAATCTCTTTATAAAATGCCACACGTTTCCATTTGTCATCAGGACCCAGAGCTTGTAACAACTGTAACTTGTGCGGCTTCATAACCACACCATGTCTCAAAACACGCCAAATTGTTGTCGTAGGCAGTTCTAACTCCCGGCTGGCACGGCGAATTAATTTAGGATTACGTTGGAAAGCAGTTTGAATTCGTGTAACATTTTCTTCAGAAACACCAGGGCGGCCAGGACTCTTTCCTTTACATACACATCCTGTATCTACAAACTGTCGATACCATTTGCGAATGTTCCATCCATTCGGAGGATCAATTTGGTAGCTCAACCTGAAACGTCTTTGCACTGTAATCACGGAATTGCACTTCGCAAACTCGAGAACACAAAATGATTTCTGCTGCGGAGTAGTCATTTTAAACATATGACGGTTACTAAGAAAAACAGAAGACAACTGACATGTAGCGGCTATTAAATAAACTAGACTATGTATTCGTTTCTCCAATAGCCGAGCGGAGGCGCAGCGATCGATAGTTTAGGCAAAATAATACTTTGTAATACGTATATTCTTTTTGAAACACGCTGTATATCAGCCACAAGTGATTACACTGGTTTTAATATTTTTCACTAACACTATATTAGATTCGTCCTTTCGTAATTGATAAATTCAAAGCAACTTTTAAATAATATTTCTAATATTTTCTTTCTAATGCATCAATCTCTCTCAAATTTATTTTAAAAGTTACTATATTAACTCTAAGTTGACGACAGAGTGCGATGACGGGAGAAATTTTTCAGAGAAGCGATTAAGTTTTTTGGTCTCATATTGATTTACCAAGTTTAGGGAATGATGACGAACTTCTAATGATTGAGAAAGCAGTGTCTAAATTACGGAATGCGGTACCAATCCGTAGCGTTATTACCGATCATATAATAACTTTCCGAAAAGTTTTGGTTCAACTATTAAACTATAAATGAAAAGCGTATCAATTCCATACGTATGTTTATTAATAGCTTTGGGAAATTATTGATCCAACTATTAAAGTATGTGTAGAAAGTTTGTATATTACTTACGTATATTTATTAAGCGCTTTGGAATGTATATTTTTCATACAAATAATTGTTTTAATTACTTTTCCTCTGACCCGCAATAAAAACGAAATTAAAAGACATATAATTAATATATACAGGTGTACTGGAAAGTCATTACCGATTTTTTCGTAAGAAAAACTACATAATTTTCAAGAAAATTTATTTATTCAAAGTATTGGCTATTTGATTCTACAATCTTGTCCATCTGTTAGGCAATTTATGGATGGCATCACAAAAAAACTGTTTCTTCTTTGAGCAAAATCATTTATCGAGCCATTTTTTAAATATTTCGAAATTGGCGAAGTGCTGCTTTGCAAGCGCGTGTCCCGTTGATGCGAAAAGGTGGGAGAGTACGGCGGGTGTGATATTATAGCCCATATAAGTGTGAGACTACGCGTTATCGTGCTGTAAAATCTTTTTACCGTGTCTTCGACACCACTCTAGACGTTTTTCTATCAATGCATGGTTCAAATTAATAAATTGTTGTCGGTAGTGATCAGTATTAACTATTTCACTAGATTTCAACAGTTCATAATACACCACACTACTACGGTCGCACCAAACACAGCATTGTCTCACGATTAAAACGATTTGGGCTTGGTGTCGATGGACCGACTTCGTCAGGTGACAACCATGATTTTTTACGCTATGAGTTTGCTCCTTCGTTTACAAGAGTAAAATATTGGGTAGCAGAGTTTAAGTGAGGCCGCACGAGCCTCCCAGACGAGCACCGCAGTGGTCGATCAAATGAGGTGACGACTCCAGAAATGGTGAAGAAAATCCATTTCAAAAAGTGCGGTAAGTCGCATATTATCTGAACATTTTAACACGAGAAAGCCGTGTGCAAGATGGGTGCCGTGTTTGCTTACACTCGATCAACAACAGTGTCGTGATGTTTCAATTGAGTGTTTGGCCAAGTTTCACAGCAACAAAGCAGAACTTTTGCGTCGTTTCATAACCATGAATGACACATGTGTCCACTACTTCACACCGGAGACAAAATGACAATCAAAACAATGGACTCTCAAAAGGGAGAACCGGGTCCAAAGAAGGCGAAGACCGTTTCATCTGCAGGCAAGATCATGGCATCGGTTTCTTGGAATGCGTGTGGAATAATTTTCATTAACTTTCTTGACGACATAAAAACTATTATGCGAACTTATCGCAACGTTTGAGTGAAGAAATAAATAAGAATGGCCGCATTTGGCTAAGAAGAAATTGTTGTTTCATCAAGACAATACACCAGCTCACAAAGCCGTTATTGCAATGGCCAAAATTAATGAATTAAAGTGTGAATTGCTACCTCATGCACCCTATTCGCCAGATTTGGCTCCCTCAGTTTATTTTCTGTTCCCAAACTTGAAAAAATGGCTCAGTGGTCAAAGATTTTCCAACGATAAAGAAGTGATGTCGGCAGTTAATGGCTATTTTGAGGAGCCAGACAGTTTTTATTGTAAAAAGGGAATCGTACTTGAACATCGCTTGGGAAAAGTGTATAGAGTTGAAAAGAGATTACGTTGAAAAATAAATGTATATCTTTTCAAAATTTTTGTGTTTTCTTTGTTGGGTCGAGTACTTCTGCGACCACTTTCGTAGATTCAATATAGAATTTTCTTCCAATATTCACTATTTACATACGAGTTTCATTTAAAGCTTCTATAAATGTTTATAACTTTCTACTGACCAAAGATTAATATTCTCCTATGTCTTAAATTAAAATATATATATATGTAGGTATATGTTTCTCTTCTTTGCAATATTATTTTATTATCGTTTAATATGCTAAATCCGCTAATAGTACAAAGGCTAGCGCAATGGCTACTTCTGGGACCACCCTCGTATATTTATTGCATGTCAAAAATAAAATATTTAAGTCGACGCAAATATATATTTGATTCGTATAAAGATCGATACTAATTTAAGAGATAGCGTTTGAATAAATGAACCATTAATAAATTCATATTCGTGCAAGAAATAGTTTATTATCGGCTACCAACAAAACGCGCTACAAAACGACACTGCTATTTTAGAAAAGAGTAAAAATTAATGGTCTATAAGGGCGGTTAACGTCCACGTCTTGTAGTTGGTACAAACACTACCGGAAGATTTATTAATTCACTAAGTTATTGAGACACTAGGGTGTCGAGTGAGAATCTATAAATTTTCAGGGTCCGCTGGGCCCCACATTATCCACCTCATCAACATAAACCCAATATAAAACCAATATTACAGGACGTCACAATAACTTTGGTGGAGAAGCGCGAAATTGAAATTTATATATACAGGTGACGGGTCGACTTGAATGATTCATTAGCATTCCATTTTACATGAATATTAAGGTACGCGAATGAAGTTCTGATACAGTTTTTTTTCACTTTTATTTGTCGCCCGATGGCTTGGTAACTTTCTGCTAACTTTTTAAATGAACTAATAACTCATTCTGCAGAATACACTGAAACGAAAAAAGAGAAAGCATTATATATATTTTCAATTTCATCTAATTGTGCCGCAAAAGTTCATTTACATTTCTCGATTTTGTTCCTTTTTTTCATTCCTCGCGCGTTCATTTTTGTATTTCGCTTTTCAAGAGGGTAACCTAATTTATAAGTTAATTTAATAATTGTGTGCGCGCAGAAACAAAAGGGAAGTCGATGTTCTTGGAAATAAGTCAGACGAGGCATTTTTTTCCTCTCTGTACATGGAACTTTCGCAATGAAAGCAAATTACTGCCTTCTTCCTACTGATTTGCATATCAAAATTTAATTTCGAAATTTGTCGATTCCTGTCGTCGTCGTCTAGAATGCTGTGAAATTTTTAATATAATTTTTTTTTATTCTTTAAATACCGAAATATTAAAAGATTTGATTCAATTTTATTATAACAAATTGAACTTATATTGTCTTATGATCATTAAGATATCATAAGGAGTACTACCTATTGAATATCAAATATTTTGAATTCAATCAGGAGCAAGTATATTTCATTTAGTCAAAAGTAAACTTAAAAATGATATACCGGCAGTCACCGAACATACATCGAACGTTATACAATTAGTATACGAGGTATAACCGAAATTTCTCTCCATTTAACTTTATACTCCTGTTTAATTAATGATTCCATTGTTGGAAACATTGTTCGAACTCGTTTTTCTGCATGGCTGCGAGCTGCGGTGCAGCTTTTTTCTTCGCCACTTCAAGGTTCTTCAAACGATGTCCTTTCATGTCCCTCTTCATTCGTGGAAACAAAAAGAAGTCCCACGGTGCAAAATACTGTAAATGGGTCAAAGGGGCCATACTGTTTTTAGATGGTCGACCAAAATGCAGAACATGAACTTGGAGATGACAAGAGGCGACGACTCCTGCCATCTCCAATTCTCCCGTCAAAATCCGCTGCACTGAGCTCTAACAGCCAACAGACGTCCATCAACTTCCACAATGGACGGAGATGTCGAGAAAGTTCGTGCAATTGAGCTTGAAAACCAGCAACGAACTATTAAAGCAATTTCGCATATAGAATAACTTAGAGCTCAGTGCAGCGGATTTTGACGGGAGAATTGGAGATGGCAAGAGTCGTCGACTATTGTCTTCTCCAATTCTCTCGGGCTTTTCGCTTCACCTTTTCCAGGTTGTTCAAACGATGTCCTTTCGTCTCCCTCTTCATTCGTGGAAACAAAAAGATGTTCCACGGCGCAAGATCAGGTGAGTGGGGCAAAGGAGCCACGCTGTTTTTAGGTGGTCGACCAAAATCCAGAACATAAACTTGGAGATGAAAAGACTAGACGACTCTTGTCATCCCCAATTCTTCCGTCAAAATCCGCTGCACTGAGCTCTAAGTTATTCTATATGCGAAATTGCTTCAATAGTTCGTTGCCGGTTTTCAAGCTCAATTGCACGAACTTTCTCGACATCTTCGTCCGTTCTGGAAGTTGATGGACGCCCAGAACGAGGTTCGTCATCAATTGACATTTCGCCTTTTTTGAAGCCAACAAACCATTCGCGCACTTGAGTTTCTCCCATAGCGTCATCCTCGTAAGTTGTTTGCAACAGCGAAGGGAGTTCGTTGAATGGATTATTGAACATCAACAAATGGATGATGATTTTTCGAGCAAAATCATCCTAAGCGATGAAGCACATTTTCATCTTGATGGCTTTGTTAATCGCCAAAATTGCCGCTTTTGGAGTTCTGAGAATCCACAAATGCATCCACAACGTGTCACTATTTGTTGTGGATTTTGGGCTGGAGGCATAATTGGACCTTGGACCATACTTTTTTGAAAACGAGGCTGGTCAAGCAGTGACTGTTACTGGTGCTCCATATTGCGACATGATAACACAGTTCTTTCTGCCGAAATTGGATGATATTGATGTGGCCAATATGTGGTTTCAACTAGACAGTGGTACATGCCATACAGCCCGTGAAACAATTCAATTACTGCATGAGACATTTCCAGGTCGTGTACTCTCTCGTTTCAGTGATCAGAATTGGCCCCCTAGATCGTGTGATTTAACACCATTAGATTTCTTTTTATGGGGTTATTTGAAATCATAGGGCTATGTCAACAAGCCCATAACCACCCGTGCATCAAAGGAGCATCAACTAAATTCAGCCACATTTATGGATAATGGTCATGGAAAATTTCGACAAACGAGTGCGTATGCGCATGCAAAGCCGTGGAGGACATTTGCCCGATGTGTTATTCCATAAATAACCCTATCCTATGTATTCTATAATTCATTAAAAAAATAACAATCAAAAGACTAAAAACTATATATATATATATATATATATATATATATATATATATATATATATACATAGACGTATATAAAAGCTGTTCCAAAATTAACGCAAGATTTGAATTAAATAGAAATAATTCAAATCTTGCGTTAATTTTGGGACACTTTATATATATTGTTTTACCTAAAGTGGTCCCTCATCTATGGCCGGTGGTGTATGTAATTACAAAAGTCCTTGTCACCTATCTACCATAATGTAATGTTATAATTCATATAATATTTGGAAAAAGTGCTTCTTTTTAATTTAATAAAGTGGATTATAAATTTCAATTAGTGTAGCTGAAAAATTTCGATGGTCTTTTCAAATTGAACACGTAGCATGAGCTGGGCCGGGGAAAATCCGAGTAACGAGATGGATTTAAAAAGATAGGTAGTATGTAAAAAAAGAAAAGCTCTTAAACTCTGAATACGGTGCTCTAAAACCGGAGCTCCCTTATACGATCTGATAGAAGCTGCAGAGAATTAGGTTGCAGACCTCAGAATGTATGTCTGATTACCATGGTCGAACGTATAGGTACTATATGTGCCAATAGTAAACCGGTGATAGGAATACTAAAATGGGAAACTTTATTGACGTGTGTAGCGTGACCGGAGAATTGAAAGGAGTTTTCATTGTCCTTCAACACAATGGCGCTAGGATTATCCGCTGGCACGCAAAGAACCCGCACGTAATCCTTCTTCACTGGAAATCAAGGTGTATGGGACGCCATAACGTTCCGTCATTGTTATTTATAACTCTGAAAGTCCACGCAATCTCATTTAATAGTTTTAATAAGGCTATTAGGAATAAGTATTGCGGCCGATGTAATTTCGCAGGTTTATAATAGAATAAATTATGTTAATTTAGAATAAATTGTTTACCTTGAATGAGAAACTTGTAAAATGCAACCTATTTACGCAACTATTGTATGGTATACGATAAAGGCGGTTAATTTTAATAAACAATTTTGATATTATACATGACAATTACGAACACATATAAAAAGGTTGTTTCAAATTTCACGGTTTTTTTAAACAATAAAAAAACACATAATTTGCATTCACTTTTAAAAACTTTTTATTGTTAATTGAAGTATCAGTTATGACATTTATATGCGAAAAATAATATCTGCCAAATGGCCTCCTTTTGCAGCTCCACAGACGTCCAATCTTTTGCTAAAATTTTCAATGACATTTTGACATAATTGAGACTCTATCTCGCCAATGACACGAATAATTTCATCTTTCAAAGCAAGAATTGATTGTGAATTGTTTTTATAAACCTGACTTTTCACATAACCCCAAAGAAAATAGTTTAACGGTGTCAAATCACATGATCTTGATGGACAATTAACATCGCCGTTTCTTGAGATTACACGTTCAGGAAATTTTTCTCTCAATAAATCAATTGATTCGTGTGCAAAGTGAGGTGTAGCGCCATCCTGTTGAAACCACATATCCTCTAGATCAATATTCATTAATTCAGGCCACAAAAATTCGGTTATCATCTGACGATATCGATCACCATTGACAGCTACGGCTTTACCAGTAGCATTTTCAAAGAAGTAAGGGCCAATTACACCACCTGACCATAATGCACACCAAAGAGTAACTCGTTTAGGATGCATAGATTTCTCATGAATAATTCGTGGATTTTTCTCATTCCAGATACGACAATTTTGTTTATTAACATAGCCACCAAGTTCAAAACATGCCTCATCGGACAACATTATTTTTTGAGAAAAATCAGCTGATTGTTCATTGACGAAATTGGCAAGTGAACTACGTTTTAAATGTCCAAGTTGGTGTGAACGTTGTCTAATGAACATTTCAAGATCTTCAGCAACACTTGGACGAACCAAACCAATATTTTCTTGTGAACGACCACTATGACTGTATTTTCCACTTTCTTGATCTTCCGCGGAACCGGTCTCTTGAAGTTTTTTGATAATTCGACCAATAGTACTTTCAGATGGACGATTATGTAAACCATAAAATTCACGTAATTTTTTAAAAACTCTTTTTACAGAGCGCTGATTTTCATAAAATAATTCAACAATTTGAACGGGTTGTTTTACCGTGTACGAAGCCATTTTTATAGATGTCATACATAACACTTTTTAAATGCCCACATGCCCAGACAAATTCAGTCCGCCATCTATATTTTACTTCTTCTTAAAGATATTTCATTTTCAATAGCCCGCCATTTTAACAATTGTCATGACCCAACCTGTAGCTACTTGACAGATGACAAGTAAATACAACGCCTTTAATAAAAAATGGAACGATATACGCTTCAGCAACGCATTGAAATTATTAAAATTCACGACAAAAATGGTTTAAATTTCGGGGTCACAGTTCGCAAAACTAAAGCATTTTTTATGGCGGCAGGTGAGATTTGGTTGTGACATTTTATTTGAAAATTACAACTACGTGAAAAGACCAACTAAATGAAGGATCCAGAAATGTGTAAACTCCCAGTTCATGGTGCATTTGAAAATCTATACTTTTAAGGACTAAACACTTTAAGAATTAATAAAAAATGTATTTGCAGTAGCAAAAATCTAAATTTATATTTATTTTGTCGAGTTTTAGGGCTAATATTGTGGTATATATTGGTATTTGTACATTGGTTACATTGTGGAATGAATATACTAGAAATTGTATTTCCTTCTACAAAAAAATGAACAGAAGTTAAAATGTTATCTTATCTCGCGAATATTTGTTGCTTGATGATGGTATAATTTTGTCCACCATGTTTATTTGATTGTAGGCAACCTCCTACAAATCCCTCCCCTACAGAAAAAGGCTGTCATTCTCCAAGCAGTTTAACCAATAACAAATCTCAGCTTAACTTCCAAGAATTGACCTTATATACTCTAACGGAGGATCTAATTTTATAAATATAGCAATTTTTAACGATATTTTGCTCAGGGTGTTCAATTCTATTGACAAATTTATACATTTGTTTTTATGGTACTTTATAAAAGAGCATTCTTGACTATGCACTTGTATATATACCTATATATATTACGCATATATTACATAAGTGAATTGTATATTTAGCAAGCAATGAAACCCAATTATTTTCGATTATTTCAAATTTTCTTGTAATTTTTTGCTACAAGAATAGCTAGAAATATTACTTACATAGCTTCAACAAAATCAACAAACAAGTCAATAACGAAGTACTGCAGTTTTTTCTTTGTTACTCCCATAAAATTCGTTGTAATGAATAAAATTTTAATAAATAATAAAACATTAAGTATCTTTTATCAAGAGAAATGATGACTGAGAAGCTTCGTTAATAAATTTATTTATTTAATCTGAGAAACTTAAATTGTAATAAGTTCATTGTATTTTGAATTGTCAATATTTTTATATATTAATAAACAAGACACAAGACTTTAGCATTGTATATTATTTAAAATAACAACAAAGAATTTTATGTATTATCTTAATTTTTTTAATCTCGCACCTTCCATAAATTTTGTACGAGGGTGGTCTGAAAAGTTTCCGCCCTAACAAAAATACAAGACATTTTTTTCTTAAAATTTATATTTATTTTTCTACACAGTCTCCTTGTAACTCTACACACATCTCCCAGCGATGCTCACATCTCTTTAACCCGTCCAAATAGTACTCGGCGTTTTTCTCTGCAAAATAATTGTTCACGAAGGTGATTGCCTCCTCATTTGACGAAAATATCTGTCCTCCGAGCGTAATATCTAGATGAAGGAACAAAAAGAAGTCACTTGGGGATAGATCTGATGAGTAAGACGGATGGTCAAGCAGTCTAAACCGTAACTCGTGGATTTTCGCCATGGTGTGAGACGGTGCGTTGTTTTGGTGAAACAGGATTTTCTTTTTCTGCAAATGCTGCCGTTTTTTCCACAATTTCTGCCTTCAACTTGTCAAGTAATAATACGTAGTATGCTCTTGTCATAATTTTTCCTTTTTGAAGATAATTGATTAAGATAATTCCATGACTATCCCAAAAAACAGTCGCCATCACTTTCCCAACCGAAAGTTTTTGCTTCTTTTGGAGCCGGTTTCCCCTTTGCAGTCCACTGTTTAGACTATATTTTCGTTTAGGGCGTATAATGGTGTATCCAAGTTTCATCTACGGTAATTAATCAGCGCCAAAACTCATTGCGCCTAAAGTGCATCAACGGAGCGTTGGAAATATTCATTCGAACACGTCTTTTGTTAGCAAACGCGGCCCCCAACGCGCGGACAGCTTTCTCACGCCTAAAATTTGATTTAACATGTGACAAACACGTTCTTTGGACATGTTCATAGCATTTGCTACCTTTCTCACGTTAATTAAACGGTCGCCTAGCATCAATTGGTAAACTTTAGCGATGTTATCGTCAGTACTTGCAGTTTTTGGACGCCTCGAACGTTCATCTTCTCCCAAGTTCTTACAACCAGGTTTAAATTCAAACTATACTAAAATAAATTGAACTCTATTTAACTAAATCAACGTATTGTAAACTATTTATAAAACAAAAATTGATACGTAGTATGTTATTATGTAACTGAATAGTTTTTTCTTCTTTAATATAACAGATAATTATCATTCGATGTTTGAATTTTAAATGTGTTCCCATTAACCTCTAATATTACTCTCCCCAAAAAATAGTACATATAAAATGCATTTTTTAATAAAATTTTTTCGTTACAAAAAATGTAGTACAAAGTACACGTTCGAAGACTCTTCCCAGCATTTATGCGGATAAGGCACGTAACAAGCCTACGCTCATTCTGGAAGGTTATTTTCCCGCACTCACTATGTACATAACTATTTCACAACTGAAAATATAAGATTGAATGTTTACATAGTGCCAATATATTCAATAAATATACGACAGACTTATTCTGTTAAGCGATAATAGAAAACATAGCAAGCAGATATTAATATTTTCTTGACGATGTATTCATCAGATTTATATCTAACGAATTTTTTATTCCTTTAAATATCTGGACGCCTAGATCGAAAAGAATTTCTTAATGAAAAATTTTGAAAACGTATTCGTCTAAGATATTTAGATTCTTTTAAAATGGTATTTAAACAGGAATGTGTCTCAGAAGAAAGAAATTATTTTGATTAAAAATTCATATTATCAATGAAGTTGAACGAAAACATTTGCACTAATGTCAACAAATCGTTCTAATCTGGATTTGAAGTGCTTTACCATCACCCCATAGATGGTTTATGGGGTAAATCATGTATACGATATAAAAAACGATTAAAATTAGAATTCTTCTGTTTTACATCGCAAAAGGGCATAATTATATACAATTAAAAACCTACCGTGGGTTTCATTTAATATCTATTTTGATAACCAATTTACGGAATTTAATCAGTTTAGGTTGATATATAAATCCTTTCCACAATAATTTTCGTATTCTGCATACGTATTTCGACAATTTAGTTGTCATCATTAGCATCGTCTTGTTTTACAAATAAAAGAATTGCACTCGTAAAATTGAGGTTCTTTTGGCCCTATCAGCACAGGTTATTCAAACCAGAAGAACGTAACAGGCTTTGGTTCTTTGTTGGGTTTCATTTAATATCTATTTTGATAACCAATTTACGGAATTTAATAACTTTAGGTTGATATACAAGGTGTTTCAAAAAGAATATACATATTTCGATTGCATATATTTATTAAACTTTAAGACATACGAATATGAAACTTCACCCACATATTTACGAATCTCTCAAGATATTCAATATGTCCTCCATCAGCGACACGAACAATATCACATCGATATTCAAATTCCTCCAATACTCGGTCAAACATGTCCTTCGTCACTGATGTTATGACAGTACGGATCCGGTTCTTCAACTCTTCCAGATTCCATGGGAGTGGTGGTACATAAATGTTGTCTTTAACCCAGGAAGAAGTCACAGGGTATCAAATCCGGTGACTGTAGAGCCCAGCTGAGAACTGCTAAGTCACCAACTCCTTGACGACCAATCCAACGGTTCGGTAGAGTTTTATTCAGACACTTACGCACTTGGCAACTAGTGAGGGGGTGCGCTATTTTGTTGAAAAATGAAGTCGTCTTCGTGCAGCCTCGGAAACAACCAGTTTTGTAACATAGCGAGATACTGTTGACCTTTAACCGTGTGTCCATCAATGAAGAGTGAGTTGTAAACAAATGATCGGGATATCGCACAAAACACATCGATTGTAGGCGAATCTCGTACATATTCAATGGCTGCATGTGGGTTCTGTGGGCCCCAAAGTCGAACATTGTGTTTGTTTACCAGATTACTAACATGGAAAGTCGCTTCATCACCGAACACGATGCGTTGTGCGAAAGTGCTATTATTTTCAATAGCATCATGAATCTCGTTACAAAATGCCACACGTTTCCGTTTGTCATCAGAGCTTGTAACAACTGTAACTTGTACGGCTTCATAACCAACCGACGTCTCAAAACACGCCAAATTGTTGATGTAGGCAGTTGTAACTCCCGACAGGCACGACGAATTGATTTTGAAGGATTACGTTGGAAAGCAGTTTGAATTCGGGCAACATTTTCTTCAGAAACACAAGGGCGGCCAGGACTCTTTCCTTTACATACACGTCCTGTATCTACAAACTGTCGATACCATCTGGGAATGTTCCACCCATTCGGAGGATCAATTTGGTAGCTCAATTGCACGCATACTCGAGAACACAAATTGATTTCTGCTGCGGAGTAGCCATTTTAAACATATGACGATTACCAAGAAATACAAAATGCAACTGACATCTAGCGGCTATTAAATAAACTAGACTATGTATTCGTGTCTCCAATAGCCGAGCCGGGGCGCAGCGATCGATAATTTGGACAAAAATAATAATTTGTAATACGTATATTCTTTTTGAAACACTCTGTATAACCCCTTTTCCACAATAATTTTCGTATTCTGTATACATATTTCGACAATTTACTTGTCATCGTCAGCAGATAATTAAACAGTGTCCCAATTCCTGCTTAAAAAATAAATTGCTTCGAATTTCATATTTGAGAGTCTAATTAATACACGAGACGTAATTTATATGTGTGCGCTCGTATTGAATTTTAAATTACTAAGTATATACCATATACTCACTAGTGTTTATAAAAAGTATTGAATGCGTTTAATTAGTGAATATTTACATGTGGACGATATTGAAATTTAATATATGTACATACATATATGTATGTAGATTATATTGATTATCTCATGTGCTTAATGAATTACAACATGTTTACCAATATATCTAATGTCATGCATTAATCCTGATACATGTCATGGTTGTACTGCGTGCTGTAAACGGATTATCGAAAATACTCGGGCTTAATGTAAAATTTTGGATAGGTTATGCGTGCGATTAAATGAACGGTTTAATAAATTGTCTGGGATGCTTCCACAGAGGAAAGCAAAAATTCCCTAATTGGTATTTAATAAATTTATTCCATCAACTTCGTTGATCGATGCTCTGAAAATTTGAGTTAATTTTTCTGTTTCGTGGATATTTTCGCGATAGTTTGTATGTAAAAAAACGATTTACGTTTGTTTTATCATTTATATTGTCAGATGTGCAGATATGTGAAAGAGGTAATTATTAGTTTGCGGTAAGAAACTTATCTACGTTCGTTCAGATAGTTCTCGTGGCATCACAATTAAAGTCAAATTTTTCTTAATTATTTTTAAGTACGTGTTCTTTGCTATTTCTAGCTTGAAATAATAGCTACGAGTATGTCTAGATTTTAACGTTTCATTTTGTATTTCCTATGTGAATCATGTACGTAGTAAAATAATTATTTATTCCCTAAGATCTACATATTTCCTTCATGGTATAAGGGTAAATGAATATTTCTTTCACAAATATTTACAGCAGTGATTCTCAGTTTGCGGGGTGCGGGCGTGGGAGCATATCAAAGAAATAAGGATAATTGATAATTATTTATTTTTTTATATTAATATTCTGTTCAACAGAATTTGTTCCATTAATAGGACAAAACCAATCATACATACACGCAAATGTGTTCAAAAAGAACTGAGAATAAATATAAAATTTCCAAAATCATAACTAAACATAATAATTCTTTACATGTAAGTTCCTAACTATATATATGTACATAAAAGTATAGAAACAAGCTGAGAAAAAAATAAAAATTCAGCAATTTCCCCTTAGAACTTAATTCTAGAAGATGGACAGGAAAATATAGTGTGATACCGAACCGACAAACGAGGAATGTAAAAATTTAATTTACTGGAAGACAAGCAATAAAGTGCGTTCTGACATAAATTGCAAATAAGTTTAGTAATTATCAGTTACTCCCTTGGGCCTGTTTCGAACAAAGGTTTCGTATTTAAAATTGAGTTCTTTTTCTTTCGGCAAATCGCCGAGATAGTATCTGTCTATATACGCTTTGGAAACTTTACTGCCGACCAGCGAGATAGACGCATTCTCGCATTTGCTTTAAATAAATTTGTGTGTTGTAGGTACGGAGGGAGGCAATGTATTTTCATTCCTTCTCTATTTTTAGCTAAGATCTATACTTTGTCTCAAAAGCAGCTACCATAGTAAATCTGATTTCGCAAAGATAGGATGTTGAAGATGGTATTAGTATACATACTGCTTTTGTTTTCAGTGCAGAAAATTTATCATCTACTCGTGCCCAAAATTCAAACAGTGATTGTCTTTCAATTTCGCCATTTGAAGTGAAGTCTAAGATTTCTTGTCCGACAGTTGCGAACCCTTCGAGAGTATTCTTAAATAGATTCCTATTCTACTGTTAACTTGCTATCAAGTTGTCATCAACAAAAAAAATATTTTTTATAATCTTTGCCAGCATCGTTCGTTGTTTTTCACTGGCTACAAAAATAAATTTATGCATCTATTGTACGGTACGCATTGATAGAAAAACGTCCAGAATGGGCCCGAAGACATGGAAAAGTGATTTTACGGCACGATAACGCACCATCTCATACAGCAAAACCGATCATGGAAGCGTTGAAAGTGCTTGGATGGAACATAATATCGCACCCGCCGTACTCTCCAGACTTTCGTATCAATGGGACACACGCTTGCAGAACAGTACTTCGCCAATTTCGAAGAAGTTAGAAAATAGCTCGATGAATGGTTTTGCTCAAATGACAAACAGTTTTTTTGGGATGGCATCCATATATTGCCTGAAAAATGGGCAAAATGTGTAGAATCAAATGGCCAAAACTGTAAATAACGAGTGTTTCAACTTTCTTGAAAATTATGTAGTTTTTCTAGGAAAAAACCAGTAATGATTTTCCGTTACATCTGATATATACATGTGTATATATATATATATATATATATATATATATATATATATCCTTATAGTTTGCTTAATACGTTCGTTGCGTCGTTTATGTTACTAATATGGAGCTACGGCAATCAATTTTGGTGTCAGAGCGTATGTTCACTACTCTCAGAATTGTGACCTCCCAACCTCCCTCTTTTACGTAATACATTAGCCATGATGTCCAATTCAGATAATTGTAAGTGTATAAGGGGTCTGCAACGTGGAGCGATATATATAACAACGATCTAGAATGTTAGGAGAGGGGGAGGCGTTATATAGTTGCATTGAAATAATTATTTAGTCGGTGATTATTTACTTATTTTGTCACAACCATATTAAAATTGATGTTCATGCTTCAATACGAAATTACGTCCATAGGTAACCTATGCGAAAGTACACATATCCGCAAACTAGTAAAAATAATTCTCGTTTATTAAATAGTATGAAAATAAGCACAAGACTCATTTAGACATATATATTCCGTCTGCAAAAGGACAAAACAAAACATCCTCTTGTGATTAAATACATATATTATTCCAACCACACAGAATTCTGTTATAGGTTGTTACATATGCGGAATTTCAAACTTTCCATTACGTAGACTGTATTGATTGTATCTATTTATAATATATATAAAATGATACAAAGTAAGGGAGGGAAATATATGGCCATCTCTGCTAACAGTGAAAGTACTTTTATTAACTGGAAGGCAACAAAACATCGGTCAATATATAAACAGCTACGTTTGCATATAAACAACAAAGTACCAAATTAATGAAAAGTAATAAATAAAATTAATTAATGTCGAACAAAATAATAACCACAAGAATTGTTGTTTGCATATTGACAGATGTTTTATTCTATTGCATTCAAAACGATTAAAGTACCTTCATTTTTAAGTTTTTTAATATATAAATATTGGGTTGGCAACTAAGTACTTTCGGTTTTTACTGATAGAGAGCGATGCTTTGTATTTTGTATAACGTATGTTAGTGCTGTACTTTACCGTCACATTGACATAACTTCAGAAGCAAGTAGTGCGTGATTTTTATTAAAGCTATTAGTTGTGGGTTAATTTTAAATGGAGTGCAGAAACGAACATTTTCGACATATTTTACTATTTTATTTCCGTAAAGGAAAGAAAGCTGCTGCGGCTCACAAAAAGATATGTGAAGTTTATGGTGCTAATTGCTTAACAGGGGCACGTGTCGGAATTGGTATAAAAAATTCCGTTCTGGAGATTTTTCCCTCAAAGATGAACAACTTTCTGGTCGACCTATTGAAGTTGATGATGACCAAATCAAAGTCACAATTGAAGAGGATCGTTATATAACTGTTCGAGAGGTTGAGGAGAGGCTACACGTATCGCACACAACAATTAAAAAACATTTAAAGTGTCTTGGGCTAGTTAAGAAGCTCGATATTTGGGTACCTCACGAATTGAAAGAAATTCATTTAACACAAAGAATCAACTTTTGCGATATGCACCTTAGACGAAATGAAACGGACCCTTTCTTAAAAAGAATCGTCACCGGTAATGAAAACTGGGTCCTGTACAGTAACATAGTTCGAAAACGACCATGGACCAAACACGATAAACTAGTTCAAACCACATCTAAAGCTGAATTGCATCCAAAAAAGATCATGCTGTCAGTTTGGTGGGATTACAAAGGTGTTGTGTTTTTGAGCTGCTTCCAAGGAACCAAACGATCGATTCTGATGTTTACTGTCAACAATTAATAAAACTGGATGAAGCAATCAAAGAAAAACGGCCAGAATTGTCAAATCGGAAAGGTGTAGCTTTCCACCAAGATAATGCAAGGCCTCACACAACTCGTGAGAAACTATTGGAGCTTGGCTGGGAAGTGATACCACATCCCCCATACAGCCCTGATCTAGCACCATCCGATTACCATTTATTTCGAAGTTTCCAGAATTCTTTGAATGGTAAAACTTTCACAAATGATGATGACCTTCACTCGCACCGGGTTCAGTTTTTTGCTGAGAAGGACCAGAAATTTTATGAGCGCGGATTCATGCAGCTGAAAGAGAGATGGCAAAAGGTCATTGATCAAAATGGAAATATATAATTGATTAAAAACTATTCTTTGTTTAAAAAAAAAGTATTTTATTTTATACTACAAAACTGAAAGTACTTAGATGCCAACCCAATATTTCTATTTTATTTTAAAAAATACATCAAATGCTTTACAAGAAATTTATTCAAAAACCTAAACTCGTTTTTACAAGGCAAGTAAAGTGGTATGTATCTTCTTTTACAAATAAAAGAATTGCACTTTTAAAATTAAGGTTCTTCCGGCCCTATCAACGCAAGTTGTTCAAACCAGAACAACGTAACAGGTTTTGGCTCTTTATTGGGAAAGAATATCAATGGCTATAGTTTCAGTTTTCAGAATTCAAAAAAATTATAGCGAAAAGTCTATATTATTTTACAGATATTTACAATTAAACGTAATCGAACCACTTTAGAAAGATTTTTATTAATCAATTACATAGTTGCTGCAAAGTGGAAGTGATATATGCATAAACACCTATGTATAATCATGTAAGGTACATATGTATTTACATGCATATATACATGCATTCATTGGGGGAGCATTTCGAGTATACCGTCTATTATATTCGTCGAATCTACTGCCGCTGATTTCTGAGTTGGTTCTGTTGTTGCCTAGAATACGCTCCGTTATACATAATATTGTGTGTGTATATCCATTAAATTTGTGCATCCCGAACATTACAACGAAAAAAATAATTAAAAAAGAATTGCCAAAAATATCTAGGAAAGGTCTAAAATATTACATTTGAAATATTTAAATATGGAAATCTCTAAATGAATTGGAAATATATAGGTTACTATGAAGAACTACGGAAAACAGAGGAATTTATAAAAACACAGTAACAGTAGAAGGAAATAGAGGAGCATTAATGTAATAAGTGACAGTATTTAAACAACTTAAAGAATCAAGAGCAACGGAGTTCCGAACTCTGGAAGCATATCGGTTGAATTGATGTCGTATGCTCTCGCGAAGTTACTATAAATAATAGGCCATATAGTCAATAAGTGCCCGAATGTTGATAAGGTATAAACGGATTGGCAAATTGGACAGATAAGTTCTTTATATAATTAAAGTAGTTGCAGTAAATGTAGTAGTTACAGGAGCATAAACGTCTCATCGGCGATGGATATGCCGTATATCTATGAGCATATAATTAAAAATAAAATATAACATGAAGTCACCTAAATAGAAAAACAACATGGATTCTGTCCTAGATGATCTTGTATAGCCAATCTATTTACCATAAAAAAATTAATGGAAAGGAAAGTTGCACGCGGAGGAAAAATACACATTATCTTTGTGGATTTGAAAGAAGCCTACGATTCAATACCACAAGCAAGGTTGTCTCCAATATTATTAAAATCTACATTAACAATACATTAGAAGGATGGACCAAGAAATGTAGGCAGATGAGTATCCAAGTCAGAGATTGTCACAGCTATAAGCATTTGCTGATGATTAATTGATTATTCATATACCAATATAAAGAATGGCTACCACAACTAACAAGCGAGTATAGATTGTTTTGAGTCACGATAGCAGTCGACAAAAATAATAGAAACAGTAGCTTCAGAAACAAAATTGTTAAAGGATGGGTCACCACCTAAGGTCCATACCAAAGTTGAATTTGATGGAGCCTCTGGTTGATTGACTTGATCAATAAGGTTGATATATAACCCCTTTCCACATTAACTTTTGTAAATTCTGTGTACGCATTTCTGTTAGTTTGGTGGGATTACAAAAGTGTTGTGTTTTTTGAGCTGCTTCCAAGGAACCAAACGATCAATTCTGATGTTTACTGTCAACAATTAATAAAACTGGAATGAAGAAACTGCAATTAAAGAAAAACGACCAGAATTGTCAAATCGGAAGGTGTAGTTTTCCACCAAGATAATGCAAGGCCTCACACATCTTTGGCTACTCGTGGGAAACTATTGGAGCTTGGCTGGGAAGTGATGCCACATCCCCCCTACAGCCCTGATCTAGCACCATCTGATTACCATTTATTTCGAAGTTTGCAGAATTCTTTGAATGGTAAATCTTTCACAAATAACGATGACCTTCACTCGCACCTGGTTCAGTTTTTTTTTTTGCTGATAAGGACTAGAAATTTTATGAGCGCGGAATCATGCAGCTGGAAGAAAGATGGCAAAAGGTCATTGAGCAAAATGGAAAATATATAATTGATTAAAAACTATTCTTTGTTTTAAAAAAAAGTGTTTTATTTTATACTACAAAACCGAAAGTACTTAGTTGCCAACCCAATATATAGGTATTCTTGTTGATATAATTGTCTTCGAAAATATAAAAAATTATTCCGCGAAAAAGTTCTCGGTTTAATTCAATTTTCAACTAACTTGTCAACTTTGCCAGTCCGTTGTAGCTACAACATTGCACGTATCGCACTGAAACTTTGGATTTAGGTTAATCTATGTCCTATTATGCAAAACTTAAAAGACATCCCACGTAATAACAAGCTGTGCAGCCTAATTGATCTGCCAAGTAAATATATGAGATTAGAGATTAGAATATCTCATTGATTACACTCCAAAAGATGATTTCTTTATAAAATGTAGAAGTAGAACTTCCACAAATACAACATGCATAACAATAGGTTAATGGAAACATCGTTATTATTTTAATAATCGAATACCGAAGAATTTATTTCTTACATAATATCTTTCTATAACATGACACGATTTTAAATTAGAAAAAATACAGTTAAATAGCCTACCAAGGGTTGATTTGGTTACCCAAAGTTGTTCGCTGAGTGTGCAGCATGCCAATTTATTCCATATCGATACTAAACTGCGATTTATTATTTTTCATGAATTAAGATAACATTAACAAAATATATTTTAAAGGCAGCTTGTTTGCAAGTATGTTTTATATTACAACGCTTTATCTTTACCATAATACAATACTAAATACAATATAACAACATAGCTACTTTGCCAATAAATTTAGATTAGTAGAAAGTGGTATTTCAGGAGCAAGTTTAACATAATAATTTATGTAGTTTCAATGAATAATATTGTATTCAAAACCTTTATAATATGTTTCGGAATTACACAATATATATTTTTCGCAGAGTTGCTAATTACAAGAGATTTTGGTTATAGTTTTGCGTATTTATATGAATTATATTTATGTAAATATTATTATAGATATACGACGCATATTTTCATACAATAATAATTACAATTTATTATTTATAGCCATTTATGAGGGATATTTTAATTATTGCAGTGTATACATTATGTACTAATAAAAATTCTATGTAGACGAAAACCTAGAATATAAGTTCATGAAAAGCAATATATGAACTGAATATATTCAAAAACGATAAAAATACATGAACTACAGGAAAGAGTTTCGAACATCTCAAAAGTAAGTGTAGAAAGTCATCTTTATTATACCCTCAGTCATTCAATAAAATGTTATTTCTGATATTGCTGTGACGTTATTGGAAAACTCCTGAACTGCAAATTTAAGAAGTTTTCAAGTGAGTTTTTCATTTGGTATAATATGGACTTTGCCATTAGCAATTAATAATATTTTTGTAAAATGCTACATAAACATATTAAGTATGACTACCCTTATTTCAAAATCATAAATAAATTACATAAACAAATTAATATATATCGACATAAGAATTAAATAATATTCTTTAACGTTTCAATATATGTATATACAAATGTATCTCACTAAAAGGCAACAAATTTTCATTTCCTATCACAATAAATACCATATTGGTGGCATCATAAAATATTTGCATATTTTTTTGTATTAAAATATTTGTTACATGACATTGTTAAAATTTCAGGCGTCTATCGAAATATACCCCATATTAATTAATAGAGTTGTCACTGTGAACATTCGACCAGTTGAAGCACCTGCTTCAAAAAAGTGCAAGGGATTTAATAGGTAGCAGGTAGGTCGCAGATAAATAAAAGCTTATCTTCTTAAGTAGCGTTTTCAGTAAGAACATGCACAAAGCCGATATGATTGGTTAATATTTGCAGCACCAGGTATGTTGCAACAGTTTCTTCGTGACACATTGTTCGCCGTGATGAACAGATATTCTTATACGCACAGAACAAATTATCTTTGTTAATACTTAACGAATCTGATGACCCACTATCACCAAAAATTTAATCACTGAAGGTTGATGTATAACCCCTTTCCACATTAATTTTCGTATTCTGTATACGTATTTCGACAAATAAATTGTCATCGTCAGCAGATAATTAAACAGTGTCGCACCTGTAAAACTAGGGCAAAATATCCGTATAATATAATTATCTGCTGATGATGACAACTTAGTTGTCGAAATACATATACAGAATACGAAAATTTATGTGGAAAGGGGTTATATATCAACCTTCAGTGATTACATTAATCAACTACAGACTCCGTCAAAATTATCACCAAAAATTTATTTTAATATGATCAAATGTGAATTTCTCGTTTATACTGTTAATGAAGAACGCAAATTTTTGATGATAGTGGTAGACGTTCATCAGAAAAGATTATTTTCTCAAAATGTCTATTGTTTTCCAATTTCTCTAGAGATCAGCAGCAGGCTTCAGTACTTGTGTTACTTGAACTTATAAGCCCTCATATGAAGACAGTAATGCATAATTATTCACGTAGTTGTCTTTCGAAGATCAAATTCATGAAAACGTGACATTACCACATTTTTACTTACAAATTTTTTCAAAAATTTCTGCATTACATGCATTTCAGAACACTGTACCTTTCCACAAAGAATCTAAACGTCCAAAATATAGCTAAAAATAGATCGTTATAATTAAATGTTGCTGAAGTGGTTAGGGATAAATTTAAAAGTCATAATTCGTTTTGGGCTTCTTTGAAATGCCAACAATTCGTAAAAGTCACTGTTATGTTTTTTACTTTTGGAGAAGTACAATTTTTTTAAAATTTATTTTAAAAGGAAATAAATGAAAGTCCTAATCAGGTAAGTATAGCACATAGTGCTCAGAATATCAACAGCATTTGGCGATGCTACCATCAGGAATGAACCGTACAGATATGGTTTGAAAAGTTCCATTCTGAAGAAAACCATCTGAAGGATAAGGCTAGTAAGAAACCAACTGCCTTTGTTGGTGACGACGTTCTTCTCATGCTAGTGGAATCTGATCTCTTTTAAAGGTTATCATCCCTCACAGAAGAACACGGTGTATGTAGTAAAATCATCGAGAACATGGAAAAGATTTAAAAGTTCATTAAATAGGTTCCACATGAATTGAGTGATCAGTAAATGCAGCGAAGATTTGAAATTTGTAGTTCGCTTTATTTAAGGAACAGCAAGACTTGTAAGCTATAACGCAAAATGGTTTACCTATAATAACAGAAAACAATTTAGATAGTGAATTAACAATGGTGAACATCTAAGACATACGTAGAAGCTATATCTACATAGCTAAACATTATGGTGGCAATATTATGGAGTAAGAGGTATCGTCCATTATTCATTTGTGAGACCTGGACAAACAATAACTGCAGTCATATTGTAGTAAAATTGAGGAAATATATAGAAAACTTGTCCTAATAGACCATGAATTAGTCAACAGATATGGACCTATCCTTCTCTACTATAATACAATGCCTCATGTAGCACAAATAACCTTGAAAAAGCTTAAGGAATTAGTCAACGAGATTCTGTCGTATCTTGCATACTCATCTTAGCTACCGCTAATGGATTGTCGCTTATTTCTCAGTTTGAAGCACTACATACGATATAAGACCTTTCGCAATAAGAGGTCTAAACGTCCTTCACAGACTTTGTATTCTCTAAAGACTCCGTCCTTTTTGAAAAAGGAATTAATACGTGGAAAACGCGTCCATACATCAAGAACTTTTACGATTGCAAGAAAACAACAATCTCAAGTACCGGAATCAGATTTACAAGATCTAGACACCATTATGACAATCGTTAGATGTAATTTTTCTCGAAAATGTTAGAGCTATCTCTCAATCATTCAGAAAGTTTAGTAGTAAATATTGCCAAGTTTCAGTTTCAGTGCGACAGACAGTAGCAGTAGTTGAGCCCTGAAAATGTCCCATACGAGTGAGTACAAAACGTCGGCAGTTATACGAGTGACGCGGTTCCAGCCCGGAAGCCCAGAAGAAGATAGTATGGGCCACGACCGCGGTAGTCTACGTTCATATTGCCAAATTTTATCAGAAAATTATGTAATATAATATTATGTAACTATAGTGAGTGTTACTTTATTGTATATTTTGGTAGAATAAGCTTTTCATACGTACTTTTTTGCGTCGAGAATTATTACATGCAATAGATCACTTCATAACGGTACTGAATTTAAATTTATATACGTAAGTATGTAGAAAATAAGTACGAAAAAATGTATCGAAATAAAATCATCTATCCTCAAAGTAATCAATTCACATATAATTTAAATACATTACATGAAATACGAAATACTGATTATCTACAAAATATTGTATATTACACACTCTCATTCGAGTTGTAAACCAATCTTCAAAGTTATATTAACTAATATAGTCATGCTAATGTCTGTAAGATGCCACCGGCGATAAATAATTTTAAATTGCTTTTTTTTAATATTTGTTTTTAATTCGGAAAAACTTTTTAAAATTAAGTGTGTAATCGTAAAAGATACATACCTGAAGATATTTTATTATATATTTCATATATTTTTTCTACAATTTCTGTAACAGTTCCGCTGAAGTTTCAATAAGATAGTTTTCTTTAGTTTTGTAAACGAAAATATTGGACGTTTAAAACGTAAACTTACATAACAAATTTATTATTTCTGGAGAAAGATAAATTACCTAAAATGTCACAATTAATAATAATAGCATTTAGTACCTACGATACGAAGAAATAAATACACTTTTTCAGTAATTGAATAAAACTTGTTAAATACTAAATTACACATGGAGTTCAAAGAAGAGAAAGGATAATAACAATAACAACACTAATACATTTCTAATGTACTGAAAATCAAAACGCTTAAACTTTTGTTGTTCAACCTTTGTAAATTCCGTCACGTGCATATACCTAGTCAAGTCATAAATACTGGTACACAATTGAATGCACTCGTTACGAATGCAACACTGGGCGCATCCATTTCGTATTGATTGCGCTTTGACAGTTGACATTTATGCTTCATTGTGACGTAAAAAGTTTTTGACATTAATTGTTTATAATCATGGAATGGGGCGACATCGAAAATCGTATTGTTGTAGTTGCCCTACTAAAATGTAACATGGAAAAAGGCGATATCTTTAGGACGTTGCGACCGCTTGGAATCACTCGCAATTTTGTGTATCGTGCTGTGAAGTTGTTTGGGGATACTGGTGGAGTACGAGACCGTCAAAGACCCGGCCGTCCGCGCACTGTAAGAACTCCGAAAGCGATCAAGGCCTTGAAGAAACGAATCGACCGAAAACCGCAGCGAAAACAGAAAATCTTATCGTAGGAAATGCAAATTTCGCAAAAATCCAGGTCTTGCATTATCAAAGAAGATTCTGGACTCAGCGCGTATAAGCGACACACTGGACACCTGCTCACGGCCGCATTGAAGGAAAAACGCAAGTAAAAATCGAAAGCGTTACTCAGCCGGTACGCGAACAACGCTCACAGACAAATTCTGTTTACTGACGAGAAAGTCTTCACCGTAGAAGAATCGTTCAATAAACGGAAAGATCGTATGTATGCTCGGTAATCCAGAGAAGCATCCCAACTCATCCCGAGGGTTTAAAGAGTCCACCATCCCGCGTCTGTAATGGTATGGCGGGAAGTGAGCTACGATGGCGTTACCAAGCTCCATTTTTGCGAAAAAGGAGTTAAAACATCGGTCAAAGTATATCAATCGACCGTCTTGGAACCCATTGTGAAGCCTCTCAACCAATCAACCAATAAGCCATGGACTTTCCAGCAAGACTCTGCTCCAGCTCACAAAGCAAAAACTAATCAATTGTGGGTCAAAAACAACGTTCCGGACATCATATCAACGGATGATTGGCTAGCTGGTAGTCCAAACCTCAACCCGTTGGATTATAAGTTGTGGTCCGTATTAGAGGATATGGAGCATGAAGTGCGTCTCGCGATCGATGAGTGGCCACATTGTCTCAAGTCGTGCTGGAAGGCAAATGGAAGTCATATAATAAGTTGTTCTAAGATTTGTAGCCATTGAAAAATCCAATAAAAACAAAAAAAAATTGTTTTTAATATTAATTCGTTTTCATTTGGCGTCGATTTTTCTCTGTACCAGTATTTATGACTTGACTAGGTATGTATATAGTTGATTCGTTAGGATTTGCTCCTTTTCCAAGTACACTAACGATATCCTACTCAAAATATGTTTCCTATAATCATTTTTCATATTATGTGTTCGTAGTTACGTCTCGGGTTCCATGAGAACTGAACTTAGACCCACTACCAATGATACATAAAAATTTCCTACATGAAGACGAATCTAATTGGTGATAGTAATAACCTAGAACGAGTTTCCACTAGTGATACGGATCAACACAAAGATTGCTTAGTATGCTCAAACAGAAAGACTCCCAGTGAAAGAAAGGGAACCAAGTATATTTGTGTAACATATGATTAGAAAATCTGGCTTGTGTATAAGTGAATGCTTTCATTGCTAACATACTTCAGATTTATACAAAAAGTAAAATATAAGGTCAATATTAAATACATTGCGAAAATATGATAATCTTGAAAATTATTATTTTCTGCTATGCAATCGTTAATTAAAATCACAGAAATGAATTAAAAATTTCTGGTATGGAGAAGGACCCGAACTTCTACCCACCGTTTGCTAGACGGCTACCTTTCGAACTAGGCCACCAGGCAGTACAGCTTCGAGTCTTTTAACACGCCTAAATCATACTATGAAAACTGACCTAATATTTTTAAAATCCATAGTCAGGTTATTTTAGTGTTAATAATTATATATAAGTATATAATTAAGGACTTTACGATGAGAAATTAATGAAAATTATTATTTTATCTTATGCCATCGTTATCACGGAAATTAATTAAAAATTAATTAAAAACATCAGAATAACCTGACTGCGATTTTTAAAAATCCATTTTCCAGAGTACGGTTTACGGTGTCCTATAGCTATACTGCCTAGTGGTCTAATTGGTACGACAGCTGTCTAGCAAACGGGAGAGAATGGTTCTAGTCCTTCTCCAGCGAAGAAATTTTTAATGTCTCTGACTTTAATTAACAATGGATCGCAGAACATAATAATTTTAATTATTTTCCTATCGTAAAGAACTTAATTATATATTTATATATAATTATTAACATATAATAACAATTACCATAAATATGGCTTTATAAAAAAACGAAATCATTAATTTATCTAGTATTACTGTGGACCGAGTGAAAAAAAAATCAGAAAGGGTTAAACTGTTTATGTTACAAGCTTTTATTCTATTATGAAAGATAAAGTCAAATGACTACAATGAACGATTTCTTTTATAATCTGTTTTTAAATACATATATTGATATTTATGAATACATACACTTTTTCCTGTTGAATATTGTAAATTACACACAACCATTTTTAAATTAACAAAATTATACCCCGTTTTTGTGTATTTACGCTTATGTATGGAACTCAAGGAACTGTTTAATAATAATAATAATAATCTTTAATGCCCAACAGTTACATAGACCATTTACAGGACATAATGCATCAATAAAATTTAAAATTGAAACAAAACTAGGTGCAGTTAATGTACTACAAATAAAAATAAGAATTCAGTTAACAAAAAAAATATTCACACTTATAGTAATGTATTCCAAGTCATACAAAAAAGAAACTGAACTAACAATAATAGATTCAAATTAGCGAAAGGGATCCTCGTATAATGCATTGGCATTTCTGGACATATCTACCATGGACCCTTGTAGAGAACATTGGTTCTTGCCCTAGCTATTGAGAAGGTTGCCGATGATCTAGTGTCTAGTGGCACGTGGAATCAACCTGTGACAACAGCACAGAAGAATCAATAAAATTATTTATTAATTTAAAAATAAAACCGCCATTAACTTTCTCCCTGCATATAGCAAGAGAATCAAAATTGTGCCTTGCAAGCAGACCCTCATACGTCGAACCAAATCTACATTTGGTAAAAAATCTAATCTGCAGGCATGTGTTATTTCTTCCTTTTCAAGTTTACTTTGATATATTATTTATACACAGGTAGATGTTGGCAATTTATTTCCTAATAATTAAGTTATTATGAAGGTCATTAAGATTGATAATATGTTTTCTATCGTGTTTTGGCCTTTTGTATATATCATTTCTTTAATAATGATTTTGTTGTAATTGTTTTCTGTTTCCAGGATTTCAGTATTGTTAAAGTTGTATTCATGTTTTTTTTCAAAGGTTTCAAATGATTATTTAGATAAGACTGTATCGTTTATTTTGTTATTATTTAAACTATATTTGTATACATAAATTCTTTTATGTAGATATTGTATCGTTTGTCCTTTCTATGTGCCTTCAAAATATTGGCATTTTATTTTATACATATTACGTGTTTTTTCTTATTTATGTGTTTAATGTTCAATTTTGATATAAAAGCATTTAGTTGTACTTTTCGGTTTGTGGGCTACTTTAATGTTGTTTTCCGAAAATTTTATTTAGATGTTTTGATAGGTATGGTACGTATGCAAAGCCATGAATTTTAGTTTGTCGTTTATGATTATTATCAGCGCTTTCCGTATTTTCAGCCTCTATTTTGTTGTCTCTATTTTTAAGTGTGAATAATTTTTTTTTCTATGAAAAGAAAATAATGCGTATAATAGTTACTATTATGACTAATTAGCTATGTTATTAGATATATAGGGTAAAGAAGTTCTGACAGAGAAAGAAATTCTTTTTTGTTTTTCTCCACTCATGTTTCTTTCGCAAACCATTATCTAAACAAAATTTCCCAATTTTATGAATTGATTTCTAATTTAAAACAAGACATTTAGTGTATATTATATAATCCTAAAATCATTCGGCTTTCACCAAGAATAAAAAAATACATGAAATGCATATTTTACTACATCTACATTGGAAATTCTTAATTTATGCAAATAAATGCATGTCAAAATATATGAAAAAGTGGCTTTTGATCAGTGATTAACAGTCTATAATTATAAATACATACGAAAGCGATTAGATCGAGCATATGATTCTATACAATGATAGCGTATAATTAAATTATCGTTTATCAAGAGGTTATATCTAAGAATTTTAAACGCCAAAGTTATAATCTTATATAGCACGTGTTTGTAAGAGTTATTATATTAACTTGAGAGTGTATATTCCAATAAATATTCATATTAACCGAGGCTCTTAATTATTATCCTTCATTACATTTTCATTAGATACATGTTCCTATGTAAATTAGTCTCCATTAAAAAAAGTACATTATATGCTATTGCATAGGTTTTGTCGTCTATCATTGTCTTAACCCAATATTTACAGACAACTTCTACACACTTTTTTTTGTTAACGTAACCGTTGTAAACAGTTTTATTAAACTTTGTGTATCCACGCATATATTTTTTTATTGCGAGAGATAGGAAAAAGTTTAATAAGCAAATGTACTTAACTCTGAATGGGTAATAACGTTACACATTCAAAAGAATATGTCACAAACAAAAGGAGATTGTAAAAATGTTCGAATCGAAGCGGAATTGAACACGCTCTTGAAGATGAGGAAGAAACATTAACCATTTTCGAGTTTATAAACCAGTTTCTCACGCGAATAAAGAAGCAGTTAGTATACAATATAAATATTGCTATGTATTCTGAACTAAGCTCTTATATATCAGGTGTACCGGAAAGTCATTACCAGTTTTTCTGACAGATGTTGCCAGGCTTAAGTATGCAATGTTATGATTTGACACATATGTATGTCCTTCTATTCTACTGACTTCAAGCTTCAAAGCCATACATGTTATATTTTCCGAAAGTAACACCGTCATAGATTTATACCTCTTTGAAAATGTCGAGTTTCGTGTCTGAAAAAGTTCATTTGCAGCACGCATTACTTTTCTTATTTAATCAAAAAACAAAAGCCGCTGAAAGTCATCGTTTGCTGGTAGAAACTTACGGTGAGCATGTTCCAACCATAAAAACATGTGAAGCGTGATTTCGATAATTCAAAAGTGGTGATTTCGATGTGCAAGACAAAGAATATTCTGGTAGATCGAAAAAGTTTGAAAATGCGAAACTGCGGGAGTTATTGGATGAAGACCCAACCCAAACTCAAAAACGATTGTCAGAAGCGTTAAATGTGGCCCAAGAAACGATTAGGGATCGATTACGAGCAATGGGAAAAATCCAAAAGCTGGAAAAATGGGTGCCACACCAATTGAATGACAGGCAAATGAGATATCGAAAAATCGTCTGTGAAATGCTACTTCAAAGGTGTGATTGGAAGTCATTTCAGCATCGAATAGTGACAGGTGATGAAAAATGAATTGATTTCGAAAACCCTAAACGCAAAAGATCATGGTTATCATCTGGCGAAGCCGGCCCATCGGCTCCAAGGCCAAATCGTTTTGATCGCAAGACAATGCTCTGTGTTTGGTGGGACCAGAGTAGCATGGTGTATTACGAACTGTCGAAACCTAGCGAAATATGTAGTTAATACTGATCGCTACTAACAAGGAATTATCAATTCGAACCATGCATTGATATAGAAACGTCCGATACACCTGGTAGAAATAATCATGCATTATGCACCAACATTTGTATATACAGAAAGTCACGCGTTATGTATTTCTGTACATTTATTAACTATATAAAATGTTTAGAATCTTAGTAAAAAACGTTACATCTATATGAATATATATATGTAACGTTTTTTGCAGTAGTTCAGCCCCGAAGATGTCCCATACAAATGGGTACGAAACGTCGGCAAATATACAAGTGACGCGGTTCCAGCCCGGAAACCTAGAAGCAAATAGAATTAGGTATAATCATTTATCGAATATCTTGCTTCAAAGACAATCAGTGCAATAAAATATTTACATGTGTCTCAGAAATAGCCAAATTTTCACTATTGTGTCAGACTTCTATTCCACAACATCAATACAGAATAAAGTATTTACTAAAACACTTATATAATTCATAAAGTTCATATATTATTTCTTGAAATTCTAAAAATGTACATATTGCAATTTAAATTGAGTTAAAATATCACTTCATACCTGTGCATTTAGCACTTTCATTATACTCTTTTAGAATCATTTTTAATAGGTTTTACAACAGTTTAAAAATAATTGTATCGTCCATATACCATCTAATAGATATAAAAGCGAACAACTGATATTCTATGGAAAGTCAGTTCTAATATGAACATCAAAGCAAAAGAACACAAGTAATATCTATTTTTTTCCGTTGCAAAATAACTGTATACCTAAAAATATATCCTTAGGAAAGATACACTTCGAATTCGTTACAGTAAATAATGTTTTCCGTCATTATATAACGTATGACGTATACTACCGTTCATATTAATTCGGACACTCAAATAAATTTAAAAAAAAAGGAAAAACAGTTAAACTAACTTATGTCAAAACTTAAAATTTTTATTGCATTATTGGTCATAGATATTCATAAAGTATAATAATAAAAATTAAAGTAATTCCAACGTTAAATAAACAAAGTTATCTTAAACATTCCGCTCATTGAAGAAACTCCCTTTTGTGCGAAGAACAGCCCGTTTCACGAGTTTTTCAAGGACTCTCTTCGATATACTATTCCATTCTTCTTGCAATATGTTCCACAAGTGATTTATTGAGGTTAGGACACACTCCTCCTGTCCAATTCATTCTATAACAATTTTATGGGGTTTAAGTCGAGGCTTTGCGGTGGACATGTCATTATTTTTAAGATACTATTGTCCTTTTCACTATTTAAGAATTATTACAGCTGAGTGTTTGGAATCGTTGTCCTGCGAAAACACAAAATTTTTCCCGATTAAACGCAACCCCGATAGTATTGCATTTTCTTGGAATATTTATAAATAACCCTCCTTTCGGAAAATACGCACGATTCGCTTCAAGTCCCTTGTGCCCGCGTAGCAAAAACAACTCCAAACAAGCAAAAAACCTCTTCCTTGTATGACGGTTGGCACTATACAATGCCGTCTTCTTTCAAAAACACGCCTTGATTGTCCAAACCCTCCAAACTTTGATTCATCAGTCCATAAGACCCTTTTCCAGTGTTTTTTCATCCAGTGTGTTTCTGTCCATTGTTGTCGTTTTTGCCTGTTTCCCCGTCGAAGTAAGGGTTTTCTTACCGCAATGCGGCCGCGAAGATTTGCAGCTTTTAATCTTCATTTCACCGTAGCAATAGAATTTTTTCTTGCACGATCGCGATTCCTTTCTGTACGATTTCGGGTGCTGTAGCTTACGACCTGAACATGCCGGATCTCTTAAACTGCCCGTGCGTTGATGCCGCCGAATGATGAAGAACAGTCGATTTATTAACATGTGTCTTTTCGAAAATTCGACGCACTGAATAACCTTCTCGATGAAAAGCAATAATTACAGAACGTTTTTTTAAACTGGTTGGTTTTCCTCTCGGCATTTTAAGAAGTTTATATAAAAAATACGTCTTATCTGTGATGCGCACGCTAGCAAGTTTCTTTGAAAGCTAATGCGTATTTCGGTACATAAGACTCTTTGGGACGAGGGCAAGCAAGTTTCACAAGTTTTTGCTTGCAATATTGTCGTATTTACAGCTGTAGAAATTATTCCGTAAATGACCGCAGTGAGTCATAAAATATAATAGTTATTTGTAGATGCTCTAATATATATTTGCCTGCATTTGGTTATAAATCCTGTAAAGGATCTAATGTAAATATATATTTATATTTAAACACAATTATATTATTTTCTAAAAAGATTTACTAAATTTCACTAGCTGTCCGAACTAACATGGACGGTAGTGTATATAATAATAATTTATATATAACCATATTTCGTAAATAATATTGTTCGAATAAGTCTGTTTAGTTTTAAACTTTGCGGTCTGTTTTCCCATTAATTTGCCTTTATATTTAAAACCTTCGGCTTCGTTCCTAAAGCTGAACGATATATGTATGTTTTTATATTCGTGGAATGAGCGGGTTGTAGAGGGGTGAGTAGGCGCATTGGGGGCGTGGCCTGTGCAGCGACTCATGATTAGTATAAATACGAAGTTTCATTGTTATTAGACAGTTAGTCTTTGAGCTATCGTCAACCAAGTAACATAATCAGGAGTGAAAAGTGAAATATGGAAAAAATTGAATATCGTGCCGTTATAAAGTTCCTTACCAGGCAAGGAAAATCAGTCGCGACCATAATGAATGAGATGTCATTGGCATACGGCGACTCTTGTCCAGGAAAAGCCATGGTGTACAAGTGGCATAGTTTATTTAAACAAGGAAGGGAATCGCTTGAAGACGACCCGAGGCCGGGCAGGAGCATTGAGGTGACCACACCAGCACTTATCCAAAAAGTTGAACAAATTGTACTCGAAGATGCTCGACTAAAGAAGAAACAACTCGCAGAAATGGTTGGAGTATCCGATAGAACAATTTTTAAAATCCTACACGATCATCTCGGCATGTCTAAGGTCAGCGCAAGATGGGTGCCGAGAATGCTCACGCCGCCGCAAAAACAACAGCGCGTAGAGTGTTCGCGTGCATTTTTGGACCTCTGTAATGAAGACAAGGATGGTGTATTGAGTGGAATTGTTACTGGAGACGAAACTTGGGTTCATCATTATGAACCTGAGTCCAAACAAGACTCCATGCAGTGGCATAAAAAGGGCGCAGCACCTCCCAAGAAATTTAAAGTGTCACAATCAGCTGGGAAACTCATGGCAACGGTATTTTGGGACTCGGAAGGAATATTGTTGATTGATTATAAAGATAAAGGTGTTTCTATAACCGGAGAATATTACGCTTCAATATTAGAGCGACTAAAAGAAGCCATTAAAGAGAAAAGACGGGGAAAATTGACAAAAGGTATTCTGCTTTTGCACGACAACGCGCCCGTCCACAAGAGCCGCGTTGCGTTAGCTGCCCTGCATAAGGTGGGCTTCGAAATTGTGAATCACCCACCCTACAGCCCAGACCTGGCCCCGAGTGATTATTACCTGTTTCCGAAAATGAAAAAAGAGCTGCGGGGTAAAAAATTTACTGCCTATGATGAAGTCAAGGAGGCAGTTTCGGCGTATTTGGCAGATAAAGAGAAATCATTTTTTTATGAGGGTATAAATAAATTAATTGAAAGATGTGAAAAATGTATCCGTCTTGCAGGTGAATATATTGAAAAAGAAAAATAATTTGGTTTTTTTATTTCCACCCCTTGTCCCCCATTCCGCGAATATAAAAACGCTCCCTCGTACATACGTACACATCATTATCTGGAGTCCTTACTCTTCTTAAAAGCGAAATGCAAAAACATTAAATTTCATTAACATTAATGTTTATAATACCTTGATTCATGTTTATATATTTTATAAAAATATCAGGTTTTGTTTTATATTAAAATCTCTATTAATTAGAAATGTTTTCGATCTAATTCATCTAATTTTTCTGTTGCCATCTTTAACATAATACTACAACAATAAATTATTAACAATAATAAGACCATTTATTTTTTTGTCCACATTGTTGCGTCATAACGTTTTAGGATACAACAAAAAAAATAAAAGTAATACCTCCCTCTTCCATCCAAACGAACGAAAGAGCGGAAGTCGTATTAGTTCGCCAAATGGATGACTACATTATCACGATACGTATATATGTAGATAGAACACTTAACTTAGCAATCACCATAGGTGATCGTGTGAGAATAAATTTTTACGTAGACATGACGCTTCGTTTAACAGTACTGTTGAGAGATTACACACTTAAAAAAGGCGATGGTGGTGTTATGGTTAGCACACTTGTCTTCCAAGATCGGGACACAGTACGTGTCACCAGGCTGCAAGAATAGTATCAGAAGCAACAAACGCCTTCAACGGAAGAAAACATACGGCGTTCGTACTAATGGACATGGAAAAAGCATTTGACAAAGTATGGGTGGACGGGCTTGTTTATAAATTAATAAAACATCGTTTCCCGCACAATACAATAAGACTAATAAACTCATATCTCACGAACAGAACATGTCAAGTAAAAGTTAACAACACTCTGTCTAATTCATATAAAATAACAGCAGGAGTTCCACAAGGCTCTGTGCTGGGGCCTCTCTTATACAGCAGATGTACCCAAATTCCATAACAACAGTGTTGCACTTTATGCAGATGATACTGCTATATATGCACACTCATTTTCACCCCTAGTTGCCATGCAAAAAGTGCAGAACCATCTACATTATTTTCAAAACTATACCAAAAAATGGAAACTCACAGTAAACCCATCTAAATCGTCCTCCATCATCTTCACCAAAAGAACTCAACCAATCCACTTACCAAGACAGCTACACTTTTATAATACCACAATCCCAGTACACAAAAACTTAAAATATCTAGGAGTAAAACTTGACCAGAGAATTACATTTAAAAACCACATTGAAAATAACGCTAACAAAACCACAGCCGTACTCATAAAAATCTATTCTATTATTAAAAGCCCTAGCACAACCTTGAAGAATAGATTTCTTCTGTACAAACAAATACTTAGACCAATAATCACATTTGGAGCACCGGTCTTCGCCAACATCGCCAAAACAAGATTGACCACGCTGCAAAGAGTACAAAACAAGTGTTTTGCTCCGTATTATATTGGGCAAGGATCGTTACACACCAGTACGCTACATTGGCTTGCAGGCATTCAACCACTAGAAAAATTCATTACTGCAATTGCAGACAAATTCTATAATAAAAGAGTCCATCACGAAAATACTCTAATTAAGAACATTACAAAAGCACGACAAACCGCAGGAAAACATGCCCACCAATATCAACATTTACCTATCTTCCGTACACCATTTGCTAATTAGGAATTGAAGCTATCGGACACGACTCTTCATTAGAAGTACCGGAATCGTTAGAGGTTTTTATAAAATTTTCCTCTAAATGGTGAAACATCGACATGGAAACGCGCTATTTAATTCTCGTCCAAGTGAAACGTCGACCAACACATATGAACAATTTTAGTACCTTAACAAGCAAAATTGTAAACATAAGATAGTATGTAGGAAAATTTTATTATCGTACTTGTAAATGCTACATATGGTAATATGTTAGACGTGTAAAATATTTGTGTATAATAAAATTTGTTTGAGTTTGAGTTTGTCTTCCAAGCAGTTGATCTGAGTTCGAGTCTCGGCCATCGCAACTTCTTTTTATTTTACTAAATAAAATTAGTTTAATATTTTAATAGACGTAGCACTTTCTTTAATAATACTATTGAATGAGTTGTGTAAATTTTAAGAGGGCGATGGTGGTGTAATGGTCAGCATAGTTGCCTTCCAAGCAGTTGATCCGAGTTCGATTCTCGGCCATCGCAACTTTTTTGCATTTTACTAAATGAAATTAGTTTAATATTCTAATAGACGTGACACTTTCTTTAATAGTATTGTGAGAGATTGTTTAAATTTTAAAAAGGCGATGGTGGTGTAATGGTCTGCATAATTGCCTTCCAAGCAGCTCAACCTATTTCGGTTCTCGGCCATTACAATTCTTTTTTGTATTTTATTAATAAAAATAATTGCCAATTCAATTCTGTTTTTGCATTTTAACTAAATGAAATTAGTTTAATACTTTAATATAGACGTGGTACTTTCTTTAAAGTAAAATCCTACAAAATTGACGAAAGACTAAAATAACATGGTGGACAATAAACGATGCTTTAAACTAGAAATTAGTATCACTATAATCAGAAGTGAAGATCCCTTAATACATTTAATATCTGTGTAATAATGTAATTTTGTAAATAGTTAATTTGTTTGTAAATACAATGTCAATAGTACAGACCAAAGGATCAATGTAGATTATACTACAGGAATCGTTAAAGTTATTCCATTAAAAATACCATATAAAATACAGTAGAAAAATGTTCGACAGATGACACAATCGAATTAAGAATTTTATGTAAATACATTAAAAAGTAATGATTGTCGAATTAGTTATAAATTAAGTAAATTATGTTAAAAGTAATTTTATAAATAAATTTGAGAAGTTTTAAAAAGTTAAACAAAATTTTTGAACCAATGACATAGTTAACATACTGGTTGTGTGCAAAGCACCGGCTAGTCTTAACGGATCTGCTTCTGCTTGTGTTTTTTTCTTATTTATGTGTTTAATGCTCAACTTTGGTATAAAAGGAATTATTTGTAGCAATAACACTTATTACAAATTTTTGGCAAGTTGAGTAGATCGACGATGGTGAAACTTTGATTTTGATTTTTGTATATGAAGGATGTATACAATATTAATTGTTACTTTAGTTTAAAACGCGAATAATATATATACATAAGAACTATTTTAGTTTGGGTTATAACTGGCTAGGTGCCCGTAACACACCAACGAAATTTGATTCTACATTGCCACGTTTCCTTTATAGTCAATCATTTAAATGACATTAATCTCTTTTCTTTTCTTTCGTTGTTACTAATATTTTCAATTGTCTACTAATTAATTTTCCGTTTGTATTAGTTATTTCTAAACATGTAAAAACCTCATTTGATCAGAAGTATTTTTGGTTGTACCGCGTATGCGATGTCAATCTCGTTCGCATTTCTTCTGTTATACGCTTTTTATAGGGAGAACGTTCAAGAAAAATATCGATTTACACGACACTCATCTTTTGACTCACATCGTAAAGGGTGTAATTTAATAGTATCTCATTGTTAAAGACCTTCCTTTTTTTGTGATGATAGTAATGAGCTCAATACTACTTTAAGAGCAAATTGTGATACTACTTATAAAAAAATTTAATTTCTTAACTCATTCGTAAAGATCTAAATAGTTACATTCTTGTTTTCATGAGCACGGGTCATTTAAAAAACCATCGTCGAGTTAGACTTTTTTCGCAATTACTCGCATTGATGAGTTTTAATTTCTGTTGTGTTTTTTCTAATTATTTAAGTCGTTTTTACGTTTTTACCTTATAGCACTACAAGGACAACTTTTTTTTGAACGCGGAAGAAGAACAGTAATATGGCATACCGATCGAATCCTCCAGAAATTTCGACGCTGCAGGGACAGACAGATTAATTGCGATTAATACTTGTTGTAATTCTCTTTCTTACGCTTGAAGACTCCTAAGGGAAAATCTCTTATAGTACGTTAATTTAATTAAACTAGTTTTTTTTCCACCACTTAAATGTAACCAATACAGTTTAAAAATACTTATTATTAAAAGTTTCTTTGACTTAAATTTGTTTTATTATCTTAATAAATTTAGCTATTAATCTTCCATTATAATTCTAAATTTAATTTTATCTTATCGATTCTTTTTTGTTCAGAATGTTCTAACGTAAGTTGCTTGTAGGTTTTCATTTTAAAAACTTATTTTTGTCGTTTAGGATATACATACTGGAAATTTTATTTATTCAAATATTTTCGTAATTGAAATTAATATTGCACACCGTGACAAATTTTAAGTAAGCTTTATTTAATTGATTGTTAATTTGTTGTAAAGCGAATATACGTATTAGGTGCGCAACTAAGTTCTCGCTGTTTTTTTGATGAAAATGCAACTTTATTGTGAAAGAATGTTTACAAATGAATCATTTAAAATACTGCCCATCGCTAGCGACAACTTATTCCCATCTATCTGGTAGAGCTCGAATACCGTCACGGTAGAAGTGTGTTCGTCTTTTGAGGCTATCCACGAATCGAACCATTTTTAGATGTCTTCATATGAGCGGAACTGCTGATTAGTCAGACCATGTGCCATCGAACGGAACAAGTACTAATCGGACGGCCCAATACCTGGGGAATATGGCGGGTGGGGTAGGACCTCCCATTTGAGTGTTTCTAAGTAGGTTTTAACGGGTTTGGCAACGTGAGGCCGAGGGTTGTCATGCTATAGAATCACTTTTTCGTGCCTCTGCTCGTATTGTGGCCGCTTTTCGCGCAGTGCTCGGCTCAATCGCATCAATTGAGTTCGATACCATTCCCCAATGATGATTTCGTTCGGTTTCAACAGCTCATAATAAATAACATCGCCCTGGTCCCACTAAATACACAGCAAAACCTTCGCAGCGTGAATATTCGGCCGAACCGACGACGTAGAAGGATGACCGGGCAGTCCCCATGATTTTGTTCTCTATGGGTTGCTGTAATGAATCCATTTTTCATCATCCGTAACGATGCGATGAAGAAAATCCTTCTTTTTTGCCGCTGGAGCAGTTGTTCACAGGCGAAAAAACGACGCTCAACGTCTCTTGGCTTCAAATCATAAGGAACTCAAGTTCCTTGTTTTTGAATCATTCCTATTGCTGAAGCAAACTCTTTTTGCATTTAGCACGGATCCTCATCGAGCAATGCCTCCAATTCAGCGTCTTTTTTTTTGGTCTTCCTTCACGCGAACGGTCGTCAACATTGAAATCACCGTTTTTGAAGCGACGGAACCAATCACGGCACGTTGTTTCACTTAGAGCAGCATCTCCGTAAACTTTCTGTAGTTCTCGATGCGCTTCAGCCGCTGTTTTCTTCGAATGAAAGAAGAAAAACAACACTTCCCGCAAATGACGATTATTTGGCACAAAATCAGACATTTTCACACAACCAAAAGTATATGACGTAAAAACAAAATCACTAATGTGTCAAAGCGGTTTGTTTACCATATGTCTAAGCTTGGTTCATGACGTTTTGGTTATGTCACAATCGACCAGCACTTACTACTGGAGCCATCTCTTGAAAAACAGCGAGAACTTAGTTGCGCACCTAATATATCCGAGGTTATTTATTATATTTAATTTATATATTATATTTATGAATACATTTATGTATTTTCAAATCCTTTTCCTGATTGTTATCAATAATAATACTGCAATTTGTCAACAGAGATTGATTCGACTTGTACAGATAGTTTACTAGCGCGTTGAATGTACTATTATTATTCAATATTCGTTCTTTTTCCCATGTACGAGGGTGATCCCATAAGTATCCAGCCTGACTTAGAGATGGTGGTAATTGTTTGAAAAATATCACTGTATTAGAAAGTACACAATCTATAAAGCATATATTTCAAGTTTGAAGACGTCACGTTGTTTAGTATTTGTTTGGCAGCTATCAATAGCGAACATTTTCAGTGAGTTTGTAAAAATGGAGAAAATTTTTCATCGTTGCGTGATACAATACTTTTATTTGAAAGGCCTCTGTCCTACCAATATAAATGCTGAATTGGATTCTACTCTGGATGAGTCTGCTCCTTCGTTAACAACAATGAAATATTGGGTAACAGAGTTTAAACGAGACTGTACGAGCATTGCAGTGGTGAGGTGACGACTCCAGAAATGGTGAAAAAAATCCACAAAGCGGTACTGGATGATTGTCGACTGAAAGTGCGCGATTTAGGAGACAAAGTAGGTATTTCAAAAAGTGCGGGATACATCGCATATTAGTTGAAAATTTGGACATGAGAAAGCTGAGAAGGCAAGATGGGTGCCGCGTTTGCTGACAATCGAGCAAAAACAGTGTCGTGAAGATGTTTCAATTGAGTGTTTACCGAAGTTTCACAGCAACAAAGGAGAATTTTTGCACCGTTTCATAATCATGGATGAAACATGGGTCCATCACTTCACACCCGAGACAAAAGAACAATCAAAATAATGGACTCAAAAGGGAGAACCGGCTCCAAAGAATGTGAAGACCGTTTCATCTGCAGACAAAGTCATGGCATCGGTTTTTTGAGATGCGCGTGAAATAACTTCCATTGACTATCTCGAAAAAGGAGAAACTATCAACGGCGAGTATTATGCGAACTTATTGCAACGTTTCAGCGAAGAAATCAAACAAAAACGGCCGCATTTGACTAAGAAGAAAGTGTTATTTCATCGAGACAATACACCAGCTGGATGTTCTTGTGCCAGTGAGACAACGTTCCGGTCGAAGTACTGAAAATGGCGCAGTCGTAAGTGCTTCAGTTCGAAGTGAGCCAAATCAGTCGATTCCACACCATTCACAGAAATTGGAAATCTCTCAAACACATTGTGGCGAATTTTGCGTAAAGATCTTAGCTTACACGCTTACAAAATCAAGTTAGCTCTAGCACTGAAGCCTTTTGATCATTTAAAGCGCCGAAATCCTGAATTTCGTTGAAAAATTATCTTTAGCGATGAAGCTCATTTTTGGCTCAATGGCTTTGTCAATAAGCAAAATATATGTTATTAGACAGCAACAAGCCGACATGTACTTCAAGAGACTCCCTTATAATCACAAAAAGTGACCGCGTGGTGTCAATTTCAAGGCGGAGGTGTGATTGGACCATATTTTTCGTAGACGAAAATGATTGCCATGTTACGGTCAATAGAGTTCGCTGTCTTACCATATTGGAAGACTATTTTTTTCCAGAATTGGATGAACTTGACATCAGTGATATGTGGTTCCAACAAGATGGTGCCACATTCCACATAAAAACGATTGATCTATTGAAGAGAAGTTCGGTAACCGTGTAATCTAGAAATGGTTCGGTCGAGTGACCACCACGCTCATGCGATTTAAGACCGTTGGATTTCTTTTTACGGGGTTACGTTGAGTCGTTGGTTTATGCCAACAAACCAACAACGTTAGTAGAGCTCAGGGACAATATCGAAGGCGAAATTGCTAACGTTCCGGCCGATATTTGTGAAAGAGTGATAGAAAATTGACTCCAAAGAATCGATCGCTGCCAACGCCCTCGCGATGGTCATATGAACGAGATCGACTTTCATAGTTAAATGTAACATGTGTAGTGCACCTGGAATAAATTTCAGCCCAATATCTCAATTATTCTGTGTTTTATCTAAATACGAAATTGTTATGTCGTTATCGAAAAATCCGATATAAAGTAATGCACCAGTGGTACTCATGTCTAATTATAATTGAGATTTCTTTTAAATTCAGCTGGTAAACATGTATCTATTGAAAATTCATCGTATTAGCACCGTTCATATGTGTTATTTGTAATTAATGATACCGTTGCAAGAAAAATTATCTGATATAAAAGCAATTATAAACTAAAACAAAAATAGGTAGTGAAAAGGAAGAATGTTAAAAAAAATACAACAAGAAAAACTACTAACAAACGAAGAAGTGTTATTTAAAAAGTTTGTACTTATTATGTAATAATAATTTGAAAATTAATACTCTGAATTATAATCGACGTTCGCTTTCGTACTTACGGAATGTTTCCACAAATCAAATAAATTATTTGTTCAGCAAGGCAATAATTTAAAATATGTATATTTTAAATACATCAATAACATCAATTTCTATATTTCACTGAGAATAACGTGACTTTCAATTGTGTAGTTATATAAACAATTTCAAATTTGATTTACTTCCAATATATACTTAAAACAAATATATTTACAATATCTGTTGTTGGCTTTTGTATTTCAATCGCGCAGACGATATACGAAACCTTATTTATATTCAAAATCTTGCGTAAATCTTATTTTGCTCCTACGCAATTTAGAAACACGATATTTCCGTAAAATCCAAATACTGGAAAATTTGCTAGTTGTAGTTATTCTACGTTGCAGCTACACGCTCCAGAAGCTGATTATAATCGAACCTTTTCTAAGAAGAGAGTTACATAACAAAGGATTTTCTTAGTATGTATGTATAATATATGTATATATATATACGCACTGCATTTTTTTCATAGATTCTGGGCTTAGTATATTTAATTAAAGATAAATCATTTAATTAACAGTACATTGAATGTAATAATAATAATAATAATATACAGTTATACAAACATCGAATAATAAAATTAGCTATTTCTTTAGTTCTTTTTAAATATTGTTTAAATTTATTTTCTTTGATAATAAAGTTACATCTGGTTTACTTTTTCCTTAATTTATTATGTTGTATTTATGCAAAGGGTATTAGGAAAGTTTTGCAATATGACGCAACAATGAATCGTAGGAAGCTGCTTGTTGCTGCATGTTGAGACATGTTCATACAGCAAGACCATCATATCCTTAGAAAAATCTGCGCACACTTTCGGTATTACTCGTACTCAGTCGCCAGTGTGTCGCTCGCTTCGGTGATTAGGTACATTCCCAACAGAAAGGCGCGGTTTTATTTTGTACTACGCGACGCCAAGAATAAGAATTTAGAAAATTTTTATTTATTAATATATGTTATACTGGTCCAAATGGAATGTAAATTATTAATTAATGAGGCTGCTAAGTGTTATTTAATAGTGTTCTATTGAGGATGTACTATGAAAGTAAATCTTAATATGATTAGGTAGATAATGTAATTACAAAATTTTTTAATAATACCCAGTAATTAGAAGCAAATAGCTTTATTTCAAAATGATTACATAATTACATAATAAATTACATAATAAAACACATTCACAAAGCAATGATTACTAAGTTATTCTGAATCATCGCTGAAACCAAAATCACTGTCAGATGTATCAGCACCCACGTTTATAATTAGTGACTCCGTAAGAACATCCATAAAAACTTCATTTTGTTTATATTCATCTTCGACTCTCTTCACGTGAGTGCAAAGTTTGTTCCAGTCATTTACTGTAATGCTTTTAAATTTTTCTTCCGCTAGCCTTTTAGCGTCCTCTAATTTAAATGTGACATTTTGTGATGCCACAAAATTTTTCACAGTCGCCCAAATCATTTCGATTGGATTTAGTTCAGGGTGATACGGAGGCAATCGTAAAGTTGTATGACCGTGTGCCTCCAAAATTGCGTCTATTTTATATCGTAAGTGTTGTTGTTTATTATATTTTATTAACATATATAACTGGGCTTTCGTCATATCAGATGTACAGGCAATACCTTTTTCGGTCAACCAGTGTAACATTTTTTGCTTGTTTGCATTAGAATTAGGCGCTGGATTTATCTGAACATTGTGGTATGGAGCATTGTCAATAACTAGTACTGAATTTTTTGGTAAATTTGGTATTAGTTTTTCAACGAGCCATTTTTGGTAATTTTCGAAATTCATTTCGTGATGGTAATCACCGGATTTTGTTCCGGATTTAAAAAGTAACAAAGCGTTTTCTACAAATCCATGGTTCTCACCTCCAGCGTGCAACATAATTAAACGCTGGCCCTTGGAGATTGTCGAAAATAACTCATTTCTTGACTTGTCTGTCCAACTTTTCGATTTTGTATGGCCGCTATGAATATAGGATTCATCCATATAAATAGTTGGACGATTTTGCCGTCGATATACATCTATTTTTCGTAAAAAATTTGTACGAATGTTTCTGATATCTGGTTTTTCTTGTAATATCTTGCGATTGTTTTGTGTAGCACAGAATCTAAAACCAAGCTTCTTTATAATTTTTCTTAAGGATTCTCGGCCGCCCGGAAAATTTATATCTTCTTTAAGTTTTTGTAGTAAATTTTTAATAGTAATCCGCTGATTATTTGTCTTGTGGAAATTATAAATAATATGTTTTATTTGGTATAGGTCAATGTCGTCTATTGAATCCATTACTAAACATTTCCTCGATCTTTTCTTTTTTGGCGATTTGAAAACTGGTAGTTGTTCTGTGTTCTCTTTCTCATTTCGTTCTGGTTCTGCTTGATATTCGTTCCCCTCTTTTAAAATATTATAGACAGAAGCTCTTGAAACACCAGTTGCTCTTGCTACGTATTCCTTTAATTCGCTTTTTGTACAATTTCTTATGTCTGTTTCGTTATCTGAAATTGTCTTTAAAAACTTAAAAACATTAAACACGACTTCACGGGTTTGTGAATGCAGTCCTTTTCCACCTCCTAAGTTGGACATTATTAATTACAATAAATAAAACAAATAATAACCAATTATAATGCAAGACCTCAATTACTCACTTTGACTAACCGTAACTTAACAACTTAACCACGCAACGATCATAAGCACACTGAGGACACAAACAGCTTACCGATGACTCGGAGTGTACCACCCGGCACGCCTACGATGCGCAGTTGATTTTTGTCCAAGGATATGATGGTCGTGCTGTACGTGCATAGTAGCCGCCGCACCATGTCGATGGGCTCAGTTATTCATTAGCAGTGAGAGTTTAAAGTGCTTGCGATGGCATCGTGGTTACGAAATGAGATAAGGGCAGTTTTGCGTTATAATTTCGTGCCTAGTTTAAACATAGACCAGTGCTTCGAAGAAATGACTGTTGCACTAGGTGATGTTTGCCCCGAAGTTGTCAGAAAATCCCGATCTGTAAAGAAGAAAATGACGGTGCGTGCCTAAAGTCATTGTATCTATGAAGAACCTGTGGCCAAAGTCAAGAATGGACACCCGGTTCCTCCATCACGATAATGCTCCAGCTCACCGCGCCAAAGCCTGCACCGAATATTTGACCACGACAGAATTGAAACTTCTCGAGCATCCTCCCTACAGTCAAGATCTTGCTCCTTGCCACTTTGCACTGTTCCCGCTCGTGAAAATGAAGCTAAAAGAGAAGCGGTTTTCCAGTGCTAAGAACCTTCTGCGGCCTTGGGACAACGAGTGTGCTTTACTCCCTAGTGAAACTTGACAGAACTGGTTTGAAGATTGATTTCGGAGGACGGAGAGGTGTATTGAGTGTAGAGGACATTACTTTGAAAAAATTAAATAAACATAGCTGTATTGCAATACTTTCCTAGTACCCTTTGTACAGTCGGTTTTGTCGAAATACGTATACAGAGTACGAAACTAATATTCGAAATTGCCTTGCCCATTTCCATTCTATTTCACTTTTATTTAATATATCTTTCAACTTGGCTGCAAAATTATTCAGCTCTTACATAAATAAGTCAACACTCCGAGAACACTTTTTCATTTGAATTTTTTCTAATTTGTAGAAGTAGCTTGTAACCCGCGAAGCCGATGAAAGATTTGACATCGCTTTTGCAAAATTGTCAAAAAAGCGAACATTTCTGTAGAATGTTGTGGATGAAAAATCATATGGACAAGTCGAAAGCACGAATAATCATATGCTATGAACGTTTCATAATGCCGAATTTCTCACAGTAGTAACGTTTTCCTCCGTAACTGACATTCGTAGCCTTTCCGGCCTCTAAGCATCCTCCATAGTTAAATTTCCCCTTTGGAATTCTCTATACCACCTGAACATCACCTAGTGCAAGAGTCATTTCTTCGAAGCACAGATCTATGTTTAAACCACGCCCCAAAATTGTAACGGAAAACTGCACTTTACACTCTCACTGCTAATGAACAACTGAGCCCATCGACATGGCGGCTACTATGCACGTATGAACATGTCTCAACATGCAGCAACAAGCAGCTTCCTACGATTCATTGTTGCGTCATATTGCAAAACTTTCCTAGTACCCTTTGTATTTAATAAAAGTGAAATAGAATGGATAAGGCGATTTCGAAAAGAGTAAAGCGAAGTAAAAAAAAAACATCTTACCACAGCAGTTTCGTACTCTGTATACGCATTTCGACAAAACTGACTGTATATAGTATGCGTTTGCTTTTGGCGAAAAGAATGCGCGGAATGTTTTTGTGCGAGCTTTACCGTGGATCCAGGTGGAACATTCTGATTAATCTGCTGAACACTTAGTTGCCGAAATAATTACATTACAATATCTCCAACAAAATTTAGTTTAATAAACATCCTAGTTTGAATCAATTATATTTTGAATTTAAAATTCTACGTTTGAAAAGGGAAAGAAAAATTTTAAGCAAATGTCTAACAACAAATGAAGATAGAAATATTTAATTGAAGGATAAATATAGCCGGAAATATTCTAAAACAATTTTATGGAATAATTCAAGAATGTAGTGCAAGCATCTCAAATATTTATACATATTTTATATACCCAGTTTATTTATTTTATATAAATAGTAGGTATTTCTGTGTCCGCATACACTAAATTATTTTAAACAGTTTATTTCTAATCTAGGAAAGCGGCGATTTATTACTGGAATCATCTCGAAATAAACAGGAATTAAATGCGGTAGATCTATGTAAAATGAACCCAGAAAGTTTAATATGCTTGAACCAATTTAATACAAACCCACCACATGCATCTCATAACGATAATTTTAATGTATGATATAAACTTTATAAATATTTTCCAATTTACACTAATATATGCAAGACAATCATTATCTATTACTGATTTTAAAATTAGATTTTCATATAGAGTATTTATCATAAAATTTAAATAACGGTTTTAATACATGCATGTTTATTGAATCTTACGACCCGTTTCTTACCCATTTCGAAACGTGTAACTTAAACAAAAATTAGAATTATATATTTTAATCAATGTTGTATTCGGATTAAACACGTGTATTAATACAAAATTGATAATAAAAAATATTGCTTTATGATAATAACTGTTAAAATTTTACTTAAAAAATATCATTAATCTTTTTTAGTGTCGCCAACCCTCATTTTATTGGAAGCACGATACAATGAAATTAATCACAAATTATTTTCTTGAATTTCATAAAGTACGTGGGTGGTCCCATAAGTACCCGGTCTGACCTAGAGATGGTGGTAGTTACTTGAAAAATATCACTGTATTAGAAAGTACACAATCTATAAAGCATATGTTTCAAGTTTGAAGAGGTCACGTTGTTTAGTATTTGTTTGGCAGCCATCAATAGTGAACGTTTTCAGTGAATTTGTAAAAATGGAGAAAATTGGTCATCGTTACGTGATACGATACTTTTATTTGAAAGGCCTCAGTCCAACTGATATAAAAGCTTAACTGGATTCTACTCTGGGTGAATCTGCTCCTTCGTTTACAACAGTGAAATATTGGGTAGCAGAGTTTAAACGAAGGCATACGAGCTGCCAAGACGAACATAGCAGTGATCGACCAAAGGAGGTGACGACCCCAGAAATGGTGAAGAAAATCCACAAAGAGAGACTGGATGATCGTCGACTGAAAGTGCGCGAGCTAGCAGACATAGTAGGCATTTCAAAAAGTGCGGTATATCGCATATTATCTGAAAATGAAGACATGAGAAAGCTATGTGCAAGATGGGTGCCGCGTTTGCTCACACTCGAGCAAAAACAATGTAGTGAAGATGTTTCACTTGAGTTTTTATCGAAGTTTCACAGCAACAAAGCAGAATTTTTGCGCCATTTCATAACCATGGATGAAACATGAGTCCATCACTTCACAGCCGAGGCAAAAGAACAATCAAAACAATGGACTCAAAAGGGAGAATCGGCTCCAAAGAAGGCGAAGACCGTTTCATCTACAGGCAAGGTCATGGTATCGGTTTTTTGGGATGCGCGTGGAATAATTTTCATCGACTATCTCGAAAAAGGAAAAACTATCAACGGCGAGTATTATGCGAACTTATTGCAACGTTTCAACGAATAAATCAAGCAAAAACGGCCGCATTTGGCTAAGAAGAAAGTGTTGCTTCATCAAGACAATGCACCCGCTTACAAATCCGTTATTGCAATGGCCAAAATTAATGAATTAAAGTTTGAATTGCTAGCTCATACACCCTATTCGCCAGATTTAGCACCCTCGGATTATTTTCTGTTCCCAAACTTGAAAAAATGGCTCAGTGGTCAAAGATTTTCCAACGATGAAGGAGTGATGTCGGCAGTTAATGGCTATTTTGAGGAGCAAAACAGTTCGTATTATAAAAAGGGTATCGAACTTATTGAACAACGCTGGGAAAAGTGTATAGAGCTGAAAGGAGATTATGTTGAAAAATTAATATATTTCTTTCCAAAATTTTTGTGTTTTCTTTGTTAAGTTGGGTACTTCTAGGACCACTCTCGTATACTATGCAACATAAAACACGAATCAGCTGGTAAAAATACATATTTTTTAAACCAAACTTTGTACAAATGCATATTGTGTTGAGAGTAATAAACAATTAAATTGTTTTGTTTGAAAAATGTTTACCCTTTACAGAGAAAATTTACTAATAAATTACCGCCCCACCTAAACAAAGACATTCTATTTACCCAGGCGTGCTTCATCAGTCCATCGTTGTGGATTAATGTATTAAGACGACAAGAGCGAAGACATCATTGGAATATCTAAGTTGGATATTGCACTTTCTGCAATCACTAGGTGGACGCAAAGAAATATTGGCAGTTACTTATTGGAGAGATTAGTCCCAATACTATAGGCAACACCACAAAAGAGGCTGTAGCCTATCTAGAAGAACCACCAAATAGAAAGATAGAAGACTAAAATTGTTTACCCTTAGGGATTGCTTTTTCAAACTAACTTAATTTTTATTTATGTGCCCATGATGATTGTAGAATTCGACGTCGAAGAGGAGACTTTTTTAATAGAACGTAAGACTACACTTACTAGAAAATTGATGGTTTGGGATATAATTGGCATCGAAGCTACGACTCTCTTAGCGTCCATTCGAGGTCATTCAAATGCTCAAAAGTATACTTCGGAAATTCTAGAACCATTCGCTCTACAATAGATGTAGTCCAGCAAGGCAATGTCCATCCTCATATTGCAGCTGTCCTGGCCAATATCAATATTCTCAATTCTCTTGCGCGATCGCCTAACCTAACGCTCTTGAGAAATGTCTGGGATATGATAGATTGAAGGGTTGGAATTGTATCTATTAACTTTTTCTGCTAGGGATTACTTACATTTTAACCAATAAATATATAGTATTTTGTGTAAATTAGTACCAGTGCACCTAATTGGCATGTAGAATTTTGGCGCGGTCTGCTAACCGGTTCGCTTACAGTTGTTGGTATTGATAATAGATCTTAGCGTGTTTTGAAATTTTTAAAATGTATAAAAATAACGACCGTTGGAAATATTAGAGTCAACTTTATCGAAAGCACAATGGTGTAATAATTCTTTATTTCTATAAATTATGCCAAATAGAGTGCAAAATACAATTTAACATTACAAAATAAATTATATAAATTTAGGTAAATCGCAAGATGCAAGTTGAATTACAGAAAAATTGCTATATTCAATCTTCCACTTGAACATTGAAGCAGCAAATCTTTATACATATTGTACAAAAAGAAAACACCATAAAACTAATTTAAACTAATTTTGTGAACTACTCTGCAAAATGATACAGGAGAAAAAACAAAAAGTTTTCCGAGAAATGATTCGCAAACTCTACTCGATGACCTTGCTTTTCGAAAATGTAGTTTGCCATCCTATATCTACATTAATTTTGAATATATAAGGGACACCGTTGTACAATTTACAAATGGAAAACTGCATTGAAATAATGTCGTTTTATGTAGAGGTAGCGTAATGAAACCGTATTCCTAATGTTCAAATTATGTACATCCGTCCGGAACGATACTCTACGAAATAGGTGCGATGCTGATTTCGACACAATTATGCTGTGAAATAAACACGCCGACCGAGCCTCGTGGCGGTTATGCATATTCGTCCAGGGACTGTTCAGTTCGTGAGGACATAACCGTACTCAGGAATGCCATAGATATTCGCCTAAGACCGTAGTTCTGCATTTTTTGTGTATTTGGAGCCAACATTCTGACATCGCCGGTACACTGACATGCAATGTGAGGATTGTGAGAGTACGAGTGAATTGAAAAGCATTATTTTAATCTTCTCTGATAAATATTTTCCATGGGGGGAGGGTGAAGAAATTTTCCAAATTAGTACTGATTTATTTTTTAAACCTAAAAGAAATAACCATAAGAACTTTTAATACATTGTGTAACCGCTAGATGATTGTCGTTCAACTATAATTGAACCCATTCTCGCTTGGTCTCATTTCCCTCCCTCTCAGAGAGCATTACTGCCGATTTGTGAGGGCTCAAAACGAAAAGAATGATACAACTATATACATTTGAACATTGCATGTGTTTATATTATGAATTGCAGGTGTATATAAGAAGCAATGGACTAAAGCTTGTTCCCTGAGGAATGCGATGGTGTTAAGGTGTTAATAATACGATGTTTAAAATACCGTTTGGCGACTTTACGAATTGAGACCTATTTAAAAGATAGTTTAGAGAGACCAATATAGTGTAGTATCGATAAAAAAGTCTCATGAGAAACAATACCAAAGGCTTTGCTAAAACCAACTAATATCAGTATTGTTAGTCTACTTTTGTCAGTACTTTCAATCGTACTGTAGGTAATACTACATATTTTATCTCCATGTCAAAGCTTTTCCGTGTGTATTCAGAGTATCGATAGTTTTTATTTTTTTTCTTCTCTTCTGTTTTACTTTTTTCAAAAACCAAAAGAAATGAGAATGTACAGAACCAACCGAAATTCAAAAAACAAAACAAGCTTTTATAATCGAAATAAAACAACTACCTTTTTTTTGAAAATTCACAGCGATATGTGTGTGTATATATGTATACATACATATATATGGAAAAAGCTTTTTTCTGAAATAAACATTTCTAGCCAATATTCAGCGAAAATATTTTCGCTATGCATTGTTCTAAAGCTTCTAAAATAAAATTCATTGTCGTGAAATCTGTCCACGACGGGGTACCCAAAAATAACCGGATTGGCAGCGCTGTGGATGAGGCTAGCGCTAGGTGCGAGTGACGCAACTTGTTCTGTGTTCGGTGAAGACGGTTCTTTCACCGAATAAGGTCTTGTCTTGTCACAGTGCATGTTTTTGTAAAAGCTCGTCGTTTTCTATAATGTCCCACTTAAGAGAACAGTGTGCGGCTATGAAATTTTGCTTCCCACTGTGAATAAATGCTGTAGAAACAATTTTGATGTTGCAAACAGCTTACAGTGATGACGCTATGAGAAAAACTGAAGTGTACGAATAATTTTCTCGTTTCAAAAAAGGTAATGTCAATTGATAACAAATCTCATTCTGGATGTCCATCAACTTCCCGAACGGATGCAAATGTCGAGAAAGTTCGTGCAAATGTACTTGAAGACCGACGAGGAATCAATGAAGCAATTGCGGAATTTTCTGGAATAATTTGGAACTCAGTGGAGCGAATTTTGTCGGAAAAATTGGGTATGACAAGAGTCGCCGCGAAGTTCATGCCCTGCATGCGCTAGTTTTCAGCTAAAACAGCATGACCCCTTTGCCCCAAGCTCTCAACTCACCTGATTTTGCTCCGTGCAACTTTTTTTTGTTTCACAAATGAAGAGAGACATGAAGGGACATCGTTCTAACGATGTGGAAGAGGTACAGAAAAAAACGACACAGCAACTCGCACCCATACAGAAAAACGATTTCAAATAATAAAGGGTGTTTCAAATTTCGCGGGCTTTTTAAAGAATAAATAAAACACATAATTTACATTCATTTTCAAAAACTTTTTATTGGTAATTGGGGCAACAGTTATGACATTTATATGCGCAAAATAATATCTGCCAAATGGCCTCCTCTTGCAGCTCCACAGACGTCCACTCATTGTTTAAAATGTTCAATGACATTTTGACATAATTGAGGCTCTATCTCACCAACGACATGAATAATTTCATCTTTCAAAGAAGGAATTGATTGTGGATTGTTTTAATAAACCTGACTTTTCGCATAACCCCAAAGAAAATAGTCTAACGGTGTCAAATCACATGATTTTGGTGGCCAATTAGTATCACCGTTTCTTGAGATTACACGTGCAGGAAATTTTTCTCTCAATAAATCAATTGATTCGTATGCAAAGTGGGGTGTAGCGCCATCCTGTTGAAACCACATATCCTCCAAATCAATATTCATTAATTCAGGCCACAAAAATTCGCGTTCAAATTGTTGAATTATTTTATGAAAATCAGCGTTCTGTGAAAAGAGTTTTCAGAAAATTACGTGAATTTTATGGTTTGCATAATCGTCCATCTGAAAGCATCGTTTACCGCGGTTATCATCCGACGATATCAATCACCATTGACAGTTATAACTTCACCAGCAGCATTTTCAAAGAAGTAAGGTCCAATTACACCACCTGATCATAATGTACACCAAACAGTAACTCGTTTAGGAAGCATAGGTTTCTCATGAATAACTCGTAGATTTTCCTCATGCCAGATACGGAATTTTGTTTATTAACATAGCTACCAAGTTCAAAATGTGCCTCATCGGAAAACATTATTTTTTGAGAAAAATCAGCTGGTTATTCATTGATGAAATTGACAAATGAACGACGTTTTAAATGATCTAATGGCTTCAGTTCCTATGTTATTTGAACCTTATATGCCTTCAGAGCTAAATCCTTGTGTAAAATACGCCATGTTGTTGATCCATTAAGTCCAAGTTGTTGTGAACGTCGTCTAATGGACATTTCAGGATGTTCAGCTACACTTTCACAAACCAGACCAATATTTTCTTGTGAATGACCACTATGACTGCATTTTTCACTTTCTTGATCTTCCACGGAACCGGTGTCTTGAAATTTTTAATAATTCAACCAATAGTGCTTTCAGATGGACGATTATGTAAACTATAAAATTCAAGTAATTTTCTAAAAACTCTTTTCACAGAACGCTGATTTTCATAAAATAATTCAACAATTTGAACGCGTTATCGTACCGTGTACGAAGCCATTTTTATAAATGTCATACGTCACACTTTTTAAATGCCCACATACCCAGATAAATTCAGTGCGCCATCTATATTTTATTTCCATCGGTTACACAAGTGAATGAAGTTAAATAGAGAGTATGTTGAAGGTGTTACGGTTGTTTTGTAAAAAAAATAAAATAAAATACAGTCTTAAAACATAAGAAACGTTTATTGATATTATTTCAAGAATTATTACTTTTAATTTCAAATAAAAATATTATTTACAAATATTTAACCCGAGTTATTACAATAAAATTGTATTTTGAACAAGTAGGCGACCAACCTTTAATGAAAAAAAATTGAAATATTCCGTTACCGCATTGTTTTTAAACGATACAAACGCATACGGAGATTAATTTGCATAACACCGTTTTTACAGGTGATGTCATCAATCTTGCTAAATTAGTACCGTCTCCGTAAGTACTCTGGCAATTACAATGCATGTTCAATCAATCGCATTTATAATAGAGTTTATAATCTCCCTCTGTCTCTGGAAAGTTATCGTTGCTTAAAAGATCATAATTAAAAATTCTATTAAATACAAGACCATACTCCAGGCAACACATTCTCATTAATTACGCGCCTTTTGCCGTTGCTTAAAGGTTTGAAATGGAGGCGTATAGAAATTTTATTTTACATCTGTAGTGACCTATCAGACGAACAGAATTTTCTAACAATTAATTATTCAAATGAGTCCACCTATCATATTAATATTCTTAGTACATACTAATTATATAGAAATAGATAAAAGGCGTATATTTCTTTTCATTTATATTTTTGCTTCGTGCTTTTTTAACTGCCTTATGCATTGTATAAATCGGATATACGATGCCAAAAGGATACATCACCCCCGAGACATCAATTTATCGTATAAATTATTAAAGTGTGGGGTTAACATGGATGAGAAACAGCTTCGGGTGTTCCTATCTCAGCAACAGCTATTATCTTCTGACAAAATAATAGTGCATTAGTTCTGGTCGACGCTTCCAAAAATATTTAACGGCCAATTTGTTTTGACCCGGAATTAGATTATATACTAGCAGAGCGGTTTTTATAGTAAAATCTATATACTTTTAAAAGCAAACAAATTAATTTACTCTTGATTTAACCACGTAATTGATGTTTATTTTTTTATACGAGGGATGTTTCCAAAGTTCTGGGAATTACATATAATTTTTATAATTTTGTTAATTTTCGTAAATATTACAATGTCGTTTTTCAACATAATCTCCATTTAACTGAATACATTTATCCCAACGATAAACTAATTTTTTTAAACCGTCCTCAAAGAAGTTTTTCTGTGTCTTGTCGATCCACCTATTTATGGCACGTTTTACGTCAGTTAAACTTTCAAATCGAACACAGGGTTTTTTCAAATCTGGGAACAGATGGCAATCACTGGGTGCAAGATCCGGACAATAAGGTGGGTGCGGACGCTTATGGAACTTTCCAGGCCGTTTTTTGACTAGTGCCTGTCGCAGTAGTCCGGATAATAAATTTTAATAATATTCTGCATTAATTGTAGTACCTCTCGGCAGATAATGCATGAAAATCATCCCTTCGTAATCCCATAATACATTACCTTTCCAACAGACGGAATTGCATGCGCCTTAAGTGGAGGCCCTTCACTAAGCTTGCGCCATTCTTTGGATTGACTTTTCGTCTCAGGATTGAAATAAGAAATCCACGTTTCGTCAGTGGTTATTATTCGTTGCCAAAATTCAACTCCGTAACGAGCTAACAGCTCTTGAAGTTGACGACAAGTATCGGACCTATTGCGTTTCTGTTCTGGTCCCAACAACCTTGGCACCCAGTGCGCCGAAACCTTGCCAACGCTCAAACAATTATGCAAGATGTCATGAACTTGTCGTGTACCTATCCCTAGGTGTACACTAATTTGACGAATAGTCATTCGCCTGTCGTCTTTCAGTAGGTTTTCGTCGGCAGTAATTATCTTTCATTTACCGACGTGTTTGGCCGTCCACTGCGTGGATCGTCTTCCAGTGATGTTCTACCGGCTTTAAAACGATCGATCCACCGATAAACAGTACTTTTGGATTCTGCAGATTCACCAAATACTCGTTGCACACGACTAATAATTTCTGACGTTTTCACATCTTTCCATAAAAAGAAAATTATCGCTCTTTGAGATTTTGCCGCGTGTTCCATAGTTACAAAAACAGTGCTACTAAAACGCGTCTACATCAGTCGAATATCTGAATCAGACTGAACAATGTTGCACTAGATAGTTGCATAAACATGTCAAGACTTGTCTGGCATCAATAACATTGCGTATAAGTTCTGCGTTATTTAATTATAGCACCAATTCCCAGAATATTAGAAACGCCCCTCGTACAATAAGTACCCAGCCTGCTCATTTAACAAAAAAAAGTTTATTCTAAGCAAATTAATATGTAAACTGTATTTGATATCGCTATAACGGCACGACGATATTTTGCAATTAAATATACGTAATTAACTTTCTTTAATACTTTTAAATACAATTAATTATTTTATATAATTTCGTATCTCATTGCTGGTACTTAACAACACTAAATTAAAAAAAAGTCCATGAGAAAATTGGTTAAAGAGCTCCCGGATACGAGATCAGGATAACAACGGTTTTAATGCCATTCTAAAACTTAATTACTTTACTGCAGAGTGGAAGATTGTGTATGTGATTCTTATTCCTTGTTCTGCTTCCCCCTAAATATTTCATCTCAAGATGTGCTTCAACAGCATAAAAATCTATATTCATTCAGTTACGGATATCTTGCCTATGATAGATATTGTTGAATGCCTATTAAAGAGCTATTCTCTCCAATTGTTTACTTAATTATTAACATACATAACATATGCTATTCATTTTTTTCCAAGAACATTTGCCTTTCAATCAATACATGGAGCATGCTTGTATTATAGTGCATCGTTTAACACGGCTATTGTTGTTGCTTTCAAATTATACTGGTGCACATAGCGCATTACATTATTTGTGTAGTTGTGTATGTATACAGATATAAATTGATCTATTAATAATATATAACGTACACGTGTTCTGTAATACACTTTACCCTGGACTACTATTAGATTTGCAACTCTAGATTGCAAATCTGTTGGTCGTGTTTAGCTTACCGTAGTTCCAGGTAGGACAGTGTGTTAATGACAACTTAATTGTCAAAATACGTATACAGAATACGAAAATTATTATGGAAAGTGGTTATATTAACCTTACTCGATTAAGTTAATCAACTACAGTCTTTATCAAAATTTACCATTTTAAATCAAATTTAATTTTATACATAAACTACATTCTAAACATAATAATGAATACTATCATTTATATACACTCGAATTGTTTCTTTCTCCTAGTTTGTTGAATACTACTCAAAAATTCAAAAGTTTATTCCTTGGACGATTTTGAGGTGTTTTGTCCATGAATGATTTTCATTGTTGGGCGATAAAGATTTTCGTAAAGAAAACAATTTATTATTATATGTAGAGGTATTTAATCTACAAAAACTGCTGAAAATGATTACCTGCCTGTTTGTATGCATCCAATCTTCTTCTCATTGATTGCCGAACTCTTTCAAAAACTCCAGGGTTGTTTCTTATTGTATTACACCCGCGAATTATCTGATTTCTCAAATGTTCTTTCCTCTGGAGTGGTGTACACTAATGTCAAATAACGTCACAGGAAAAAGTAGAAGAAATTTAAGGCCGAGGATCGAGAAATGAAATTCGTTTTTCCTAATCGCAATGTTGTTAAAAACATAAAAACAAATTTCTGGACATTTGTTGTATACGGTAGATCCAGTACAGTACGCCATAGTTTTAGTCAGGGTGCATTAATAGTTTTAAAAGTATCCAAGCTTTCATCACTATGTATCTGGAAACAAAACGTCTTTCCGAAAAATCTTCTGAGGTCAAAAAATCTTAAAGTAGCCCAAGGACTAACCCCCTGAATTTTTACCGCATATTTAGTAAACAGATTGTATGTCTACGTACATTTATTATCCAATTTACACCTTTTATTTTATTATGTAATTTTGTGCACTATTTATCATTTTGGTGTTTTCTTATTTTATCATCCCTGTGAAATATAACAATGTATACGAGGAGGTACCCAAAAATAACCGAAATTTCTCTCTAGAAACCTGTATTTTATTTTTCTTTAAAACAACCTTAACAACTTCAATATACCCGCCACTTAAATTTACACACTTGGCTAATCGACGATTCCATTTTTTGAAACATTGTTCGAATTCGTTTGTCTGTATGGATGTGAGTTGCTGAGGCGTTTTTTCCTTTACCTCTTAGACGTTGTTAAAACGATGTCCATTCATGCATAAAATATGGATAAAAAATTTTAGCCGATTTGGAGAATATCTTTTAAAGCATCTTTCCTACTCGACGATGTTATTGATGATCAGCCAAAATGCAGGGCATGAACTTCGGGGCGATTCTTGTCATCCCCAATTCTTCCGATAAAATTCATCAGTCTTCAAGCATAATTGCACGAACTTTCTCAATATTTCCATCCATTCTTGAAGTTGATGGACGACTACAACGAAGTTCGTCATCCATTGACATTTCACCTTTTTTTAACCGAGAAAACCATTCGTGCACTTGAGTTTTTCCCATAGAGTCAACCTTTTAAACTGTTTACAACATCGAAACTGTTTCTGCAGCATTATTTCCGGGCACGAAACAAAATTTCACAGCCACACGCCTTTAAGTCCGACATTGCAAAAAACGACGAGCAAACGAAAATGCATTTACAGAAAAATTCACTGAAGCAAGACACAGCTTTATTCGGCGAAATAACTGACTACCGAAAGCAGAACAAGTTGCGTCATGCGCACCTGGCGGCATTATTGAGTACCCCTCATATGTCTAAATTGTGGGTTACTATTGTTTCAATAAATCTAAATCTAAAATCTAAATCATTATATGTTAATAACAATATAAGTAAAACTTATATAATCAATTTATATACTTCATTATGATTATAAATTGTTTTCTACATTATTTGTCTACATTTAAGTCTAAAGATATTAACTTTGCATAAAATTTGTTTTCGTTCGTTTTCAATAACTAAATTTCTTAGAATTTATTTGCATAACTACTAACACTTTATACACCCAACAATAAATGTTTATGTGTATTTTCAATAGTACTTCTACCTTGTAAACGTAAATAATTCCTTCGATTAAAATTAATATATAAGCAGCTGTTTATACTGGTAATTTATATAAATTTAAAGAAAGTTATTGACTTCCATAATGTTTAATTACTAAGATAGTATTTCATGAAACGAAAAGTTAATTAATCACGGCCAGATATCAAAATTTGTAACCTTTCCTACAATACATCTTTTACGCTTGATAAAAATCGATCTATGGGGAGTCGAGTTCAAAAGCCAAATGAACTGCATAATACTGTTTTTTCAAATTAACTCTTGTCCTGTCAATATTTTATGACCGTATGACCAAATAAATAAAGCCGCCCGGAAAAGTCGTATAAAATAAAATATTGATTTATATTACTTTATAGCATAACATTATATATTATCTTATTATTTTATTGTTTAATATATTATTGGGTTGGAAACTAAGTACTTTCGGTTTTGTGGTTTAAAATAAAACACTTTTTTTTAAACAAAGAATAGTTTTTAATCAATTATATATTTTCCATCTTGCTCAATGACCTTTTGCCATCTTTCTTTCAGCTGTATGATTCCGCGCTCATAAAATTTCTGGTCCTTATCAGCAAAAAACTGAACCAGGTACGAGTGAAGGCCATCGTCATTTGTGAAAGTTTTACCATTCAAAGAATTCTGCGAACTTCGAAATAAATGGTGCTAGATCAGGGCTGTATGGGGTATATGGCGTCACTTCCCAGCCAAGCTCCAATAGTTTCCCACAAGTTGCCAAAGATGTGTGAGGCCTTGCATTATCTTGGTGGAAAACTACACCTTTTCGATTTGACAATTCTGGCCGTTTTTCTTTGATTGCTTCATCCAGTTTTATTAATTGTTGACAGTAAACATCAGAATTGATCGTTTGGTTCCTTGGAAGCAGCTCAAAAAACACAACACCTTTGTAATCCCACCAAACTAACAGCATTATCTTTTTTGGATGCAATTCAGCTTTCGATGTGGTTCTAGCTGGTTTATCGTGTTTGCTCTATGATCGTTTTCGAACTATGTTACTGTACAGGACCCATTTTTCATCACCAGTGATGATTCTTTTTAAAGGGTCGGTTTCATTTAGCACCATAAACTTTACATATCTTTTTGTGAGCCGTAGCAGCTTTCTTTCCTTTACAAAAATAAAATAGTAAAATATGTCGAAAATGTTCGTTTCTGCACTCCATTTAAAATTAAGCCACAACTAATAGCTTTAATAAAAATCACGCACTACTTGCTTCTAAAGTTACGCCAATATGACTAGTATCACGCGACAAACGGTAAAGTACAGCACTAACATACGTTATACAAAAAATAAAGCAACGCTCTCTATCAGTAAAAACCGAAAATACTTAGTTGCCAACCCAATACATCTAGAAAAATATTGAATTGAACATTTTACAATAAAAACATTCTTATTTTAATTTAATTTATATTATTTACAATAATAATATAATTTTAAAACAATTAAAATCATTTTATTTACAACACAGTACTCATCGAGATGTTTTTTGTACAAGTTTAGCCAAATTCAATGAGACGAAAATATCCAAAAGTTAAAACTGTGTTATCTGTCAGAATATTTTAAATTGTGGTTGAATGTAAGGGATGAGTGCGGTAAACTAAAGTACAGAGGAAAATATTCTTTGCTGTGTCGTAAACAGTTATGTTACGACGTAACACTCGCTATATAGTGAGCATTCATACATACATAAGGTGGTTCTGCTTTACCTCATTAATTCAAAAACTCCTGCCAATACAATACCGACGCAAACCTAGAGCTCAAGTTTATGAAGATACACCAAAATAGATTAATGCGATACATGTACAGGTATGATCCTGTACATCATCAGAACTAATACATTACTTAACTTCAGTCATTTTTGTTTATAGCTGTCTTATAATTACAAAGTATTTTCTGTTTTCAAAATACATCATTTTTCATATCTATATTTCAACTTAGCACTTAATTTGTTTCTTTTATTACATTTAGATATAATTTCTTAAAGTGAAAGAGCATTATATAAAGCTTCACATGAATTTATGAATCAAATTCTATAATTATAATAACTAAGACGACCAGTAAACGTTCCAGAAAAATGTGGTCGTTATGTTATTCTGATCTGAATAACTTTTACGCTTATAGGGCCAGAAGATTAATTTCGTAAGCGTAATTCTTTTATTTGTAAAAATGAAGTACACTATTACTTGCATGGTAAAAGGATGTTCGAAATTCTAAATAAAACCCTCGTAAACTTTTAATACATATTTTAAAATAAATTTAAAATATTTACATAAAGAACAATAGAAATATATTTTAATGTTTCTTGTTTCTAATAAATATACTATAAGCAGATCAAAATACTATCTGCGTAATGGATTTGCAATTCTGTTAACGGAAGTCTGTGAGTTTTCCGCTGCATATATATATATATATATATATATATATATATATATATATATATACGAGGGAAGCCGTTTATATTTCGGGAATAGCAAACAAACAAAATTTTTATTATCGAAAATAGTTTTATTGCATTTCAAAATATTCCAATTTAAACCAATTCGAAAAGTATTGCTGCCACTGTGAAAGCGGTATCTTCAAAATATGAGTTTTTAATGCCTCAACTGCCTCTTCCGACGTAGAAAACCGTTGACCACGAAGTTTATTCTTCACGTGTGGGAACAAAAAGAAATCACAGGGTGCTAGATCAGGATTGTAAGGCGGATGGCTCATCAATTCAATGTTTTGTCCGGTCAAATATGCAACTGTTTGAGCCGACCTGTGAGAGCTCGCATTGTCATAGTGGAGAATGATCTGTCGTTGTCCGTTTGTTTTCCTTATTTCACCAATAACTTTTTGGCAAACAAATAGTTGTGTACTATTCGGAATTGACCGTTCTACCGGTTTTTCCGAAAAAACAGGCGACCATTTGTTTTGATGTGCTTCGAGCGCGAAAAACTTTTGTTAGTTTTGGCTCATCTTGAAATGCCTACACAGTCGACTGCCGTTTACTATCGGGCTCACACGTATAGATCTAAGATTCATCATCTGTAACGACTTCATAAATGTTCTTTGAAGCACCGCCATTGTATTTTTTCTGAATTTCTTGGCACCAATCGACAAGAGTCCTTTTTTGAGCAGTTGTCAAATTATGTGGTATACAAAATGAACATAGCTTCTTAACGACTAAATGTTCATGCAAGATCTTATGCACGCTGGTGTTACTAATACCTAGAGATGCCTCGATCTCACGGTATGTCACATATCGGTCTCGCATTATCAATTTAGACACTGCGCAACAACATTTATGGGACGACCTATACGAAATTCATCGTCCAATGAACGCCGTCCAAGTTTGAATTCTCTATACCAACGATATACTGTAGTTTTCGATGGTGCTTCATCACCATATAAAGAATTCAGCTCGTCGATGCATTCTTGTTCAGATAATCCACGCCGAAAGTTATGAAAAATAATTGCACGAAAATGTTCGTGAGTTAATTCCATTTTTTCGCTGACACAAAATTTTCTGCTATTAACAATAGAAATAACGACCGGATAATAAACTGTCAAGGTAAGTATATTGTCAAAAATGACAAACCTCACGTGGAATTATCAGATCGGGGGTAACACTAATAGTGTTGCCAGTTCCCGAAATATAAACTGCTACCCTCGTATATACATATATGTTCGGTTGGACGTACATGATGTTTTAGATATGTACATATATTTTAAATGCGACTTAAGCTAACATACGATTGATTCGTACAGCGACTGAATGATATATATATAAGCAAATTTATATGCATGAAGTTATTAAACTAAATATAAATTGTGTGTAATAGGAACTGAAAGTCGTTTAAAGTTGTTATTTGGGGAGGTGTTCGTTCTAAACGAGTTAAATTTAATAGTTTCGTATTAAATATGGTCGTTTATGCATGTGGTGATCTATCAATGGTGATCGTTTGGAAAGGTTTTACTACATTTCCAATTAGGCACACCTAACCGTTTCAATGCGATCGCACGCGTCATCTTCAAATTAGATTTTGAAAAGAATATAAAACGTTCGATCTTCGTGAGGGAAGAAGATCTAAATAAATCATATCCTCATTATACACGCACAAAAACATCAAGAACTCGACTTAGAAATGAGACTCGGCATCCAGTTTTCAGTAAATAGTATTATATTTTACGAGGGGAACACAATGGATATGTACTCTATTTTTATTTTTTCTAGGAAAACGAACAACGCAGTTAAAACTTTTGGACTGGGGAATTATGTTAGGATTTGTTGGCACCATCCAGAAATCTTTACGATATTGCGTACATTATGTTGCCATTATCCAGTCGAACAGCTTGAAATTGTAACTGAGAAGCATGTCCGGTTATAACTGCTGTCAATATCTACCGTACACCTCTGTGTATTATGAGAAGTGCATAAGCATTCAAATGGTTCGACCGTGGCATACACGGTTGGTGAAAGGCTGTCAAGATGTACATAACATACGACGAGAAGTCAAAATGTTCCCGGAATTGTGTCGTAGTGTTGGCAGTTGTGATGCAATCACAATAAATTTTGTACAGTACATTCCTTATGGTGCATAGTTATGACGCTGAGCAAGTCCGAACACGCAGTTTAGCGGAAGGTAGGAGTGTGTGGTGATCAGTTGGCGCGATGTCGCAGTTCGAGCAACGGGCGAACATCAAGTTCATGTGCAGATTGGGAAAATGTGCTTCAGAGACTTTGTTAGCCTTACAAACAGTTTACGGTGACGATTCTTTAAAGAAAACAGCCGTTTACGAGCGGTTTTCAAGATTTAAGGGTGGACAGCAATCGCTGGAAGATGAGAGTCGCAGTGGGAGACCTTCAACCTCCAGGAGCGAAGGAATGGTCGAGCGAGTGAAACAATTAATCAGAGCAGACCGCAGAATGACCAGCGACGAGTTGGCACAAGAAGCGGGGATCTCTCATGGATCCATACACGCAATCCTGTCAGATGATTTGAAGATGAAACGTGTCAGTGCAAAGTTTGTCCCGCGCTTGCTGAATCCGGATCAGATGGAAACTCGGAAGTTGACGGCGGCCGAATGTTTTGAAAAAAGCACAGAGGACCCGATGTTCTTGCAGACAATCGTTACTGGTGACGAGACTTGGGTGTACGCGTACGACCCGGAAACCAAGATGCAGTCATCAGAATGGCACACATCGTCCTCTCCTCGACCAGAGAAATCCCGTCATGTCAAATCGAAAACAAAAGTGATGCTCATTGCGTTTTTTGACAACGAAGGTGTGGTGCACCATGAATTTGTACCAGCTGGACAAACGGTTAACGGTCCTTTTTACGTGCAAGTTTTGAAAAGAGTGAGGGAAGCAGTTCGAAGAAAACGTCCAGGCAAATGGCAAGAAGGTTGGTCACTCCATCACTACAATGCTCCCTCCCACACGTCGATTGTTGTGCAAACATGGCTTGCAGAAAAAAACATTCCAGTCCTCCAGCAGCCTCCCTACTCACCGGATTTAGCGCCATTGGATTTCTGGCTCTTCCCCAAGCTCAAAAAGGGCCTCAAAGGTAACCGTTTTGACACCGTAGAAGACATCAAAACCAACGCGACGGCTGAACTTCGGAAGATACCACAACAGGACTTTCATCATTGTTTCCAACAATGGCAGGAGCGGTGGAGCAAGTGTGTGTGTTCAGACGGCGCCTACTTTGAAGGCGATTAAGTGACTGTGTACCTATGTTGTGGTAATAAAGAGTTAAAACAAAATTCCGGGAACTTTTTGACTTCTCCTCGTATATGAGGAGTGTAACGAGCGTTCTGCTCGGCATAACAATTATTACAATTCGGTCTATTGTGGAGGAAGATCATCGAGTTACCATTAACGAAATTCTACAGCAGCTGTCTTCTGAAAGCATTGTAGCAAACCATCTACATTACCACAGAGTCTGTACAAGATGGTTACTACACTTGGCTAATGATGTTCACAAATACCGAATGGATTCGGCCAATGACTTTCTGAAAATACACCAGAGAAAGGGGAAAGTGTTTATCGAGCGAATTATTACTGGTGAAGCTGGGTCCATCAATTCGACCCCGATACAAAACGTCAGAACATGGTGATAACAGCACTTGACGAAAGTGCATCTAAAAGGCAAAAGTTACACAATATGCAGGAAATGCTATTGCAAACATCTTTTTTGATAGTTAGAGATCTTACTCGTGAACTACTTACATCACACCACCACAACGAATGTATTGAGATACTGCGATATTATGAGAGATCCGAGAGCCTCTATTGAAAGAAAATATTCTGAACTTCTATCTCGTTCTGCTCTTGCACGACAATGCTACCTTCACTCAGTTCGAAAGATACAGAACGAACTCTCTACCTAGCGATTTTTTCGCATCTTTCGTATCCCTTACACCCTGTCTCCATACTACCTAACTTAAAAAGCACCATGAAGACTAGGAATATCAAAATGATGAAGACTATAATTACCAGTTGACTCGACAACAGAACAGGACTTGGTATAATAGTGGTTTATAAAAGCTGGTAATACGCGACTAAAAATATTTGGACAAAAACGATGACTATAGAGAAGTAACATGTTACATATTATAAGAACTAAACAACAATCACTAAAGGTATTATAATAGACGATGTTTAATACTTAAAAAAACGGGGAAATTTATTTATTGGATACCCCTCGTAATTTTATCATCATTTTTATGACGACAGGTAAAATTCGACTACTAACATTTAGTTACAACAATATGAATAAAGTATCTAAATAGAAAGTCTCGAAATGCATAAATTCGCAATTCGTAGTGCAATCCGATATTTACTTTTTAAAAGACGAAACACACATGAAATTTTAACTGGTATGCAAGAATCTTTGGATGGCAATACTATTACTTCTAAAACCATAATTTTACACTGTTGTGCAATTTAAACGTAGCGCATCGAAGATGATATATGTACAGCCAGAACCATGAAAAATATTAACTGGAAATGATCAATAGAATTAATAACGAGGGATGTATGACGTTTTTAGCCTTTTAAATGACCATTAGATAGTTATGCTATCAACAATACTTGTAAAGTACGTCTGTCGACAAAAGCGTTATACGAAACGCGTCTCGAGCATTGCTTTTGTGGACATTTGATTGATTTCAGAATTAATGATGTTGAGAATTGTACAGTCCAAGGTTCAAACGTGTATGCGTGTACAAATCTCGAATTAAACGAACCATTTTGTGAGTTCGAATGAGTACGCTAGAAACGAGATTACATATTTGCCAGCTGCTTTATCGGAGAAAACAATTTCTGACAAAAGACCTGGTATTATCCATAAAAAGATCTCTTTTATCATACATAGTCTTTCACAGAGAAAATGGAACTTTTTAAAATATTAATTCTTAGTGGCGGTATCCAATAAAATAAATATGCGTGGGTAAGGTAGATCTTTCACCAATTTTCATAATTAGAAGCAGCGAAATTACGCATAAAGTAAGAGAGTGTATTTGGCATTTTTCGAAAAATGAATTTTGAACAAAGGGCAAATATCAAGTTCTGTTTTACACTCGGTAAATCGTTTACTGGAACATTTAATTTGATGAGACAATGTATGGTGTACGTGTTTATCGCGACCAAATATGTATGAGTGACATAAACGTTTTAAAGACGGTTGTCCTAACGTAAATAGCGACGAACATCCTGGTACAAAAAATTTGTGGTTATGAAAAGTAACATCGAACTTGTGCGTGAATTTATCAGAAATTACCCGAAATCCTTATTGCGATACGTGGCAATGGAACTAATAATTCAAAAAATTAATTCATCGCATTTTGGTACAGTATTTGGGACTGAGAAAGATTTGTACAAGGTTTGAACAACACAAGCTAACTGATGATCAAAAATGTGCCCGAATTCAACATTGTACAGACTTGATTAAAGGTTCAAAAAAGGACGAAAACTTCAGATATTCTATTGTAACTGGCGATGAGATGTGGTGTTTTCAGTATGATCCAGAGCGAAGAAAGACGGGAAAAAAGCCGCTTGAAGAAGTCAAAAATGAACACAATGTCGATTTGTTATTATGATTCGAAAGGTATTGTGCACAAAGAGTACCAGTTAATCAAATAGGCAATACTGTATATTATCTTGGTGCTGGGAAGCGTCTTTTAGCGCGTATTCATCGTATGCGCGCTGTATATCGTGAAAATAGTAGCTGGCGTTTGTTACATGATAATGCACTTCTCTCATCGCTCGACACTTATCATTCATTTTCTAACTACAAATGGCATTTTAACCATCAACCATTCACCATATTCACCGGGTTTGTCCCCCTGTGATTTCTGTCTATTCTACATTTACTGATGAAAGGATGGCATTATGCCGACGTAAAAGCTATTAAAAAAGCGACGACAGCAAATTCATTGGACATGTTAATTGGCCATGCAAAACGTTGTATTGAACCCGAAGACGACTACTTCGATTACAATAAATGAATTTTACCAAAATAGTAAGCTTTTGCTTTTATTTTAAAAAAGTTCCGTTTTCTCTGAGATAGACTGTGTAAAAGCGCGCCTTTTCGAGCCGATCAAGTTGATCGCTAAAGATGGATCAACTGGAATTTTAGGTTGTGTCTCGTCCACCCAATTTGCAGAATTTAGTCCCAAATAACACTTATTTCCAAATTTAAGCTTTACATTCATGTGAAGAATTTTCGGTCAGGTGAAAAACTTGTTGCAGCAACAGAGTAGAATTCAGTGGGTATTGATAAATATCATTACAAAAACGGCAAAATGACATCTCTGCATCGTTGTTTGATTATTTTTACTGAAACGAAACTACATGTAATGTAAATAATAGTACTCATTTAATGCTAATGTTCGAATTAGGACAAATTAATAATAATAATAATAATAATATTTTATTTCAAAAACCAAGTATGCATAATATCAGAACATACAAAAAATAGCGGATCAAACATATTACACATACCATACGCTAGAAATACGTCACTAAAAGAAAAGGAAATACTACAAATTTCTACATAAAAAATCATTTAAACTGTAATAGTTTATCGCAAGCAAGTACTGCTTAAGATTGTTTTTAAAATTGGGGAAGTTATTGATACCTTTAATATTATGAGGTAAGTTATTGTATAGTTTGCAGCCCATAAAATATGTACCTTTTTGGAACACAGTTGTAGAATGAGAAGTAGGCAGTAGATAATGGTCGGCTTTTGTTTCATATTTTTGCTTTACATTCCCATTCGAAAATGCCTCCTTGTGCTTAAACACGAAGCAAAGAAGATCCAGTATATAAATATCGTAAAAAGTTAGAAGCGAATCCTTTCTAAAGCGTTCCCTGCACGAGTCCCTGTAGCCCATCACAAAGATAATTCTGAGGGCCCGTTTCTGCAAATGAAACACTCTAACTACTTCCGACGACACACCCCAGTGTATCACCCCATATCTCATAGAAGACACGAAATTGGCGTGATAGAATGCTAGTAGAGTACTCCGATTGCACGTTTTGCGGAGCAGCTTCAGGGTGAAACACACCTTAGCCAAGGTACTGCACACGCTATCGATATGAGTGGCCCACTTTAGGTTTTCGTTAACAGTCAGACCCAGGATCCTCGCAGAAGAAACGCAATCGAAGGTCTCATTATTTATTAATACATGAGGTAGATGCTTAATTTTATTATGAAAGTAAACCAATTTGGTTTTTTCCTTATTGAAGCTTAACTCATTGAACATCATCCAGTCATTAATTTTAGTGAAAGTGTCGCTTGCCAGATCACAAAGACCCCCCACCCCAGAAGACCTGACAATCACACCCACATCATCTGCATAAAGAACGACACGCAAGCGTGTTCGGCAGATCATTCACATAAACCAGAAATAGTGTTGGTCCAAGGATTGAACCCTGGGGTACACCCCTGTTAAGATTAACGTAGTCAGATTGACAAGTGTCTACCCTGACACTCTGACTACGGTCAGAGAGATATGACTCGAACCACTTGTGAGCTGTACCCCTGATCCCATATCGTGATAGCTTGTAAAGTAAAATATCGTGATTGGCCAAGTCGAATGCTCTCGAAAGATCAATGAATATCCCCATACAGGGGAGGCCAATGTCAAGCGAGTAATAAATAGTGCTCAGGTACTCAAAGAGCGCCGTATGGGTACCTCGTTCACTGCGAAAACCATGCTGGCTAGGGGATAGCAAGTTGAAATGAGTTAGATAACCCATTAGGCTCTTATTCACAATTCGTTCGTATATTTTTGAGAAGGTTGTTAAAAGACTAATGGGCCTATAATTTTCTAAATGATTTTTATCGATTAAATTATCGATTAAATTAAGCTACTAGTCATTCATGTTACTACATTACTACACAGTCATGTGATTTTCTATATCGAAACATTACCTGGCTTCATTTTCATGTAACAAATTACAGATACAATTTAGTACGCAACCGTTGTTAAAAATGAAAAGCGCAAGACGCCGTGTTAACACTAATACTGATTTGCATTTTATTATTTCACAATAAATAAATTCGGTAGATTATATTATATCAAAATATTTATTAAAGAACCACCAAACCCGTGCCCAGAAATGTTTAACCTCGTTCAAGTAAAAGCTGATTATAATCGAGTATTTTCTTCAACATTGTACGAAAAAAATACGTGTAATTAACTGAGAGTGAAGCTTGCAAAAATATATTTTGTTTGTGTTGGGTTCTGTTTTCTGAAAACAAAAATAATGCTTATAATTGTATTGGTTATTAAAACTTGAAAAAAGTTCACCTCGCGTTAGCTAAACGTGAATTTTCAAAAGACCACAGGCATTCGACGTTAAAATTCTGGAAACAAAACGTTGTGAATCTGTGAGAAAACACTCGTCGAGAATGTTTTTTAAAATTTTTCCCCTGAATGATTTTATAACGGAAGCAAGTGGTTTGACTGCAGATGAACAAATGAATTAAATAGGGTTTGGAAATGTTAAGGTTATTCAAAACGCTCAGATTAAGATTGAATGAAGTGTTATTATAAAGGCTGTTTCAAATTGCGAGTTTTTTTTAAGAATAAATAAAATGTAGATAGCGCACTGAATTTGTCTGGGTCATTTATAAAAATGGTTTCGTACACAAAATTCAAATTGTTGAATTATTTTATGAAAATCAGCGTTCTATGAAAAGAGTTTTTAGAAAATTACGTGAATTTTATGGTTTACATAATCGTCCATCTGAAAGCACTATTGGTCGAATTATTAAAAAATTTCAAGAGACCGGTTCCGTGGAAGATTAAAAAAGTGAAAAATACAGTCGTAGTGGTCGTTCACAAGAAAATATTGGTTTGGTTCGTGAAAGTGTTGCTGAAAATCCTAAAATATCCATTAGGCGACGTTCACAACAACTTACACAAGCATTTAGCTCTGAAGGCATTCAAAAAACACAGGAACTGAAGCCACTAGATCATTTAAAACGTCGTTCATTTGTCAATTTCATAAATGAACAACCAGCTGATTTTTCTCAAAAAATAATGTTTTCCGATGAGGTACATTTTGAACTTGGTGGCTATGTTAACCTATGCATCCTAAACGAGTTACTGTTTGATGTGCATTATGGTCAGGTGGTGTAATTGGACCTTACTTCTTTGAAAATGCTGCTGGCGAAGCTGTAACTGTCAATGGTGATGAATATCGTCGGATGATAACCGCGGTAAGCGGTCTTTTGAAATTTTTTAATAATTTGACCAATAGTGCTTTTAGATGGACGATTATGTAAACCATAAAATTCACGTAATTTTCTAAAAACTCTTTTCAGAGAACCCTGATTTTCATAAAATAATTCAATAATTTGAACGCGTTGTTGTACCGTGTACGAAGCCATTTGTATAAATGTCATACATCACACTTTTTAAATGCCCACATACCCAAACAAATTCAGTGCGCTATTCTTAAAAAAATCGCGCAATTTGAAACACATTTTATTTTATTTTGACACCATGAAACTATACAATCTGTTCATACAATATTAAGTAAGTATTTCGTATTATGTATTTATAATGGACTTGTTAAAATTCTCTCCAATTAAGCACTTTCATTTTAATTTTCAACTTAATATTTGCTTAGTGTTTATAGTCAAAATTCATCTAGAAAATGTCAAAATCTAGACCGCAAGTTAATAGCTTGAAATTTTTTTGACCTGCGAAAGTTACCTCCACTACATCAACTTTCATTACACTTACCACCAAACTACTTGATTACTTTCTGTACAGTTACAACTTGTATACTGTGTAAATAGAGCAATCAATTTTTGTCGACAGGATAGAATCCGATGTATGATAGTAAGTGTGAAAGTACGTATGTACCAACAAATACATAACTGAACAGAGCATTGATCTTAGATGATTCACAGTAAATATTTGGTATGTACTTATTACAAGCCTGGTGCGCAGACAAATATGACCGCTCTACTTATAAATAACATCATGAGGGGCATATCATATCAAACGGTATGCTAGTAATTTCTTTGCAGAATTACTATATATGACTTTATGAATTTATCCTACAGCTGTTAGTTATAAGTCCATGCTGGTTTTAAAATTATATATTAATTTACTTTGCTTAAGTAATTTGATCCATTGTGATTAACCTATTTCATATCCTATACATTTCGCTAAATTCTATACCAAGTTAATCTGGTACGCAGACTTTCGCGGTCGTGGTCCATACTATCTGCTTCTGGGCTTCCGGGCTAGAACCGCGACACTGGAATAACTGCCGACGTTTCGTATCCCCTCACATCTTCAGAGCTCAACCACTGCTACTGTCTATCGCACTGAACTGTATACTCTATACCAAGTTGCTTCCTTGTAAAGAGAATAAGTTTTTGCGAAATTAACTATTTGTCTAGATATAGAATGTTGAGTTGAATCAAATATGTCACCTAGTTTACTGGACAAGTTTCTTTCCGCAATGGATATGTCATATGTGTGCATTTTCAATCATTAACCTTTAATGTGCCCTTTTTGTTAGAATTCCCGGATATTTAAATACCTGGCAGAAATGTCTAAATCTAATAGTCATCTTTTAAATATAAACTGCATAAAAAATGTTCGCATTTAAATTGTGCTAAATTTCAGATTTGCACATTGCTATATACTAAGCCGTAAAAACCAAGGTTTATAGTTTGTAGAAGTTTATTTATTTATTTTACGAAGGTTGCGTAAAAAACAAGATCACTTAAATATAACAAAATTCCACCGTCATCATACGCATAAGCTTTTAAAATATTGTCATAAATCGCTCTTTACTCTGCTTAAAATATTTGTTTGTACGTATACAAGAATGCGAGGTATTAATTTTTTTGTTATATGTTCCGCCTTTCCAAATAATTATAATTTTATATACAGAAAACCCTACTTATAATTTTGATACGTCATAAACTTTTTGCTACCTCTAAGGATGTACAGTTTATCATAATAATACGTATAATTACTACTAAATTGTCAGACTATACTTTTCAAGATAAAGTACAGTTTTTCATTGCATTTAATTTCCGTATAGAATTTAAAACGTTTCTCCAAACACCGACTCATAAAATTCATTTTTTATGAATAGAAGCAATTAATCTCAATCCTTTTTACGACTTCCCGTGTGAAGCACATAAAATAACACTCTCTCTTTAATTTTAAGAGTGTTTTAAAAGGATAAAGTTGTTTAATGATTTTGATACGAAAATGCATGAAGTGTTTTATATATTGTATATATAGACAGAAGAATGTGTTTTTCCCAACAAAAGTAATCATAATTAATATAGCAAATCGAAGTAATTCTATACATAACTGAGAGCGTCTACTTATTTAGATTATTTTCTTTATTTTAGCCAACATATTTGCAACTGAATTTTACCAGGTTGTGTTTAAAATAAGAAGTGTCTTTATTTATTGAAACCTGATATAGTAGTAATAATAATAATATCAACCTCTATTATCCTACAAAAAATATAAATTGAGAATAAAAATTAAATTAAAGCATATAACTAATTCATGCTCAAAACGAAAAGCTAAAGCGGGTGTTCCTTTAAGAGCTTGAGAACTTTAAATGATAATACAAGACAGAAATATTGTTGGAATAAATTTTTTTTTATCATAATCTAGTAGATAATTTCATGGCATTTATTTTTTAAATATGATTTCCGGCACATGTCTGCCGCGGCTACGAGTGACATGGTCCATTCGATCAGTTCAATTTTTGACTACTTTTTCCAATAAATCTGGCCGTATGGCGTCAATGGTGGCTTGAATATTGGCTTCCAATGCTTCAAGAGTTGCTGGTTTGTCGGCATAAACCAATGACTTAACATAGCCCCATAAAAAGTAATCCAGAGGCGTTAAATCACACGAACGAGGGCTAGTGAACTGGACAACTTCTGGAAATAAAGTTGCCACCAAATTGATTTTGCAATAAATCGATTGTTATATGCGCTGTATGGCAAGTTGCGCCGTCTTGTTGGAACCAAATGTTGTCGATGTTTAGCTGATTAATTTTTGGAAACAAAAATTCTGTCAGCATGGTTCGATAGCGCTCGCCATTCACCGTAACGGCAGCTCCTTCCTCATTTCGAAAGAAATAAGGACCGATGATGCCGCCAGCGTGTAAACTGCACCAAACAGTCAATTTTAATGGATGTAATGGTGATTCGATAACGGCTTGAGAATTGTCATCGCTCTAAATATGGCAATTTTGCTTATTGACGTAGCCATTTAACCAGAAATGAGCTTCATCACTAAACACAATTCTTTGATAAAAATGCTCATCTTCGGTCAGTTTCAAATAAGCCCCTTCAACAAAAACGCGACGCAAACGATGGTCGTTTGGCTTCTACCTTGCACGAGCTGTATTTTATAGGCACGTAAGCTAAGATTCTTACGTAAAATTTTCCACGTAGTCGAAGGACAAAGGCCAACAAGTTGAGAACGATGACGAATCAACATTTCAGCGTCTTCTTCAATACTTCGCGCTACAGCAGCAATATTCTCTTCGGTTCGCACATTTCTTTGTCTTGTTAATGGTTTTGAATCGAGAAGTGTAAAATTAGTGCGAAAACGATCAATAACTGCACAAATTGCTTGCTCACTAGGCCGATTATGTTGACCGTAAAATGGACGAAGTGCTCTACAAACTTTGCGAACATATTTATTTTTTTAAAGCAAATTTCCATAATTTGGAAGCGTTGGTCTGGCGTTAAACGATTCATGATGACTTGTCAAACCTTATTGAATAGAAATTTCAACACAGTTTGACATTATCAGCTGTCAAACCATGGTTATCGATATCGATAGTTCGCATGTAGTTTAAAAAACACGCATTATAAGTGCAATATTGACGACGGAAAAATTAATTGTTTAAGCGTAAGATGTACGCACTTAGCTACTGCACGTTAGTAAACAGAATAAATTGTAAACCTGTTAATAACCAGTACTGAAAGTTTTTCAAGTATCTCTTGGTAATATCAGCAGGGATATAGTTCATAGTATTTCTCCTGACTTTTTACGTATATGTGTTAAGGGGTTAAATTAATCTAAATAAATAATAAAGATATTATTTAATAGAAAATATTTATTTGCACGTAGTGGCTAGTAAATTTATTACGAACGCGTGTGCGGCTAGCTGGAGCGCTGTAAGAAATCCAAATAGGACAAGAAATTGCAGGAGTTAATAATTGTAAATGAGCATCAAATGTCCAGGACGTGTGCCAAGCTAAAAGAAAAGTCGTTAGTGGAAATAAAACAACAAGATTTCCCTTAAAATTTTATTCGCTAGTTTAAACTAATTCTTAAATCTTGAAAAATAATAGGTAAAAATATAAGTAAGTCAAAATATAGGTAATCGCAGTGCTGTAATAAAAGCAATTCTAGTGATATAAAATGAGACAGAGTGATATAATCTATGGAATAAAATACTAAAAGGATTAAAATATATACCGAACGATACGTGAGGTACTTGCGTGTGCTTGTATATATATATATATATATATATATATATATATATATATATATATATATATCCTGGCATGTATATCTTGTGGTAGCAAAATAAACACGTGGACACTTCATTTGCGGGTAAAACTTAACTGCACAGGCTCGTAGAATATATGTGTGTAGCCTTGGTCATGGCTGGGGTAGAAGTGTCTGCTTTTTCTTACAAGCTAAAGCTTTTAAGAAAAGCGGTAAGCTGAAAAGTAGGATGCTGGTTATGTTTGAACTAACCAATGAGACGAGAGAATAGGCACGCTAGAAATTTGGTGCGCTAAAAAATTTAGCATAAATTAAAAGTGGCGATATCAATTTAAGTAGCAAGACATCTGGACAGAATAATAGACAGGCATTCTGTGTGAAAAATAGAAAGATTAATATTTGAATTTCTAATTGCATTTAGAAATTAATAAAATAGCATTAATATTAAATGTGTCAATGGGAAGTTATTACGATTATTCCAAGAAAAGGTTTGAACAGTTCTATTTATTTAGCTTCCTAGAAAACGACAACGGTTTGTTTTATGACAGCCTGACCGTAGGTGATGAAAACAAAAAAAAAGATTTCGCATCTGGATATAACACAAAGAATGTCTATGTAATAAATAATAATTTGCGAATTCAAAATCGAATTGTATTTAAATTAAAATAAATTAATTTAAAAGCATGATAGAAAAATTATTATATTTACATGCGAAGCGCAAAAATAGAAGCGAAACAATTATGTGATAAATACATAACAAAAAGTAAAATCCAAATCTACATATAAGGGTGATTCATTTGGAGGTACTTTTTTTCGAAAATAAAAAAAAAATAAGAACTTCTATTTTATCAGGCATTCTTTATTATCATACAAAAGAACCATTCTTTCATTTATTTTTTAAAAAATTATTTCCTTCAAATGTTGCGCCTAACATGATACATTCTAAATTTACAGTTTTCGATGACACGTTCGATCAGTTCAAGTGGTATTTGGCGAATAACGCGAGTAATGTTGGCTTCCAATTGCTCAATCGTAGTTCGCCTATCCATGCAAACTTTGAACTTTACTTAGAAATCAGCATGCTTACTTAACTTTAAAACTGTTGAAAAATTGAACAGAAATTTTGTTAAAAATTGTTTTCAAATGTAATAGACTTTCAAATAAAATGAAAAAATATATAACGACTTTCTAAATTTCTTTTGTTTAAAATTAAAATATTTTCAAATATGTAGAAATTAATACATAATTTCTGATAGCTTTGTTTACGTATTGTACTAATTTTGTAATGTAGTTAAGCCATAGAAATTGCTTAGAAGCGTATATTTACCATGTGGTATAAAACCATTCACAACTCAGTAGGAATGATATGACGAAATACAAGTTTTATTTATGTCTAATGAAAATAACAATAATAATGATAATTAACATAAATGCTGAAACTAGTTTCCAGGGAGAGAGGGTGGCAATGATTATGCATTATTTTTCCGTATTGAAATGATATGATAAACTCTACGAAGAAATCGTTCGTTAATGCAAGTCTCCCTGAAGATGAGTGATTCTCTGAAACATATTGGGTCTGGGAAAAAGTTCGTGGCGTTTTTTCAGTAAAATTCAACTGGTCCCCGCATGGCGCGTGGACGAATTCATTTAAACCGAATATGCTCCATTATTATCGACAATGTTTCGCCATTTTTTTGGTAGATCCATGATCCCATCGGTGAAAAACTTCTGTGGTTTCTGGTCGAAAAACTGAATCAAGTAGTTTTCACAGGCTTCTTTTGAAACCAACTTAATTCCATTGAGAGAGTTCTGCAGAGATCGAAACAGATGATAGTCAGAGGGTGCTATATCCGGACTGTAAGGTGGGTGCATCAAAACTTCCCAACCAAACTCTCTCAATTTTTGACGGGTCATCAAAGAAGTGTGTGGTCGGGCGTTGTCATGATGGAAGACAACACCTTTCCTATTAATCAATTCGGGCCGTTTTCTTTCAATCGCCTGGCGTAATCTCTCTAGTTGTGCACAGTAGAGTTGAGAATCAATCGTCTGACCAGTTGGAAGTAGCTCGTAGTGGACGATTCCCCTCCAGTCCCACCATACACACAGCATCACTTTTTTTTGGCGTCAATGTTGGCTTAGCGAACGCTTGTGACGGCTCACCATCCTTTATCCACGATCTTTTACGCTTCCGATTATCGTACGTAATCCATTTTTCATCTCCGGTTATTAAACGTTTCAGAAACGGCTCGATTTCATTCCGTTTCAGCAGCGCATCGCAGATGTTAATTCGGTCCATCGTGTTTTTCACGCTCAACTCATGAGGAACCCATACGTCAAGCTTTTTTTTTGTAACCAGCTTTGTGTAAATGGTTCAAAACAGTTTTGTGGTCAATGCCTAGCTCCATGCCAATATCGACACTGCTGATATGCTTATCTTGTTGGACTTTTTCAAGAATTTCATCAGATTTTTCAGTGATTGGACGACCGGAGCGTGACTCATCTTTCACATTGAAATTTCCAGAACGAAAGCGAGCGAACCATTTCCGCGCAACAGATTTCGATAAAGTACCTTCACCGTACACAGCACAAATTTTATCATAAGCCTGCGCAGCGTTCTTCCCCTTATCATAATAATATTGCAGAATATAGCGAAATTTCTCATTATTCTTCTCCATTTTCAAGTGCGAATAACTTTCCAACCACTGCACCGATTACAATGTTTCTACATCATCTAAAAAACGAGCCCTCGATGGTGTCGCTGTGACTTGTTGTTCTTTAGTTATCGGCAACCAATGCCATCTATCGGGAAAAACGCCACGAACTTTTTCCCAGACCCAATATGTAGTAGACAGGGTGTTATTAATATTTGAATGATTCCTTTTAACATTCTTTTATTCGGCAAATCGTCATGGTGCAAGCATCAGTCTATATACGCTCTGGAAACTTTTTTACCGACATGCGAGATAGACGCGTTCTCGCTTTGCCGTTCTATACATTTTTGTATTGGACGAGAGAGGGAGGCAATAATTATTCATTGGTTTCCATTTGTTTAAAGGCAAAGCTGTAGCCTTTTTGGAATTAAATTTAAGATACCTTGCAAGATGTTTGGAGTAATTATTGTATTGTGGCGTTAATTCTATTTAGAAGGCCTCATATAAACTTTTTCCTTCAAAAACGAAATGCTGAAACTGGATGCTATTTGTTTAAAGACAAAGCTGTAGCCTTTGTGGAATTGTACAATATTTAGGTTGCACTGCAATATATTTGGAGCAATTAATAGTATTGAGGCGTTACTTCTATTTATTATTTCCTCTTCATTGACCGAAGACGCCATATAAACTTTTTCCTTCGAAAACCTCAATAAAGAAGTCAAGGGAAATCATTGTAGGCCATGATATTGGTCCATTTCGCCCGATCCATCTATATGGAAAACGTTCGTTCAACAATACCTTTGTAATTCTTGCTTTATGAGCCGGTGCACCATTCTGCATCTAATGCTATACTATCTAATACTTTGTCAGACACATTTACGTATTAATTTGCATTTAGTTTATTTAGAAGAAATATTGGTAGTACAATTTCAAAATTTAAGGTAGCTAGCCAAACAATCACAGAAAACTTTCTTTTGTGGCAAATTCTTAAATAGCTCTGTGATTTTCATCCGCCCAAAAATGGAAATTGTATAATAACTGTTAAAGACACCACCTCTTGTGAACATGCATTCATCACTCCATAAAAAAAGTGATAAAATGTTTGGATCTTCCTGAAATTTGCTTGAACTTGTGTGGCAAAACATTATTCTTTGAAAATTATTATTTTCTTCTAATGGTTGTAGTTTTGCAATATGGAACGGTCTTAAAAAGCTTTCCGTAAGCAATGAAAGGACCGTTACCATATTTGTAATGTTAATTTCCTATTTGTTTAGTGTTACAAGTAGAATCCTGATGAACAATATCCAAAATTCCTTCTTCAACTTAGAACGTACGACGATGTCTTGGTCTACCTGCGTCACCTTGACTAGGAACAAATGTACCTGTTTCACGATGTCGTCTCCGATACAATCTTTGAAATGTATTGGTAGATGGGTGCTGCCGATGTGGATAACGTATTGCATATTGGTTTTTGCCAAGTGCGCATTTGCATTGCCAAACTCAAATACCATATACATGTCAGGGTATTCGTTGAAAGTGTACATTACAAATTGCTTGGGATATCACAAGAATGAAGTAAGTAAAGAAAGAGAAAACAATGAACGTTAAATTGACTAATGTCAAAATTGCCCAAATAATTATTCTTAAATTACAGATATTATTCTGGGCCAAGTTTGCTATTTGTCCTTTAACGTAAAGAAGCAGTTAAAGAAATGTTTAATGGGGCAAAATATTGGCATAAGACGATTCATTACAACGACATAAAGTTGGATAATTTTATTTGACAGTAAAAAATATGATTTTCCACAGAAAATTTCCAAAAATTCGAAATATTTTTGTTGCACATTTTCATTTTTGATGTGCCTAACGCCTAACGATATAACATTTCTGTATTAGGATTGTCGACTCGGAATTTATCATAAAATCGTCCTAGACGACGATTATCCGTGAATTTCTGACCACCGTATATATTAATCATTACCAATACTGTAAATTAAAATTACATTTTCCTCAAATTCTCTTCATATCATGAATTAATCGTATCCCAATTTGAAGCGCTTAAAAATGAAACGTTTACATTTAGTTCTATATCTTTAGTATTAGTTTATCATTACCATCATCCCAAACTACAGGACGTGCTGGTAACTTTCTAGTCATCCAGGTTATTTTGAACCATAATATTGGTAATAATTACATTTTTACATGCAGCTTTGTATATTTGCGCAGCACAAGAGATATTAAAATTTAAATAGCTTGAAAGTAAAGCTGTATCTAATTTTAGGCAACATTTTTTGGCAAATATAATTATTTACCTATTCGTAAGTACTATTTTTAGTGAACGAAATATTTATGGATGATCATATTGAATATACGCAATCATTAACTTAAGATCAAAGCAGAAAAATTATGGGCCCATAAAGTTATCATTAGTTCCATGTAGAAAATAATAAAGTTAAAATTAAATGTTGAAATGTTAAATTTAAAATAAGTAAATAAATCTTATTTTACACACTGAACATGTAATAATAATATTCATTTTGGTAGATTTTTCTTCAATCAAAGTTACCGTGAATTTTGTAGAGATTACTAGACACTATTATTCAAAGAAAATATCAAGCTACTTCAAATAAACTATAGTAAAATACCTCTGGAAGGTTCATAACAATAAAATAAAATTTGGGATTCACATCAAAGCTACTTGTTTTTATAACCCAACTGTATTGTATTTAGGGAAACTATTAGGGATACTATTTTATAAAAATTGTTAAACATTTATTATTCAAAGAAAATATCAAACTGTTTCAAATAAACTAAAGTAACAAACTTGTGGACGATTTATAACACTAAAATTAAATTTGAAATTGACATCAAAGCAGAAGCTTTATTATTTGCTTTCATAAACAAACTTTATTCTTTTTAGGGACACTATTTGCGTATATCAAAAGTCTTTATGTTCTAAATTGATAACAAATAATAATTGATATAAAAAGAGAATGAACATTAAGTATATTAAATATAAGTACGTTGTCTCAACACTGAAATGGTTTCTATCTTAAACAAACTATACTGAGGGATCCACGCGTCCAGAGTTGGCCATATCAAATTTAATGTGGCAACTCTTTGTAATTGATACATCCGATCATTTTTACTTTATTTGTTACGTCATAACTGTTGTCTATGTTTACATATGATTAAACCTCTATGAAGATTATATTTCCGTTTGGCACTACAAAATTAAATGGAAAATAACCAGTGGCGGCTGGTCAGGTGAGGCAGTGCCTCACCATCTAAATCTTGGAATTATAACAAGAATAATATGTATACTTTTAAAATTCTTTATAAATTAATTATCATCTTTTATTCAGAATTTATCTTATAAACAATAAGAAAATAGTTTTAAATAAACCGGCATTACAAGCAAAGTACAAATTTATCATTTCATTTTAATTCCGTGCGAATGTACGAGCGCGTATACTTGCCCCGACCAACTTCATGCTTGATCTATGTATATCCCTACTAAACACGAATATTTGAGGCCCGGCCACTCATTGCCCCTCATTGAAAATTTATAACGCACTACAGCAGTCAAAAAAATTCTCAATTTCTATGGAAATTACAGTAAAGTATTAGCTACATATTTAAGATAACAAAGAAGAAAAAATATTCAAAAAGTTAATAGATTTTTCTAACTTTATTGTGAGATTTTTGAATTTTTTAATAATATAGAAACCATTATTAATAGGATAAATTAAGTATTTATTTAATGATATAAAGATGTCTAAAGGTTTACATTCTTCTTGTACAGTTTCTCAATATTTCCTCCACGCAAATAATATGTTTTAAGTTTTAACAGGAGTATTTTTATTGTTTCAAGTAGATATCATTTAGATATCAATGTATGTATGTATGTATTATTTAGTCTGAAGCCAATTTAAACCGAGCCTCTCATCGAATCACAATCGCCGAACTACCGAATATACTCGAGGCTGACATTCTCGGCCCGAATCGCAAATTACAGCAGTTAAACTTGGGGGAATAACAAAGTTAGGTTAAATATTTTAATATTTGTTTAGTGATATTTTCAGTGATTTAAAAATTGTGAATATGGATTTAGAAAATGTAAGAAATACACAAGACATTGTAGATTTTTTAATAAGAAATACGTTCGTTGTTCTATCGGTAGAAGATCAATTATATGTCAAAAACCTTCCAAGACCAAACCCTGGTTTATCAAAATCTCTTACAATACACGGTAAGTCTAACAGAAATTTCAATAATAATAATAATAATTACGTTTTTTGCTTGATAAGTTTAGAGAATTTCGGGAGTGTGATACATATTTCAGTACTGTATACGAAAATTCGATGTCTGACGAATCTGTTGCACATAAAAGGCGTAGAATTGATGACGTTCCAGATACTAAACAAAATTATAGAAAATTATTTTTCGAAATTCTAGATACGTTTATTAGTCAAATTGAAATTAGATTTATTGATTTAGAAAAACTTGCTTTTTTTGATTTATTAACAGAAAGTAAATTTAAAGAATATTCAAAGGCATTTCCTCAGAGGCTCTTAAATAATTTGTTTGAACAATATAAATTTTTTGATCAAATTCAATTAAAAAATGAATTAGCTGTTATTTATAGTGACATGCAACTCCTTGGTAATTCTAAAACACCATGTGAAATGTTAAGATTTATGCACGAACAAAAGTTAGCCATCTGTATGCCAGAACTTTTTAAATTGCTAAGTATAGTAGTTACCATATCGGTAACTTCCGCGTCCGTTGAGCGAAGTTTTTCCACATTGAAACGTATAAAATCGTATGTTAGAAATACAATTGGACAACAAAGACTTAGTAACTGTGCACTAATTGCAATCGAAAAGGAATTGGTTAAAACGATGACGAGGGATGAACGATTTTATAATGATGTAATTGATTTGAATTTGATGGAGCCTGTGGTTGATTGACTTGATCAATAAGGTTGATATATAACCCCTTTCCACATTAACTTTTGTAAATTCTGTATACGCATTTCGACAACCAAGTTGTCATCATCAGCAGATAATTTCAAAGTGTCGCACCTGGTAAAACACGGCGAAAAAACAATTGTACGAAAATCAAACTCCGTACGCGATCCACACCGCTCAAAACCAAGATGTACACTGTGTACACTGTGTACATGTAATTGATTATTTTGCTAACACAAAAAACCGGAGGATACCTTTGCTATACAAGAAGTAAAATCTATTAAATGTAATTCTACGTGCAATGCCAATAAAGGAAATTCTCTGTATTTTAAAATATTTTCATTTTGCATGTAATTTTGAAATTTTGTTATTGGATTGTTGTTGATTTATATATATACATATATATGTATATATTTGTTATATTATTAAATTTTATATTATAATAGGAATGTATTTATTTTTTATTTTTAAATCCTAGAAGATTGAGTTCTTATTTTCGATTAATGTTTTTACAATTTGTTTGATTTTTTAGAATATTTATTTTCGTTTCACAAGGGTTTGCTTTGAAACTTCGTTTTCCCTTAAAAATCGAATGGGGGCGCGATATAGGGCTTAGTTCACGTCTGGCAGCCCTGTTTGTACTGGAAGCCCTATATATATATATAAATATATATAAACTGTTTTTATATGTAGTAGGTATATAGAGTTTATTAATCAATTGTAAACAATTTTGAATATTTATTATTCTATCTGCCTCACCATGTCAAATACTCACGAGCCGCCACTGAAAATAACCTGCTTTTTGTTTAAATGTATTTTCGGAATAAACATTGGAATAACATGAAAAATTATTTTCTGCTATTCCATCGTTAATTAAATCCACAGAAATCAATTAAAAATTTCGCGCTGGAGAAGGACTCGAACCTCTACCTGCCGTTTTCTAGACAGCTGCTCTACCAATTACGCCACCAGGCAGTACAACTAGGCGGTACAACCAGGCAGTAAAACTTCGAGTCCTTTAATAATAAGGAGTCGAGGTTGTACTGCCTGATAGCTTAATTGGTAGAGCAGTCGTGTAGAAAACGGCAGGTAGAAGTTCAAGTCCTTCTCCAGCGCAGAAATTTTTAATTGATTTCTGTGAATTTAAGTAACGATAGAATAGCAGAAAATAATAATTTTTCATTAACTTAATTATATGTTTATATATAATTATTAACAACGGAATAACAATTTACATAATTAATTATAACAACATATCTACTAAAATTTGCAAGTTATGACTCAATTTATAAAGAAAAATGTAATATAAACTATTCGACGGAAGCGTAACTAAGGTAAAACTTCATAGAAAGGCTGCAGAAATGAGTGCTTTCGCAATAGCGTACGACTCAGTTACTATCAATATTAAAGATAATAAATGTAATTACTTACTATTTTAGTTTCTTTTTGTATTGTTCGTGTAGACTGATGCCAAAATTCGCTGTAATATTGCGTCATTAGTATGCCTTTCCGTGCTGACTCAGTCATACTCCTACGGCGAGGTGAAAATATGTTGGTGTATTTGGAAAAGGAGCGTTTTGAGTCTAATGATGTAATAAATTTAAAGAGGACGTTCGAATCATATTCACACTCTTGGTTTTCAGTTAAACTCTTTTCTATATGCACTATAGTTTTAAAATCTGGATTCTTATTTATAACCGCACACAATTTATCGGTTGTTAATCTTCCTGTACAATTTATTAGATTTCCTAACGAGGCTTTGAGGTAATACACTATATTTAGTGCTTCATGTAATGACAGCTTAGTGTTCTCTAACTCTTGGAAATAGTATCTAAATGAATTGAATAATTTTCGGAAATTTGCTCTATTTAAATATTAAAAATATTTGACATTTCAACAAAATGGGAATAATTATTATAAAAATATATCATATATTTTAAAAATATGTGTAATATAAGTTGCCTAACTATAAACTTAAATTAATAACTGCTACGCAAGACTTTAGTTCATTACAATATAACCAAAATAAATTATTAAGCCATCGTTAACAAAGAACATTAATAATAAATACAATACATAACACAACTGTATGAAAAAATTAATCTGATTTTAAAGTAAATAAAAGTAACTGAATCAACTTTTAATTATTACAAGAAGTTCGATTATTGGTTATATAAATATTGTTCTAATAAATGTACATATGAATATGTTTCCTTGGATTGGAGGTGTAGTACAAACATACGGACTTATACAAAAACATTTCTTGTTTCTATTTACTTCCAACTGGTCATTAAGAATCAATTTAGGTTTTTTGTACAACAGTGATGATTATTAATTTTATTTTTTTAAGAAAAGTAAAAAATGTCATGATCTATATTTACAATTAACATCCTTGCGAAATAAGGCAAAATCATCTAACGATTTAACAGAGGATCTTCACAATAGATCGACAGGGCGTCTGTGCAACCTTCAACCGTTCTTCCAAATCTAATGAAACAGGGACTTGGAAGTCGTGTTGCAAGAAGGAGGCTATTACTGCGAAGTAATAGACAGAACCGATTGGAATATGCCCGAATTCATTCTCATTGGACCTTGTGGCGAATGGCGACGCGTAGTTTGGACAGATGAGTCAAAATTTGAAATATTCGCTTCCAAAAGGAAGCAGTAAATTCTCAGAAGGGTTGGAGTGGCATATAAGCAAGCCATCACGTGCACAGTCAATAATAAAACATGAAGATGGATTTTTACAAATATGGGGTTACACATCTGCGCATGGAAATGGTTCATTAATTAAAATTACTGGAAGATTAGCGTCAGCGAAATATTTAGAAATTCTGCAGCAATTCGCTATAACAACAGGAACACAATTAGTTGGAAATAATTACATTTTCAGAACAATTATTTAAATGAATTGAGGGGTTCGCAAATCAAATACTTTTTGATAATTTTAATAATCGAAAACTTAGAAGGCTGTGTTCTTTCTGCATTTTGTCGCTGATTTAAGTCCTGTAGATGAAAAAAACTATCCGGTGGCGATTTTCGTCAGATATTCTATTCATTTCACTGCACTTTCCATAAAATTAACCCAACCACAATACAAATGATAGAATAAAATGAATTGTTTACTTACACTATCGTTTTGCAGTATTCGAAAATTATTCACAGGTACTTATACTAAAATAAACAAGTTCTATATTATTGAAAATAAAGTAATTCAACTAAACGCTTCCAAACACAGTAAACAGGTAACGAAATAACTATCGATAAGGGACAGATTGCCCCAGTAGAATTAACTAAGAATATTGTCACAGAAACTGCTTTCTCTTTCCATCTGTTTTTGGGCTTCCGAGCTGGAACCGCGTCACTGGTATAACTGTCAACGTTTCGTATCCACTCGTATGGAATGTCTTCAGGGCTCAACTACTACTGTCTGTCGCACTGAAACTGAGTCCTCTGGTCTTCTTCTGGATATCCTCCCCATAGAAGCTGGTTAATCTGGTACGTAGACTTCCGCGGTCGTGGTTCATACTATCATTTCTCTGGTCTTCCTCTAGATATCCTCCCCATAGAGGCTGATTAATCTGGTACGTAGACTTCCGCGGTCGTGGTCCATACTATCAAAAAAAAACAAACGTTGGCAGTTATACCAGTGACGCGGTTCCAGCCCGCAAACCCAGAAGCAGATAGTATGGACCACGACCGCAGAAATCTACGTACCAGATACTTTCTCTTTCATTTAACAACACATTTTCAATTCCTAGAGCTTTATTATGAGAGTAAGACTGGAATAATATTAAATACGGAAGCAATACCTATAGTTAAAGAATTGAATTTTTTACAAGTGGTTATTTACTTATGCACACTACTGTACATTCAAATTATGCCTTTTATAAAATACTTTTCTTACTAATTAGAAGAGTTACGTCTTTCGATTCGTACTAAAGTTATAAAGATTGAATTTTTCAGTTTCAATTACATTGATTGCAATTATTGGCAAAACTTCTCGCCATAAAATTAAACCGTTTATCATAAAAATATTGGTTTCCTTTCACGACGCTTTAATTTTTAATCTTACCGTATGTGAACTTATGTAAAACATCTGTTTATGTACAGCATCCAATGTGGTTTCGAATTATACTGTTTGCCTGTACTCAATCCTTATATAACTATCAATTTACATATTTTAGTGATATTTTAAAATTGCCAATAATATTAAGAGACATTAAAATTCACAAAATACGTTTAGTCCGCATCATCCGGGCTTCATATTAATTTAAAGGTATTTAAAAGGCAACACCCACATGCGTGGTAGACAAATTTGCACATAAACGACTCAATATAATAAACTTACGTCAGATTGTTCCAGATATTCCACCTCAATCCCTGTACATACACTACAATTTTTACCGAACGCTTTCAGGTATTTTTACATACCGTACCACCAAGGTTTTATGACAAGTCCATTATGCAGTTCAATCCATGCAAATTTATTGCATAAAATTAGTGTTTTCAAGAAAACATAACTATTCAAAAACTTGATGTAATAATATGTTGAAGAGTAATTTTATTAAATGTTAAGCTGCACTAAGTGCCCCTTAATATATTATTATGTCTATATCGTAGGCAGAAAAAGAATTCTTATAGTAAAACTTAAAAATATATAACGAATTTGTCATAGCAAATAAACACAAACTAATCAAAAAGGTAAATAAATTAATTAAATTAAATAAATTAAATAAATAAATAAATTTTACAATAATGTTCGTCTTCTGTATAAGCATTTCGACAACTAAGTTGTCATCATCAGCAGATAACACAGGCTAACCATGAAAAAACTTTTTTTATAAATTTGACTCCCCCTTATGTTTTTTGACGTGCTGAATCCGAAAATGAACTTTAAAATACCGCAGGAGGTAAAGTGTCCTCGCATGTTTACTTTAGGTTATTTATGCATTGTAAACGTATAATAATACCTTGGTCTCTACACCTACTTACTTAATCCTACAGACTCTTATACCTTTCGGTGTCGAGTCATGCTGGAGTCGAGTCCTCCGCTTCCCCTCTCCATATCTCCCTCCACTTTCCTCTGTTGCTCGCCAAAGCCTTTACGTTCTCCCATCCTATTCCCCTCTTCACAGCCGCCGCCCGCACTTCATCCCTCCACGTTCTTCTCGATCTACCCCTCTTCCTCTTTCCAATCTCCTTAGCCTCAAACACCTGCCTAATCAACCTCTCCTCGCCCCTTCTCATTATATGACCCAACCACCTTAGCTGACCCTGTTCTATCGTCGTTTCTATTGGGATTATGTTTAACTTTTCTCTAAATACCTGGTTCCTAATTTTATCCATCCTCGTTTTCCCCTCTATTTTTCTCAGGAATCTCATCTCTGTGCTTGTAAGTCTACTCCTCTGCCTCTGTGTTGTTGTCCAAGATTCGCATGCGTATGTCATTGTCGGTTTTACCACTTTTCTAATTATTTCCGCTTTTACCTGTCTTGGTATTTCCTTCTTGCTTAGGAAGCTGTTCTTTATGCTGTTATATAGCCTACCGGTCTTTGCTATTCTTTCATTTATTTCGTCCTCCAGGGTTCCTTCCTTGTTTATTATCTACACCTAATTAGTAGTAAATGCTCAAAGAAGGCATATACTTTCTAATATTCTCTCTAATTTGAGATCCTTATCATTGTCGTTCATATCATCGTGGTTTTTATTTAGTTCACATTTGCATTTAATTGCGTTCACATCTCGTTCAGTAAAATGGCAAGCTGTTGTTGTACCACCAGCCCTGACAACTTTGTTATATTTGTGGCGAATTTGTGATCAAGAAGCATCAAAGGAGCATAACAGATTTCGTGAAAAAGGTTTACTTTGCCTACTTTAGAGTGAAGCTTGGAGACCAGCAAAAAGCTTAGGCACTACACAAGGTATATTACGTTTGTGTAGAGGATTTACGAAAGTGGTCATGTGGGAAAAAGAAATCGTTTAGATTCGGAGTTCCCATGGTATGAAGAGAACAAACAAATCATTCCGATGACTACTACTTTTGCACCATCGATGTCAGTGGCTACAATTCTAAGAATAAAAAAGTTATTTCATATCCGAATCTTCCATCAGCATTGCGTCCAGTTCCTCATGACGAACATATTCCTGTACCAGACCCACCCGAAACATTACAAGGTCTTCCCATGACATAGTAACGAATCTGAGTGCGAGGTACCTGATGCTGAGTCTGGATGTGAGTTTGAAAGCGTGAAACCTCGCTTGTTTGCGAGTAGCTTGTAGTGGTTAACTACAGTACTCTGCAAAAATATCAATACCAGCAACGGTGGTTCACAAAGTTCTATGCTGGCGATTTTAACCTTAACAGCGTACTTCAGTTAATGGTTCCCACTGAGGTTGATGACTGTATTGACCGCATCATACCCAGAGCACACGACTGCAAGCGTTCACTATTAAATTATACGATATGCCCCTTAAACTTGAGGAAAACGATCCATTTTCTATAGCAATTGGTAATGAGAAGTGTATTTTGATTGCGATAATGTTAGATGGAAACGGTTTTGACCCAGACCTGAAGATTCGCCTCAAACGATATCCAATATCATCAAAAGCAAGTTACGTTTTCAGTAACATTTTAAAGGTGTCGTGTTTACCGAGTTCCTGTCAAGGAACGATGTACGAATCCATCATTCAGAAACTTCCAGAGCTCGTTAATCGTAAAGAAGTGGTAATTTCATTACGACAACGTGAGACCACATATGTACATATTTGATCTCTTGTCAGAGTTGGTTCTTGAATACGTTGTGCTGCTACACTCACACGTCTACGATACTCGCCGAACAATAGGCATTCATACTTCCTCTTATTTCGTTCTCTTCAAAACTTCTTGCGTAGTGTAACGATCGACTTAGTTAAAATTTTCGCCGATAAAGATAGGCCTTTCTACGAACGAGGAATTATGAAGCTTACTAAAAGATTGCAAGAGGTTGTCAAAGAAAAGGGAAAAATATAACTGACTTTTTTATATCAAAAAATGACCTATGAAAAGCGTAGAAAAAATACGACCTCTCCGATCAAACTTTGTATTCTTTTTTCCAAAGTTAAACAACTCGTAACGTCCCGTCAACAATAAATAAACGACTGTATTCTCACTTAAAAAACGATCCTTTTGCTTGACCTCTTGGACGCTAAACTAATTCAAGCAATAGTCTCGGAGAGTGGGGGGGATTCCTGCTAATTAGTTCTAATTGGACGCCACACTATTGTTACCCTGAAAGCCCTAAGCCAATACTGAAGCAAAAAATGGATCAATTAAATACGTTCGGTGTTTAGTTAACTAAGACTAAAAAGAAAAGGGATCCCTTTTGCTGTAAGAAAAAGTTAAGCTCTATACAAGTTTATTATATATGTATGTTTGACTGCTTTTGAAATACGAGGTATAAAAAAGGTATTAATATTAAACAGGTGGTTCAAAAAAGAAACGCTTACGTTACAGTTCAGAACTTTATAATCTACACCTATACGTATACTTGCTTCACACTAGTGACACAAAAAAATATTCGATAATATATGTGTCAAACAAAATAATAATAATAGCAATAAATCACATAAGAAAAATAATGTTCAGTTTGTTACTGAATTAGCAGTTACATTGAATAAGTGACGTTATGGCAAAAAACTAACTGGTCTATAAAATCCGAAAGATTATGTGAATATAAAAAAACTATTATAATTGACAACGGGCCAAAAATGTCATAAAATGGATTTAAACGCTCTTAAAAAAGCCCGTAACTTGACTGAACGATAACATATAAACTAAACAGTTGATTCCGCAGTCTTATAAATCAAATATAATTAACAATAAACTAAGTAAAATAATGCCTAGCTTTACTACTTCAATTCGTCGGTGTGTCAGGTCTTAGTGAGATACGCAAATGACTTCGTTATCCTTTATGACTGCAGATTAAGCTCTGTGTTTTTGATCAGATGAGCATGAGATCTTCATGCACACACTAACCCAGTCCGTTCGATAAATAATCAGCTACCAAAGATAGGGTAGGTAAGAAATCCTAAAGTTAATATAGAAAAGAAGCAAGAGAAGAATTAGGCTACTATGTAATACAAAGTTTACAGATAACGTACGAATGACGTATTCCGGAAAAGGAACGTGGGAAAGAGCAAAATACCGACTTAAGGCCAATAATTGCAAAACAACCGGAAATAGCTTCCAATCAATACTAGGACAAAAATTGTAAAATTTCATTAACTAAAAATAAAAATTAAAATATTGGAGAAATCTATACCTCAATCATAATGAATGTAAAGTTCAGCTGACATTTACGAAAGGACGATAAGGTTTCAAAGAACAATAAAATGCACTTAATCGATGCTATCTGCTTCTGGGTTTCCGGGCTGGAACCGCGTCACTAGTATATCTGCCGACGTTTCGACGAATAGTTTCCTATACCCGACACTACACTGACAACCAACCTGATGATTTGGCCAATCTGGTGAATACTTGTTTAACCTCCACCTATTTTCAGTTCCGTGGTAATTATTATGAATAAGTATCGGGTACAGCTATGGGGTCTCCTCTCTCTCCTGTTGTCGCTGACATTTTTATGGAGGCATTCGAACAACAAATTCTACACTCCTGTAACCAAAAACCAAAATGTTGGTTCAGATATGTGGATGACACCTTCGTTATTTGGCCTCATGGTCGGGATTCCTTGAACAACTTCCTCGTTTTCTTAAATTCACAACACGATTCCATAAATTTCACCATGGAGATTGAATCTGAAGGTTCCCTTCCTTTCCTCGACGTCTTGGTAACGCGTCATCTAGATGGTTCACTAGGACATTCAGTGTACCGCAAACCCACACACACTGATCGGTATCTCAATGCCCTCTCCCATCATCATCCCGCCCAGAAACAGGCCGTTATCAATTCCTTAGTCCAAAGAGCTGTCAACATATCTGACCAGCGTTCTATATCCCTGGAATTAAGTCATGTTACCAAAGCTTTTATAAATAATAATTTCTCCAACCATAATATTCAGCGAACCATAGATCGACATCTTAATCCCAAAATCTCACAACTTAATACACAGCTTACATCATCTCTTCCCCTCTCTAAAGCCCACCTACCCTATATACAAGGTGTTACTGACCGCATCAGTAGGGTTCTTCTCAAAAACAACATCAAAACCATCTTCACACCCCATTCCAAATTGTCTGACCCTTTTTCCGTAAAAGACCATGTTTCTTTAGAATCACCTGGTGTATACAGGATTCCTTGTTCATGCGACAGGGCATATATTGGTGAAACAAAGCGGTCTGTCGGCACTCGTGTTTCTGAACATGAGCGTTGCACTAAGTTGCTGCGCATAGCCGGTTCTGCACTTGTTTAGCATAGGCTGGAAACCGGGCACCATATTCAGCTTAATTCGACCAAGTTCCTATCCCGCACTAACCATTTCTATGGTCGCAAAATCCGTTGAAACTATAGAGATCTTTAAGTACCCCAATAACCTTAACCGCGATGATGGCTACCCTCTACATAACGCTTGGCAATCCTGCATCTCTAATCTACCCAACCGCAACCGTAACGCTCCATTGACCCATGACCCATTATCCATATATAAACGCGTCCCCCGTCGACTTACATCAGTTTCAGTGCAGTAGTTCAGCCCTGAAGATGTCCCATACAAATGGATACGAAACGTCGGCAGATATACTAGTGACGCGGTTCCAGCCCGGAAACCCAGAAGCAGATAGCATGGACCACGACCGAGGAAGTCTACGTACCAAATGCACTTAATCGAATTATAAATATGTACATACAATTAAAATTGTGAATGTAACAAACTGCAAAAAATTGCTAAATAATGCATATTTACTTTTTGTATCACACTGTATACTAATCGAAATTGATATTTAATGAAAGAAAGTAGTCGATGAGGCAGAAACATTTTCTAACCTTTTTTTGCTATATCTAAACTATGTACATAATGTATGAAGCTGTATACATGAATTTATCTCTTCAAACCAGGAACTAATTATATATATTACGCGTTTATGGTTAAAGGCATGGTATCGGTATTAATTGGTTGTCATCATTGCCATCAATTAAGATGTAAAAACGTTCCGTATTATAAATTGCTTTTCTTTTTAAATATAGATTTACACATGTTGAAAGATGTGAAAATGTTCCAGGACAACGTACATACACACATTTAAATGTTAATCAAGCGTCTTTAATGATTGCGACTCTATAAATAAAAATATCTTTCAGAAAAAGTGAATCTCCTTATTCGAAGTTTCTTGTTGCAATAAATGCACCTACGCAAAATTCCAAAATTATAGACGCTTTATGCGCGAATGTGAAAAGCTTAGATAATGGCCGGATTTCAACCAATTGTTCAGCCTTTACGTTTTTCTTCTAAATTTAATTCATTACAGCAACGAGTCAATTCTGCTTAGTTTATTTTTGGTACGTTTTAGCTCGGCTCGCAGTAAAATTTATGGATCTGTATGTATAATAAAGCACTGTAAGCTGTAAGCATCAAAATGGCTTACTTCTCTTCATTTTTGTTTTATGTTTTAGTTTTTTTTCAGAAGTTTTAAAGTACAAATTTGTTAAAATTTATATTTATTACAACGCTTGTAATAAAATATCGTGAAACTTTGTCAGTATACAACACAATTAAAATATTTCTGTGACCGTACACTTATTTATTTGAACGTACTTATTTGCATATTACAGACGAATACGCCTAGAATGCACAGAATGAATTTAGTACATCGTGTCAGTTCGGTTAGAGTGTTTCTGATATTTATTATATTGATATTTTCGTGTATAGCGTAATAATAAAGATTTTAATATTGCTATTAGGTACGCAACTAAGTTCTCGCTGTTTCTCAAGAGATGGCTACAGTAGTAAGTGCTGGTCGATTGTGACATAACCAAAATTTCATGAACCAAGCTTAGACATATGGTAAACAAACCGCTTTGACACATTAGTGATTTTGTTTTTGTGTCATATACTTTTGGTTGTGTGAAAATATCTGATTTTGTGTCAAATAATCGTCATTTGCGGGAAGTGTTGCTTTTCTTCTTTCATTCGAAGAAAACGGCATCTGAAGCGCATCGAGAACTACAAAAAGTTTACGGAGATGCTGCTCTAAGTGAAACAACGTGCCGTGATTGGTTCCGTCGCTTCAAAGACGGTGATTTCGATGTTGACGACCGTTCGCGTAAAGGTAGACCAAAAACCTTCGAAGACGCTGAATTGGAGGCATTGCTCGATGAGGATCCGTGCCAAACGCAAAAAAAGCTTGCTTCGGCATTAGGAGTTACCCGCCAAGCCATTTCCCAGCGATTACATGCGTTGGGAATGATTCAAAAACAAGGAACTTGGGTTCCTTATGATTTGAAGACAAGAGACGTTGAGGGTCGTTTTTTTGCCTGTGAACAACTGCTCCAGCGGCAAAAAAGGAAGGGTTTTCTCCATCGCATCGTTACGGGTGATGAAAAATGGATTCATTACAGCAACCCAAAGAGAACAAAATCATGGGGACTGCCCGGTCATGCTTCTACGTCGTCGGTTCGGCCGAATATTCGCGCTGCGAAAGTTTTGCTGTGTATTTGGTGGGACCAGGACGGTGTTATTTATTATGAGATGTTGAAACCGAACGAATCCATCACTGGGGAACGGTATCGAACTCAATTGATACGATTGAGCCGAGCACTGCGCGAAAAGCGGCCACAATACCAGCAGAGGCACGAAAAAGTGATTCTACAGCATGACAACGCTCGGCCTCACGTTGCCAAACCCGTTAAAACTTACTTAGAAACGCTCAAATGGGAGGTCCTACCCCACCCGCCATATTCCCCAGATATTGGGCCGTCCGATTATTACTTGTTCCGTTCGATGGCACATGGTCTGGCTAATCAGCAGTTCCGCTCATATGAAGACATCCCAAAATGGCTTGATTCGTGGATAGCCTCAAAGGACGAATATTTCTACAGTGACGGTATTCGAGCTTTGCCAGAAAGATGGGAAAAAGGTGTCGCTAACGATGGGCAATATTTTGAATGATTCATTTGTAAACATTTTCTCACAATAAAGTTGCATTTTCATCAAAAAAGCAGCGAGAACTTAGTTGCGCACCTAATACAATTAACAGAAAACGTAACATAAGGAAGTTCATAAAAGAATTTCCAGGCTCAAGGAACGATGGGGCAAAAATAAATTGGAAAGTCTGTGATAAATCTCCTTTTCCCGACACAAATTTGTATGTAATATACTTCACAATATAAATATGCAAAAAGTGACGTAAATGCTTCTAAGGACTTTATGATTTAGCTTTTATATTCACTGTTTGTAATTTGCCGTTTTCTTTACTTGCTAAAAAATTACTTCACAAATTACTCGTATAAGTTACATACAATCCCAAATGGAAGGTACCATCTCTAGCAACGTTTAGGCTCTGTACGCAACGTTATTATATCTCATTATATAATAAAAAGCTGTGCTACGTGTGGGCGAGACTACAAACTGCAAAAAAATTATGTATCAATGTTATAATACGAACACTATAATCTTATAAACCGTCAGCGTTATTGTAACTGGCTAATAAGGGATTAGAGAAATGTGTTAGGGAAGCAATTTTGAAGATTGTGCTAAATACATCGACCAACTTTCAGTTCTTAACAGACATGGAAAGAAATGGTGATTATTTAAAAACATTCACTGGCAAAATTGAAAATGACGAAGAAAGTTCATGTAGAAAATTTATGAAACGACCTGTAAATCATAAAGTTTAGTATGCCATTTACACAGAAACGTTCTCAAGACCAACCGATATCTGGACTAATTCTTTCAGAAAAGCCCTTAATGTTTAATTGAAAATTTGGTAAGAATTCACAATTCAGGGCAAGTTAAAATTGACTCAGAAATTTTAAGAAGAGGCACGGAGTTCGAGTTCCAAATTCACGATGAAAAGATGTCTGCTGATAAGCATGCCGCAGCTACGTTTGGTTTCACAGTTGCGGAACAATTTGATAAAGATCTTATCTACAACGCGAATAAAACTGATTTGTATTGGAAAACATTGCCTAGGAGAAATCAATGCAATGTCTGTGCCAAGATCCAAAATGATGCTTCTGGGTCATCCGCTACACAACCCAAATCTCTCTTCATGAGACTTTGCACGCTTTCCTCATGAAAAGAATACTTTCAAAGGGAACAATTTTTCGAATAGTGAGAATTTTTTTAGAGCGTTGATGACGAGCTTTCAGCTTTCAGGAACAACGCGCAGGAGTTGATTCTAAAATATTATGGAAATTACTTTGAAATATTGTTAAAGTTAGAATTATATTGCAAAACTTTTTCATATTACGAGAGCGTTACTGATCCTGTTCAAATATTAAAATAAAAATTGGCTATAAAATAGACTAAACTATGAGAATAAGCTGAAAAGTCTGTGAATCACGAATATGTGGCGAAGTTCCGGTCTTTTTGTAATGTATCGGTAAGCATCTTAACAACGTTAACTGTCAAATTTCAGACCGCTACATCTATCAGTTTCGTTGTAACCACTGTTTAACTAAGAGCATATGGGAGTTTCTGACGAGATGGATGGTATTGAAATTCGTGCTGTCGCTGAAAAGATTATCATTGTCTAATTTCAAAAAAGTAACTTATATAAAATGAACAAAGATCGAGTTGCTATTTTGATCAAAATTCAATAGGAACTCATAAACTTTTAACAGCAAATTCACGTTACTCACAAGATGACCACTATTAATTTAGCAGCAATCAAATTTCAATTTAATTTCATTTTAATAGGCGCATCACGGCATCTATTAAAAGGAAATTTAAACTTATCTGTTAAGAATTATATACCACTTGTTACTAGGACTAACTGTTTATTATCTATATTAATAATTATATGCTCCAAATGTCTCATTATCGATCGACCAAGCTACACATGGAAGCTAAAGTGGGACCGTAGACTGTAATATCTTTCGCAGATAATTGATGAATAGGATGTGGGAGTATAGTAGGTGAACCATTGAAAAGAATTACAAGGTTTTTAGATTCTACTGCATCTAGAAGATTACGGCTGGATTGATCCGAGAAGTCGTACACCCACGCTAAATAATGAACATTAAAATCGCTTCCTGTCATACACGGACGACTTTCCTTTAAGAAAGAAAATTCCAAACTGAACGACTAGCTTTTAGTAAAATGTATAGGGAATACGAGGAATGTTTTATTAAAAATAAACCTAACTAGTGTAGGCGATATTATATTGACCCAAATATTACAACGACATCTTTATTTCATTTTTCCTCCATTGCCCACAAGAGTAAATAGAAACAAAGAGGAGAAAATGAAGATTTTGCCAAAAGTGACAGATCGAGAAAATATGGTATTTTTAAATGGAATATCGTAATAAAAAGAGAAGAATATAGTAATCAGGATTTTATTAATCTCATTAAACCGGCAAGAGTGTTTCAATGAAGGAAAAAAATGTTTAATAGTCATGTTTATTAGCTACCGAAAAATACTAAGATAATGGATTTGTTTTGAGAATTAATCTTACCACTGCACGCATTATACAGTATAAAAATCATCATATTACTACCATCTCTTCTTGGTTTTCTGATTGAAAGTGTGTGCTTGGCATTGCTTCCCGTTTAGTGTATTTTTGGACGGTTTCAGTGCAACAATGTCACCAACAGTAATAAGAACTCCTGAAACATTACTTGCAGGAGTGAATAAATCGTCAAAAAGGAACCAATGCCAATATGACAATTTCATCCTGAAAATCGTGCAGAAACTGTGAGCCAACGAATTCCACAAACCAAATCGTCACTGCTAAACCCTTTCAATAGTGTATGAACATAAAAACATATTGGTCTGAGGAATGTTTAATATAATACAGCATTTCGTTAGTGTATGGCCACTACCAAAACAATTGAGGACAAGTTAGATAGCGCGATATTTCCTTAATTTTGACTAGACTGGCAGAAAGTATGCTTGCTATAGTGAAATCTGAAATATTAAAGAAGAAAATAACGAGAAAAAAAGAAGACGTTCTGTTAGATGTGCTGCATCTCATAGAAGAGATCAAAATTTTGCTTCACAATATGTAAGGTCGCACTTCGGGCTAGGTGCCTTGCTATCTATTGCACATAAATACACATAGGTAGCCATATTTTGTCTGTAATAACAAACTAAAGTTTTTTAGATTCATAATTTTATTCAGTATCCTAATACAATGTGATGGATGCGGTGATTTATGAAGCAACAAACGGCAAAGCAAGAGGGATTCGTTAGATTCCCATAGAGGTACTAGAGAATATCGAATATGCCGACTATGTGCGTGTATTTTCAACGAGTCTGCAGAAATACCGAGGAAACTTAATGACTAAGTATTGGGAAAAAATAAGTTTAAACACAACAAAAAAAAAACAAAACTATTGAAAATGTATGTTCACTACTAGCAGCATTCTATTCAGTATTCTTAAAAATTTATTGTTTTAAAATTCTGTTTTGTGTTTTAATACTTGTATATTAGAATATATTCCGATATTTTCGTTAGTTCCTAAGCAAATGTGAAGCCTATGTACATATTTCAACACCAAAGAATAATTAAATTGATTATTTTCTTTAAGAAGCTATTAGTTGAATTTGATGGAGCCTGTGGTTGATTGACTTGATCAATAAGGTTGATATATAACCCCTTTCCACAATTAACTATTTGTAAATTCTGTATACGCATTTCGACAACCAAGTTGTCATCATCAGCAGATAATTTCAAAGTGTCGCGCCTGGTAAAACACGGCGAAAAAATTGCACGAAAAAACAAACTCCGTACGCGATCCGCACCGCTGAAAACCAAGATGTGCACTACGCGTACGGAGTTTGTTTTTTCGTGCAATTTTTTCGCCGTGTTTTACCAGGTGCGACACTTTGAAATTATCTGCTGATGATGACAACTTGGTTGTCGAAATGCGTATACAGAATTTACAAATAGTTAATTGTGGAAAGGGGTTATATATCAACCTTATTGATTAAGAAGCTATTACTTCTCAAAGAACACAACGGGCGTTAACGTTTTAACATTAACTATTATATTCGTAAAAATGTATCTGTCAAAACAGAAAAACTTTCAAAAATAAAAATTACCCACTATAAAATTATTAGTGTGATATATTACTGCACTTTTTTCTAAGTGATACATTTTCAAAAACTAAATTTTAATTTAAAAAGTCCACGAAATGAAAGATATCCGCGGAAAAATATTTGCGTACATGTATTAAAATCTAATCGGTACTGTTAGTGGCTATTACACATTTGCAGTTATTCGTGGAATCCATGCGGATGACTTAAGCCTATGTACATTTTGCACATATGTACATATACATATATGTACAATGCCCCTCTACAATGACCATAATAAGACTCTAAGCAAGCCAGTGGCGGCTGGTCAGGTGAGGCAGGTGAGGCAGTGCCTCACCATCTAAATCTTGGAATTATAACAAGAATAATATGTATACTTTTAAAATTCTTTATAAATTAATTATCATCTTTTATTCAGAATTTATCTTATAAACAATAAGAAAATAGTTTTAAATAAACCGGCATTACAAGCAAAGTACAAATTTATCATTTCATTTTAATTCCGTGCGAATGTACGAGCGCGTATACTTGCCCCGACCAACTTCATGCTTGATCTATGTATATCCCTACTAAACACGAATATTTGAGGCCCGGCCACTCATTGCCTCTCATTGAAAATTTATAACGCACTACAGCAGTCAAAAAAATTCTCAATTTCTATGGAAATTACAGTAAAGTATTAGCTACATATTTAAGATAACAAAGAAGAAAAAATATTCAAAAAGTTAATAGATTTTTCTAACTTTATTGTGAGATTTTTGAATTTTTTAATAATATAGAAAGCATTATTAATAGGATAAATTAAGTATTTATTTAATGATATAAAGATGTCTAAAGGTTTACATTCTTCTTGTACAGTTTCTCAATATTTCCTCCACGCAAATAATATGTTTTAAGTTTTAACAGGAGTATTTTTATTGTTTCAAGTAGATATTATTTAGACATCAATGCATGTATGTATGTATTATTTAGCCTGAAGCCAATTTAAATTGAGCCTCTCATCGAATCACAATCGCCGAACTACCGAATATACTCGAGGCTGACATTCTCGGCCCGAATCGCAAATTACAGCAGTTAAACTTGGGGGAATTACAAAGTTAGGTTAAATATTTTAATATTTGTTTAGTGATATTTTCAGTGATTTAAAAATTGTGAATATGGATTTAGAAAATGTAAGAAATACACAAGACATTGTAGATTTTTTAATAAGGAATACGTTCGTTGTTCTATCGGTAGAAGATCAATTATATGTCAAAAACCTTCCGAGACCAAACCCTGGTTTATCAAAATCTCTTACAATACACGGTAAGTCTAACAGAAATTTCAATAATAATAATAATAATTACGTTTTTTGCTTGATAAGTTTAGAGAATTTCGGGAGTGTGATACATATTTCAGTACTGTATACGAAAATTCGATGTCTGACGAATCTGTTGCACATAAAAGGCGTAGAATTGATGACGTTCCAGATACTAAACAAAATTATAGAAAATTATTTTTCGAAATTCTGGATACGTTTATTAGTCAAATTGAAATTAGATTTATTGATTTAGAAAAACTTGCTTTTTTTGATTTATTAACAGAAAGTAAATTTGAAGAATATTCGAAGGCATTTCCTCAGAGGCTCTTAAATAATTTGTTTGAACAATAAAAATTTTTTGATCAAATTCAATTAAAAAATGAATTAGCTGTTATTTATAGTGACATGCAACTCCTTGGTAATTCTAAAACACCATGTGAAATGTTAAGATTTATGCACGAACAAAAGTTAGCCATCTGTATGCCAGAACTTTTTAAATTGCTAAGTATAGTAGTTACCATATCGGTAACTTCCGCGTCCGTTGAGCGAAGTTTTTCCACATTGAAACGTATAAAATCGTATGTTAGAAATACAATTGGACAACAAAGACTTAGTAACTGTGCACTAATTGCAATCGAAAAGGAATTGGTTAAAACGATGACGAGGGATGAACGATTTTATAATGATGTAATTGATTATTTTGCTAACACAAAAAACCGGAGGATACCTTTGCCATACAAGAAGTAAAATCTATTAAATGTAATTCTACGTGCAATGACAATAAAGGAAATTCTCTGTATTTTAAAATATTTTCATTTTGCATGTAATTTTGAAATTTTGTTATTGGATTGTTGTTGATTTATATATATATACATATATATGTATATATTTGTTATATTATTAAATTTTATATTATAATAGCAATGTACTTATTTTTTATTTTTAAATCCTAGAAGATTGAGTTCTTATTTTCGATTAATGTTTTTAGAATTTGTTTGATTTTTTAGAATATTTATTTTCGTTTCACAAGGGTTTGCTTTGAAACTTCGTTTTCCCTTAAAAATCGAATGGGGCGCGATATAGGGCTCAGTTCACGTCTGGCAGCCCTGTTTGTACTGGAAGCCCTATATATATATATATATATATATATATATATATATATATATATATATATATATATATATATATATACTGTTTTTATATGTAGTAGGTATATAGAGTTTATTAATCAATTGTAAACAATTTTGAATATTTATTATTCTATCTGCCTCACCATGTCAAATACTCACGAGCCGCCACTGAAGCAAGCCATTCTAAACTACGATGTCACAGTGGATAGTTTTAAACTACTACTGTGTTACAACACGAAAGCTATTGGTCTTCTTCAATTCAACCTTTATACGATTTCTCTTATATCTAATAAATTCTATTCTTTCCTTATATAGAAAGTTATAAACGAAATGATGGAATAAATTACAAGTTGAACATTAAGTTGGAAAAATTTGACATTTCATAGCTTCAACAAATTAGTATTATACAATCACATGGTCACCTAAAAATATAAATAATAGAAACATTTATATTAACTATGAAATGTAATAAATAATAATAGTAATACTATACGAGGGTGGTCCCAGAAGTACCCGACCCAATAAAGAAAACACAAAAATTTTGGAAAGAAATATATATATTTTTCAACATAATCTCCTTTCAGCTCTATACGCTTTTCCCAGCGATGTTCAATAAGTTCGATATCCTTTTTATAATAAGAACTATCTTGCTCCTCAAAATAGCCATTAACTGCCAACATCACTTCTTCATCGTTGGAAAATCTTTGACCACTGAGTCATTTTTTCAAGTTTGGGAACAGAAAATAATCCAAGGGGGCTAAATAACTGATTTGTGAGCTGGTCCCTTATCTTGAAGAAACAACGCTTTCTTCTTAGTCAAATGCGGCTGTTTTTGCTTGATTTCTTCGCTCAAACGTTGCAATAAGTTCGCATAACACTCGCCGCTGATAGTTTTTCCTTTTTCAAGATAGTCAATGAAAATTATTCTTCGCGCATCTGAAAAAAACCCATGTCATGACCTCGCCTGCACATGAAACGGTCTTCGCCTTCTTTGGGGCCAGTTCTCCCTTTGGAGTTCATTCTTTTGATTGCTCCTTTGTCTCGAGTGTGAACTGATGGACCCATGTTTCATCCATGGTTACGAAACGCGTAAACGCTGCTGTGAAACTTCGATAAACACTCAATTGAAACATCTTCACCACACTATTTTGTGGGATGAGCTTGTGGGAAGAGTCTGAATTGTCGCTCCTACTTTCAAAGAACAGGTCTAGAATATTCTTTAACAGGAATGGAACAATATTTCAGGCGACACGCTCAGAAAATTACTCGAGCAGTTACCAGTGCAAAAATTGAATTTTTTTACGAAAACAATATTTAAAAATTTTTCTAATATCGATAGTAAAAAATAAAATTTTCATTAGATTTTGATAGTTTGGAATAATAAATTTATTTCTCTGGTATAAGTGGCTTTATATTTTTTAAATTTTTATTACTTGTCGATTACATGTAGAAAAAATAGACGGTAGGTAACAAATGGAAACAAATTTGATACGCACCGAAACGAATTAACTAAAAATTTAACAAATATTAATGAGAAAGTAATGCGAATAAAACCAACGCTTTCAGTCAAGTGTATAGTAACTTAGTAAGCAACTCAAAAAACGAGAGGAAAACTTACTAACCAATTCTTAATATTAGCTTAAAATAAAATGTATTTTTATACATAAATCGTATTTTTCTTGTAATAAAATTAAATCTAAAAATACTTACAAAAATATCTATACGTAACTTTATTTATAGAAGAATAAATGATCCGAATATTACGTGTTCATTTTCAGTTTACGAACGATTAAGACAAATGTTTGTTTCTTTACCAGGACTGTAAATCATCTCAGTGTACGTTACTATCTTTAATGAACATCTTCGTAAACGATTTTGCTCAAAATATTTTAAATGTGTACATTTGGATTTAAATATATTCTACAATCGGATTTGAATTTTCTTTCTTAACATTGCTTTAACTCCCAACGATTAGTAAGCGCATGCGCAGTGTTCATGATAACACCATGCAAGATACAATAATTGTGTCAATAAGTTTGTAAAGATCTGAAATCGAATATACGAGAGTAGTTTGACAAGTAGTGAGAATGGAAAAGAAAAACGAATTTTTTAAATACAAAATAATTTTTATTTTTCAATATATTCTCCTAAAAGAGCAAAACATTTATTCCAACGGTACTCTAATGTCCTTATGCCATCTCTAAAATGCGATTCCGGAAGTCTTGCAAAATAGTCATCATGATAAGCTCGTCGTTAGACGAAAATTTCTTTCCACCTAGTGCCGTTTTCAATTTTGGAAAAAGGTGGAAGCCGGAAGGGGCTAGATCCGGCAAATAGGGCGCATGCGGTACTAATTGGAAATGCAACTCGTGGATTTTGGACATCGCAATTGTGCTGGTATGCGAGGGAGCGTTGTCTTGGTGAAACAGAATCTTTTTCTTTGCCATTTCTGGCCGTTTAGCACGAATCTCAACATTTAATTTTTGTAGAAGTTCCGCATAATATTGTCCGTTTATTTTGGCACCTTTCTGAAGGTAATCAATGAGCAAAATGCCCTTTGAATCCCAAAAACTTGATGCCATCACCTTGTTTGCCGATAAAGTGGTTTTCGCTTTCTTTGGAGGTGCAGAGCCACGTTCTAACCATTGTTTCGACTGTTGTTTAGTTTCGGGTGTACTGTAGTATATCCAAGTTTCATCGTAAGTAACATCGCCTACAAAAATCAACCGGATTCCACTTATAAAGGTCCAAACACTCATTGGAATGCGCAAACGCGTGAACTTTTGATCAGTCGTAAGCAATCGCGGCACCCATCTTGCCGAAAGCTTGGAAAGCACCAAGTTTTTCGTTAAAATGTTGTGTGCGCGTTCTGTTGAAATGTTTACCATGTCTGCTATCTCTCTCACTTTCAGTTGTCGATCTTGCGTAATAATATTATGGATTTCTATAATCATTTCCTTAGAAATCATGATTTTGTGTGCTCCAGAGCGCGCTTCATCAACACAGCTTGTTCTACCACGTTTAAATTCATTTACCCATCTACTTATTGTGGTGGATGATGGAGCAGATTCACCTAATGTTTCCCGTAACTCATCTTTTATTTCGGTAGCTTTCATACCCTTACTTACGAAGTATAATATTTAATCACCGCACGATACTCTGCTTTTTCCATTTTAACAAAACGACGTGTTGCTTCTTTTTCCATCAGCTGTCAAAAATAAACTAATCAACCGATTTATCTAAATATCGGAATGTAAACATATAAATAGGCAAGCTAAATTACAGTGCATTTGTTTTACCAATTAGAGCGCCACCTATGTATCATTCTCACTACTTGTCAAACTATCCTCGTATTATAGTAAATACATATAAAACAAGTCTAGTTCTTTACTACAACTAATGCGATTAGTGAAACAATTTAAAATACTGTGCAACACGTACACATGAACAAATACGAATAGAAAAAAATACAACAAACACTAACTGAAACCAATACAATTGCATTGCTAATATTGCAAAATGGAATTTGGGATTCTAAATGAAAGCGATGATGTTTTTATTTTCTAAGATATTAATCTTTCTAAGCCTTCGTAGATATTTTCTTGACTATTTATTATTTAAACGTGACAGGTTTAAACAGATTTGATTAAAGAAAGCGATTCAAAACTGTATAAACTATAATTTGTCAATTTAAAGCTTACATGCACATATAAAACACTCTATAATTGTGCTGGGATTATCAGAGTTTAGTTTTTGGCTTACTATCAAGAATTTCATGTATAAAAATAATTGATCGTGTTAGTATATAAACGACAATATAAAATTGCAAGCATGCTTCCATAGAACTACATTCCTATTCCTATTCGTTCTTATTGTTTTGCGATATATAAAATCGCCTAAATTAGAATTTTAAAATAAAATATTTCTCAGCAATCATCTCTTAAGATTAATATCGTCGATAATATATTAACTAAGTGTTAAAATTTATGCCTATTTTATCGCATAACTACCGTAAATATCAACGTAATTATACCTACTATAAATCGTAAAATTCCAAACGCTAATTTTATTCCAGACTATAAAATTAATTTAAGTTCTCGATCCGTAAAAATATTTCGCCTGTAATTTCGCGACTGTCAAATGATTCGTATTAAAAACTAAGATTAAGGGTGCGTTAAGGCTCCACTCTTGAGAAAACAGAAAACATTCTTTTCATCTATAATTATCAACTCTTTCATGTCGAGGTGATTTTGTTTTCAGTTGGCCGCAGGTCGCTAATTATAAACAGATAAATTGTTTCCGACAACGGGTTTGATTCGGAAGAAACACGCTCTGTGGACGGAATAATTATAAAGTTATGAGCTTCTGCGCGCATTTTTAGAAAATCGCGTTAAATTGTGATCAATTTGTCCTCTTAATTATGTGCGTTGTGCATAACGCAATGTCGAATTTTCAACGAAATGGAGATTGAATAATTATGATATAAAATCCATTACAATACATAAATACAATACGCAAATTCGTTAAATATTCTGCTTCAATGCCGAAAATACGCACACGGATACTTGTTTTATTAATTGGTGAAACAAATACGCGAGAGATAATTGGAAAATTCGATAAATTGTAAAATATTTTATAAAATAATAATTATAAAATTTTACTTTGTACCTACATATTTTTTATTATTATTTAATTATAAAATTGTGCCAAACGTTCGAGTGTCAACAACTCGCTTGGAAAGTAGTTTATTTCTACAGGAGGAAAAATTCCTTTCGAAAGGATATTAGTAAATTATATTTTTGAAAAATATTTCTGCATTACACAGCTACATTAAGGACATGTTGATTATATAAGGTTTTCCAATAGGGACGATATGATTTTGAAGTGACATTTCGGCCATTTGTAATATGTCATGATCTGTCATTTCTTTTTCATTGTATTCAGTAGTGTTTACAATTTCATCATGGAGAGATATACGCAAGAGCAACGTTTACAAATTATTCAGTTTTATTATCAAAATAATCTTTCTCCAAATGCAATTTTTGCTTTTGCCATTTTATGGTCGTAATAATCGTCCAAGTGTGCTCGCTATTCGTCGAATTGTTAAAAATTTTGAGGTTACATTTTCTCTACATAATTTTCAAGTGCCAATAAAAGAAAGAACCGCTCGAGGTAATGCAAATATTGCTGCCGTTCAGACAAGTGTTACTGAAGACCGTACTTTGTCGATTCCAAGACGTTCTCAACAATTGCGACTGTCTCAAACCACAACCTGGCGGATTTTGAGAAAGGATTTGGGTTTGCATTCCTATAAAATTGTTCTCACTCAAGAACTGAAGCCACTGGACCACCGTAAACGTCGTGAATTTGCTGATTTTGCCATGGAACAACTTGAAAACGATAACGATTTTTTTAAGAAAATCATCTTCTCTGATGAGGCTCACTTTCATCTGGATGGTGTGGTAAATAAACAAAACTGTCGATTCTGGTGCGAAGAAAATCCACAAATTATTTATGAAAAACCATTACATTCACCTAAATTCACAGTTTGGTGTGGTTTTTGGTATGGTGGAATCATCGGTCCGTACTTCTTTCAAAGTGAAGCTGGTAACACCGTTACTGTCAATGGAAAGCGGTATAGATTGATGATAACCAACTTTTTATGGCCGACATTGGAAGAAGTTGATCTTGACAACATTTGGTTCCAACAAGACGGGGCTACGTGCCACACAGCAAATGCAACAATAGAACTATTGCGAGAAATGTTTAGAGATTCGATTATTTCAAGAAATTGTGATATTGAATTTGTGATTTAACACCATTAGACTATTTCTTGTGGGGTTATTTGAAGTCATTGGTCTATCGAAATAAACCAGACTCTCTTCAAGCTTTACAAGTCAATATTGAATATTCATGACATACGGCTAGATTTAGTGGAAAAAGTGCTCGAAAATTGGGTTCATCGAATTCGTTCCTGCAGAAGAAGTCGTGGAGGCCATTTGAATAACGTTTTATTTAGAACTTAATTGTATCGATTGTACTTCACATTAAATAAAAAACTTTTGAATTTTCTTAACAATAAGTGTGTTTTTTTTTTAAAGAAATCATATCACTCTTATTGGAAAACCTATTAGTATACCTGGTGCTGGACATATTTAACCAATCTTATCCACTTTTTGCATCCGCATACTGAAGACGCTGCTCAAAAGGGTAAGCGCTTATCTACAAATATTACCTGCTAAAGCCCTTGCACTTCTTCGAATCGTGAGCCTTTGACCAAGCGCTTGTACGTAGTGCCAACTCAATAGAAGTATAAATTTCAATTGTATCTTCTATTGTTAATACAAATCAATAGCTGCTGTTGGCGATTAATTTACACCCGCCCATCTCTAGTCATAATTTTCAGTAAATCATCAAAAATTGACCACGAATTATAATAGTATTAATCACCCGTCTCAGATCGAAGAGATAATTTTCGTTTATTAATATTATTTTAAGTTACTGATAAAAACTTATTTACTTTAAAATAAAATGTTTTAAAAGAAGTTTTAATTGATAATTTTGATTTGAATTTATCACAGTATAAGAAATGCAAAGAGTTTAATATATTATTGATACAATGATCTTACGGGTTGGACCATATTCCTTTAACGTTTCCCTATTCATACAGCCACAGCTTTCAAGATCTTCCAATTGCAATTCCTGAAGCAAGCCCAAAAAATTTTATATAAATATATTGGAGTTATAAATATTGGAGAATTTTATACATACTAGAGAGGTACACATTGGTATTACTTTAAATAAAAGTGCTGATAAACTTGAAAGAATGGTTCGATAACTACGTGCACTAGCAAAGAAAGCGCAAGTTTTTTGGACAAAAAACATTTTGTTTTTCTATATGCTCTCCTGTCCATTCAACACACTTTTTCTAACTATACGAGTTATAAATTCCTTCATTGTAAATCGATAAGTCCAGGCCAGAGGTAATAGCTGCTATAACTAGCTTTTCCAGGACGAAAATTGTCAATTACAGCAGCTATTACCTCGAACTTGGACGAAAATCTTTTCACCTAACTACTTTCACAATTTTGGAGAAGATTATCATTGAGAGCCAAATCTAGAGAAGGGAGTTAACGAAGTACTAATTTAGATCCCAATTCATGAATTTCGAAAGACATCTAGCACGCTAGCCCGTTCTTACACATAACTATATGCAATTAATAACCCACCGTGGGTTTTCATTTAAAAACTGTTTCCATAATGCAATTTATGAAACATTCGAAGAACACGAATTCACTGTCTCTGTGGTCTAAGGGTGATAGCACGTTGCCGGAAAAAATGAGATAGCAGTTCGCGCGAGTTCGAGTCCCGCGCAAACGGGAATTTTTTCAAAAATTTCTGCATTACATACGTAATGTAAAAAGCGGTCAAAAATAGAATTTTTCACATATTATGCACTACGAGGATAGGTTGACAAGTAGTGAGAATGACACATAGGTGGCGCTCTAATTGGTAAAACAAATGCACTGTAACTTAGGTTGCCTATGTATATGTTTACATTCCGATATTTAGATAAATCAGTTGATTAGTTTATTTTTGACAGCTGATTGAAAAAGAAGCAACACGTCGTTTTGTTAAAATGGAAAAAGCAGAGTATCGTGCGGTGATTAAATACTTCGTAATTAAGGGTATGAAAGGTACTGAAATAAAAGATGAGTTACGGAAAACATTAGGTGAATCTGCTCCATCATCCGCCACAATAAGTAGATGGGTAAATGAATTTAAACGTGGTAGAATAAGCTGTGTTGATGACACGCGCTCTGGAGCACCCAAAATCGTGACTTCTAAGGAAATGATTATAAAAATCCATAATATTATTACGCAAGATCGACGACTCCAACTGAGAGAGATAGCAGACGTGGTAAGCATTTCAACAGAACGCGTACATCACATTTTAACGAAAGAATTGAGCCTTTCCAAGCTTTCGGCAAGATGGGTGCCGCGAATGCTTACGACTGATCAAAAGTTCACTCGTTTGCGCATTTCCAATGAGTGTTTGTACCTTTATAAGCGGGATCCGGTTGATTTTTTACTTGCAATGAAGCTTGGATACACTACAGTACACCCGAAACTAAACAACAGTCGAAACAATGGTTAGAACGTGGTTCTGCACCTCCAAAAAAAGTGAAAACCACTCTATCGGCAAACAGGATGATGGCATCAATTTTTTGGGATTCGAAGAGCATTTTGCTCATTGGTTATCTTCAGAAAGGTGCTACAATAAATGGACAATATTATGCAGAACTTCTACAAAAATTAAACTTGGATACACTACAGTACACCCAGCTTCTACAAAAATTAAATGTTGCGATTCGTGCTAAACGACCAGGAATGACAAAAGAAAAAGATGCTGTTTCACCAAGACAACGCTCCCTCGCGTACCAGCACTGTTGTGTTGTCCAAAATCGACGAGTTGCATATCCAATTAGTACCGCATGCACCTTATTCGCCGGATCTAGCCCCTTTCGACTTCCACCTTTTTCCAAAATTGAAGACGGCAGTAGATGGAAAGAAATTTTCGTCTAACGACGAGCTTATCATCTTCGTAAATGAGTATTTTGCAAGCCTTCTGGAATCGCATCTTAGAGATGGCATAAGGGCATTGGAGCACCGTTGGAATAAATGTATTGCTCTTTTAGGAGAATATATTGAAAAATAAAAATTATTTTGTATTTAAAAAACTCGTATTTCTTTTCCATTCTCACTACTTGTCAAACTACCGTCGTATATAAAAAGAAAAGCGGAGACTTCAATATTTTATACTACTATCAACACAGTAAATGAAGGTGAAGAACTTAACTGTTACCATATTGGGTGGATATTGGTAATAGAAAGGTATATATACCCGTAAAAACTATGTTTGCCAATACCACTATATCGTTTTTCAAAGTATTAATTTATCGGACGTTTACTGTATTTGATTACTGATAGATATTTAATTTTTACCGTTTTGACAAATGGACAAAAATAGTGTATTTCAAATTCAGATGAAAACTTCTTTAATGTACTTTAATTAATAACAATTCATGGATCGTATAGTATAGATGGTAGCTCTAGATAATAAATATTATTTAATACTCCAACCACCATCTATGCGTCAAGCCCGTGAACATTTAACTCTACCTTCGTATTTGGTAATGGCAATATTTATCAAACGTATTTGATTAAACATCATCTACATTTAATCATTCATGGTGAAAATTTTTAGTTAAATAATTGCATCTTATACAGAAAAAATTAATAATGATATTTGTTTAAAATAATTATCCTCTAAATTGAGTTATTTATATTGTTCACCTTTCCTTTCTTGCACTGTTAAATAAACCAATTCACTGAATGATACCAATTATAGCATTCAAAAACTCACAATTAGTCTTTCATTAGGTCTATACTCACTTCCGGGTAATTAATATTTTATTCCAAAACTCTTCTTCTACGGCCGAGGATTATGCTAATAAGGTTCGAAGAAAATCTTTATATCATGATACTTAAACGCAGATTTATTATTTGGTTTAAAAACGTTTAACGTTTTATCTACGCGAATTTATTAACCAATTGTAAAAAGAAAACAAATTATTTTTCAGATAAAAACTTTTTAAAATTATGTTCCAAACGACAGAATCGTTTATTCGTTAAATAACGTACTACTGGCAATTTAGTCAAATCAAAAAATATTATTGTAATTGATTAATTTATTTAGATTTTTAAAACCGATATTTAGATAAGCGATATAAAAATTAGAATTACTAACAATAATTTGCTTGAACAAGAAAGCTTCAACCATAATATTCTACAGGGTACGTCTGAATAATATGAACCAACTTGTAGAATTTGTCCATTGTAATGGAAGTATGTAAGTCGGTTATAGAATCCCACTCACGGATACATTTCATTGATGTGCTATAGTTTTATAAAATAACATAAATTACGAAAAATTGCATTCTTATATTTCTATTTTTACGCTGTAATTCTATAAGAATTGTTTGAAATAATCTCCAGTTTATATATACCTTTGATATCTACAAATTCCAGAAAAATCTTACGTATCTTAAATTATGTGGGAAACTAATTTTCTCCGAGTTATTATTTCAAATACAAAGGGTACTAGGAAAGTTTTGCAATATGACGCAAAAATGAATCGTAGGAAGCTGCTTGTTGCTGCATGTTGAGACATGTTCATACCTGAATAGTAGCCGCCGCGCCGTGTCGATGGGCTCAGTTATTTATTAGCAGTGAGATGGCATCGTGGTCACTAAATGAAATAAGGGCAGCTTTGTGTTATAATTTCGTGCGTGGTTTAAACATAGACCAGTGCTTCGAAAAAATGACTCTTGCACTAGGTGATGTTTGTCCACACCGCACAACGATATTCAGGTGGTATAAAGAATTCCAAAGGGGAAATTTAACTGTGGAGGATGCTGAGAGGCCGGGAAGGCCACGAACGTCAGTTATGGAGGAAAACGTTACTACTGTGAGGAAAATGCTTGGCGAGGACAGGCGAACGATCTACCAACAGATAGAGGGTACTTCAGGCCTAAATGCGCCAGCAATTCGTGCGATTCTGCATGATCATTTGCACGTGAAGAAACTTTGTTCTGCCTGGGTAACGCATCGACTGACTGAAGAGCAGATGGCACGACGTGTGACTTGGTGCCGGGAGATGCTAAAAAAGTTTAATAAGGGACAATCTCGGTATGTCAATAACATCGTGATAGGTGACGAGACTTGGCTGTACTATTACGATGTGCAGACAAAAGCTCAAAACAAAGTTTGGGTCTTTGATGATGAAGACACACCCGTAGTTGTCAGAAAATCCCGATCTGTAAAGAATAAAATAATAGCTGTATTTTTCAAATCGAGTGGAATTGTGGAACGCGTCGTTTTGGACACATAGAAGACAGTCAGAGCTAAGTGGTGTCCTGAACAGTGCCTGCCTAAAGTCATTGGATCTACGAAGAACCTGCGGCCAAAGTCAAGAAACAGACACCTGGTTCTTCCATCACGATAATGCTCCAGCTCACCGCGCCAAAGCCTGCACCGAATATTTGACCACGACAGGATTGAAACTTCTCGAGCACCCTCCCTACAGTCTAGATCTTAATCTCTGCTACTTTGCACTGTTCTCGCATGTGAAAATGAAGCTAAAAATTTAAAGATTGGTTTCGGAGGATGGGCAGGTATATTGAGTGTAGAGGAAATTACTTTGAAAAAATTAAATAAACAAAGCTGTATTGCAAAATTTTCCTAGTACCCTTTGTACTAGCGAATTGTCCCCGAAGAGTGTATGGACGCAACAACATCCTACAATCACATATTCCGTAACCGTAACATTTACACAGAAACAACTTTCTTCTTAACTTACAAAATGGCAATTACTACAAACAATTTATTCTAGTGTGGCAGAACATTACATTTAGTCCACCGATATCCAAGTCTATTCATTTTTCCTTCAGAAAAATAAATTGTTCGAAATACGCATTAGTTTCTGGAATTTTCTAGCTAAATTTCTTGACCCTAAATCAAGTTTTGTAGTTGCGAAAAAGGAAAGAATCAGTGCGGAGTCAAATGTGGTGAATAGTGGATGGAGCAGTTCATAAATATTTGACATCGAAGAAGTCTAGGTGTAAAAACGTGCATTAACGTGAAGAAAAAGTGCTCGTATATACTTTAAGTGGGACCTTGTGCATTGCATTGCATCGTGATAATCTAAAATATCCGCATAGAACTCGCCTTTGGTTGTATGATATTTTTGAAGATAATGGATGAGAATATTCTCATTGCAGTCCCAAAAGAGAGTAACCATAACCTTTCCATCGAATGTACGGCCTCTGTCTTCTTCGGAACATATGCCAGTCCATCTTCCAATTGTTTCTTCGTTTCACTTTGGGACATATAATGATATATTCAGGCTTCATTCACTGTTATTATTATCCAGCACCAAAAGATTTTCGAATCATGTCTCTTAACTTCACCATATCATATAAATGTCTTTTGAGATGATCGAATATACTAGCCTGGCCATATTTAAACTCATACACATTGTTTCATGGTTGCAGTGGATGGAGATTGATCCCCATACACAGAATCCACCTAAATTTTGAACGAGGAAAAATAACCTTACCTATGTTTTGTTGGTTCTTGCAAGAGACAACCTAAAGGCTGTTGATTTTCTCGCTGCTATATTGAATTGATCAGAAGGCCAACAGCAACCCTGAGTGTGTCTCTTGCGAGAGCGGATGAAACGTCGACAAGTGAAGTAGCAGTGCGAGAGACGCAATTCCAACCCAGAATACCATAAGATACTTTGGATAACGGTCGTCGAAGTCTACAAATCATATTATAGAAAAATAAAATCTATAGTTCTATTCAAAGCAATGCTTCTGCCCACAAGTCATTGATTGTACTTCAAAAAATTAATGAAATTGATTTTGAATTGGTTGTCCACCCACTTTGGACTTAGCATCATCAATCAATATGTTCGCAAAACTCAAAAAACCTGAAGCGATACATATGTTTCGTCGAGTGGTTTGCAAACTAAAGGAAGAATTTTTAAAAGGGATTAGCATTACTTTGCGATGGTGGCCGTATAAGTACCCGGCTTTATTAGAAAGTACACGTACTATAAAGCATATGTTTCAAGTTTGAAGATGCCAGGTTGTTTAGTATTTGTTTGGCAGTCATCAATAGTGAACGTATTCAGTGAATTTGTAAAAATGGAGAAAATTGGTTATCGTTACGTGATACAATACTTTTATTTGAAAGGCCTCAGCTCAACCGATATAAAAGCTTAACAGGATTCTACTGTGGAGGAGTCTGCTCCTTCGTTTACAATAGTGAGATATTGGGTAGCAGAGTTTAAACGAGGCCGTACGAGCATCGAAGTGAGGTGACGACTCCAGAAATGGTGAAGAAAATCAACAAAGCGGTACTGAATAATTGTCGACTGAAAATGCGCGAGCTAGCAGACATAGTAGGCATTTCAAAAGGTGCGGTACATATGCGGTACATACGCATATTATCTGAAAATTTGGACATGAGAAAGCTGTGTGCAAGATAGGTGCCGCGTTTGCTCACACTCGAGCAAAAATAATGTCGCGAAGATGTTTCAATTAAGTGTTTAGTAAAGTTTCATAACCATGGATGGGTCCGTTACTTCACACCCGAGGCAAAAGAACAATTAAAACAATGGACTCAAAAGGGAGAACCGGCTCCAAAAAAGGCGAAGACCGTTTCATATGCAGGCAAGGTCATGGCATCGTTTTTTTTGGATGTTCGTGGAATAATTTTCATTAACTATATTGAAAAAGGAAAACTATCAACGGCGAGTATTATGCGAACTTATTGCAACGTTTTAGCGAAGAAATCAAGCAAAAACGGCCACATTTGGCTAATCAGAAAGTGCTGTTTTATCGCAATGCACCAGCTCACAAATCCGTTATTGCAATAGCCAAAATTAATGAATTAAAGTTTCAATTGCTACCTCAAGCACCCCATTCACCAGATTTAGCCTCCTCGGACTATTTTCTGTTCCCAAACTTGAAAAAATGGTTCAGTGGTCAAAGATTTTCCAACGATGAAGAAGTGATGTCGGCAGTTAATGGCTATTTTGAGGGGCAAGACACTTCTTAAAGTTCTTTACAAAAAGGGTATCGAACTTATTAATTATGTTGAAAAATAAATATATTTCTTTCCAAAATTTTTGTGTTTTCTTTGTTGGGTCGGGTACTTCTGGGACCAGCCTCGTATAGACGTTATGCTAAATGTCTAAGTCTAAAATGAGATTATAATGAATAAATAAAATTTTGTTTTTAAATATTGTGACGTTTCGCATGGTAGGCTAAACACCCATCAGTACCCCCTTCGTATGTGAAAATATATAATAAAATAATACCTATGCGCACACATATATAATTGCAAATTAACAGATACAAAAGACAATGACGACGCTTTTTGGATTAACTAGATTGAATTATGTTATCACAGATAAGAAACGTATAATTAGATATTACCCTTAAAAATCAATGTTGATGATAAAAGGGATAAACGGCTGCTTATTGTTTAAATTAATTTGATAATAAACAGGGTAAATAGGGTAAGTAGGGGAACGGAAGAAGAACAATAGAACTCAAAAGAAAATACATTACGTACTATGTCAGGCTCTTGTGATTCATTAAAGAGCAAAGCAAAGTATAATCCACACAAAATTAACAATTAATTAACTTACTTTACAAATGAGAAATCGACTGCAGAATAATTACTTAATTTTAGACACAAATTATCTAGAGTTAAACAAGAACAATTTTGTTAAATATTTGTTTTTCTCTTCAAGTTTAAAATTATATAATTTTAAAACTAGTTGTTATATTATTATGATATATTTCACAGGAAATCTCCAGTAGAGTAATATTTTTAAAGCTTCAAGTCCTTTCATAAAAATTCAAAGAAGTTCCGTTACCTATTCAAACACTTTTATGTAAAAGATCTTGGTGAAGTCGAAACTTTAATAGCATGCTACATCTCACAATTATTGACATAGAGATCTCGTAAATTTTTATGGAAAATTGAATTTTTCAAGGGTAATAAATGTACTATATATACCTTTATATAACCACGTAAAAAACAAACGAGGAAAGTTTTACGCTATATACATGCATACATTGCCATTAATGGGAGGTAACATGAATTTCAATATTAATTTCAATAATTAATGTTAGACAAGCAGATGTAATATAACGTGATATAATATACGATAGTGCCCAAAAGTTTCCGAAATATAGCAATAAATAAACTTGGAGAATGCCAGGAATTCATTCATTTTCAAAGTAATCCTTTTGAAAGTGCAAACATTGATTCCAACGTCTCAGTTATGAAAGGAATGTCTTTTTATTTCATTAATGTACGATTCAGTTTTAATCTTCTCTATTGCGTCAAATCTTTGCCTATTCAATTTTTCATCATCAAAGAGTCGAGTCGTTGTTGTTGAACTTGAATCATGTTTTCTGACGAAATTTCTGTCGGGTCGTCTTTTAATTTTTGAGTATAAAACTGGAATAGAACAGCAGATACTTTTTAAAGACTTCTTTATTTTTCGAAGTATTTTCCACAAAGATTAATGCACTTTGTTCCACTCGTTTGTTGGTATAGTAAAAATTGCGTTTGAAGGAATCGACTGCTCCTACTGACGACTGGAACCTTTGACCACGCAGTCCGTTATTGATTTTCGGACAAGTAAAGAAATTGTTGGGTCTTAGATCCGAACTGTACGAAGGATGTTCTAACAATTCGGCGTTTTGTTGCTTTAAAAATTCATTTGTTTTGTGTACTAGGTGCGAACTTACATTGTCTTGGTGGAGGATGGTTCGTCGTTCGGGGTTGACTTTTCGAAGCTCAGCGATAACTTGCGGCAAACGAATGGTTGTACACCAATCGGCAGTAACAGGTCTTTTCTCTTGTAGAGCAATTGTTACTACATGAGCTACTTTCGAGACAAATGTCGCGACCACCTTTGGTCGGTTTTTCTTCACCTTGGAACACCCAAACAGACGACTGGCATTTTTTTTCTGGCTGCTGTGAATAAATCCAAGATTCATCACCACTGACAACGTTGTACACGTTTTTAGTTTCCGTCGTTGAAGCAATATAGAGCTTTTTGACACCAATTCACAGTAGCTGCTTTGTGTTCTTCGGTCAACGGATGCAGTATCCAACGGAAAATACACTTTCTTTCACACAATTCTTTATGCGATATTTTTTAAATGTAGGTCTTTGAAATCGCCAATAATGCTTCAATTTGGCGATATGTCACATGTTGATCTTCATTGATGATTTTGCGCACAGTATCGACGTTTTCCCGAGTGACTGCCGTTTTTGGTGAACCTCCTAACACTACTCCGTCCACGTTTAAATTCCGCTGTTGAAGTGATCTAGTTTTTTGACACCAATTCATCAATGAGAAATTGTTGACTGTTGCCGAAAACAGAAACCAACTCGGCAAGGCATTCTTGTTAAGATAATTGTCTTCGAAAATTATAAAAAATTATTCCGCGAAAATGTTCTCGGTTTAATTTCATTTTCAATTAACTTGTCAACTTTGACAGTTAATTGCAGCTGCAACACTACACGTATCACACTGAAACTTTAATTATTTAAGTTAACTGAAAATGGAGGTTAATTTTTAATACCGACATTTGATTAGGAGCGCCCTCTCTGTCCCACTATGTAAAACATGAAAGACATTCCACATATGAGGAAGATAGTATGGGGTCTATTGCGCCAAATATTCCTTGGTAATTGTGAATATTCTGCAAATCTGTAAATACTTGAGCACTAAGCCCCACTTAGAGCTTTAGATAAGACTAGTTCAGCTTTAGATAGTTAATTTTGTAGTTAGTAAAGATTAAGGTTAGATTATTCCTGGTGTAGTACCACAGGCGGAGCATCGGATTCTAGAATAATTATTGTTAATTATTTAAGTTTTTGCTAAATAAAGAGTGTATGTATATTTATTAATGATTTATTAACGATTTACGTGATTTAGTTTAAGATAATTCAAAACATTTATGCAGTATAAAGGCTGTAACATTCTTTTCTTTTCCAATTTCCCACTCTGACTGCTTTAACAATGTATCACTTACACCAAACTTATTTGCATACACTCCTTTAAAGTTAACTTCTTTTACCTGAAACGATTGATTAAAACAAACAAGGTTCCTGATACGATATTAATATATTAATTCTTTTGTAATTAACTTACATCACTCCCGTATATTATGCTAAATATATCCATATATCCATATATTACTCTAAGAAATTGTAACCTATATTTCTATGAGTACATGTATGCTCCGAATCCCTTTAAAGGTTACAAGTTCAAACGCATAACTTTACTATATGTATTATCCTACTCATGATCGGGATTCTCCAAAGTCCAAGTCTGCTTTCTATACATTCATTCCGCGCTGTAATGTATCTAAATTCCATATAATGACGATGTCAGTCTACACTGGAGTACAACAGTTAATACAACATTTTAATTGAGAATTCGCACCCTTGTTATTACAGTACGTAATTTAATATGCGATGGCGCAACCAGTGAATTTGCGATATATCTTTAAAGTGCTGGACGAAAAGTGACTGTAAACAACACGTAAATAATGCGAAGCGCAATTATAAAAAATTGGCATACGATTAAGTGAGCAATTTCTATTCGATTTATGTGTAACACTCACTTTGTGTAATCTACCGTTTACTTCATTAAACAACGAAGCATTCGTCTCACTCTCAATAAATATGCTAACTGTATATTACCTAGTCGGAAAGCGTTACAAAATTTTATATCATCTGCTCGTGAACGTATTGATAATACATTGATAATAAATAAATTGAAAAGTAAGAAACTGTGGTTATATATGAACGAAATAACAGATGGCAAAAAAATATGTTGTTAATGTTATGATACGCACAATGAGATCACATCAACCGTATCTTCAATCTGACCAGCTTCCATAAGAGCACAACAATGTACTGTCCGAAGTGTACCTAAGTGCATTGTCGTTACTACAAAGATGGTATTAAACATATTACAAAAAGTTAAACTTTTAAGAAACTAACTCTTAATGTTTGTGACTGGCGTCGCGCAACTATGCGTTCTGTAGGCCGTTCTCTTAAAGGAGACTGTAATAATTTCTTACATATTATCAGGTTGTTACAAATGTAATGTCCGTTTTATCCTTCAGTCTGAACTGAATCGCACCTGTGTGAAGAGGTGTATGTTTTTGGTGAAAATTATTATTCTATTTGTAGAAAAGGGTATTTATTTTGAAGTGTGTACCTGTTCCATTTCTTGGAAAGATTAATACACCTGTCCTTGTCTCGCCTATGGAAATGCTGTCGGCAAGAGATATTCGGGCAATTTACCTCTTTCAATTTAAAAAGGGATTAAATGCAGCTGCAGCAACGCGAGAAATTAATCAGACGTTCGGTGAAACGCGTGTAGAAGTTGAAAGTAATCCGTCGATAACAGCACGTAGCCTTGCAGAAACATTTCAAGTGTCCATTGCCACCATTAGTCGTCACCTTTCTTCGATTGGCAAAGTGAAGAAACTCAATTGATGGGTGCCGCACCAATTAACGGAAGCCAATAAGATCCGTTGATTAGAGGTGGCTACCTCTTTGGCTAATCGACAGAAAGTTGAACCGTTTCTTTATCGAGAGGTAACGTGTGACGAAAAGTGGATACTTTATGATAATCGGAGACGGTCAGGACAATGGTTAGATCAAGGTGAAGCACCAAGACAGCATGCACGAGCATCACTTCACCCGCGAAAGATTATGGTGACTGTATGGTGGACCAGTAAAGGTATTATTCACTATTTATTTTTGCAACCTGGTGAAACCATCACGGCAGCGTCCTATTGTACCGAACTGGAAACTATGCATGGAAAATTGAGCCGCTTGCAGCACTCACTAGTCAATAGACATGGACCCATACTTCTTCATGATAATGCAAGACCTCATGTTGCACGACAGACAATCCAAAAACTTTCGGAATTTAGTTACGAAATTCTCCCTCACCCACCTTATTCACTTGACCTTTCGCCAACTGATTTTCATTTTTTCCGAAGTTTAGACAATCACTTAAAAAATAGGGACTTCCCTGACCGGGAGTCTGTAATAGCATTGTTTGAGCAATATGTGAGCCGTCAAAACCTAGATTTCTTTTCAAAGGGAATTTTTCAGCTTCCAGGCCATTGGCAACAAACTATTGATGTAAATGGAGACTATTTTGCAGAATAAATATTTATATTTTTTTAAATTTAGACTTCTTTTTGTTCCTTACAAAATCGGACATTTATCAATTGCAAGTACAAAGGCAGTGTTTCGTCAATCCCCCAAACGTACTCAAGAATTTCACAGATTGTATCCGCATATGACTAAACCACAATAGCTGCTTCTTACACGTTGATTAATATGATTACACACAAGACTTTACCATCAAGGAAAGCCAGACAAAATTTCTAGATAGGTTAAAATAGATTTGCAAACTATTCACAACAATTATTTCGAACTAGAGGTGGAAATAGAAATCGTAAAAAATCCTTCGTTGTCGTTCGTGATAACGGACCAAATATTGAACGCTATTCACGCACAGCTTATATGCTGTAGAAACCGCAAAAACTTATCGTGTTTTAGAAAAGTTTGAAAGTGTTTTAGACCAAGATTCAAAGTGTCTACAAATCTGCTAATTAGTTTCGAAGATTATCTTAATTATTGGTAGTTTCCCGCACATAAGAACATTTTCCAAACGGCGCACTCTGTTTGCTGAAAGAACTGTGAAAACCTATGTATCTTATGCTTTAAATATTTAACAGAACCCTCCGTCACATCTTCTAATCCATCTTTGAATATCTCCTGCCACTCAAGCGTACCACTGTTTTACAGTATTTTCACCGCATGACACGTATGTACATGCTTACCGATTTCTACGAAAAAAAATTACTTTTAATACGCTGATCCCAGTTTCAATCGTTATATATTTTCGCTCCAAATTATACACACACATATCTATTACCTTCTCAATAGCTAAGTAGCGACTTATTCCATTACCTTCGAATTTACGCAAAAATTGAGTGAAGCACGATCACTGATGTGATGACAAATTTAAATCAAGAATTATACTAGGTAGACATTCCGAGTATGAATTATAATCAAATTAAATACAAATTCGATTAAATTAAATTTATAGTAGTCAAGCATATGCTAATAACAACAAATGTTGCATATTATTTTTTACGTCACACCGACCACTTGTATTTGTATATGTAATTCCTTATATTTTGTTCAAAATTTTTCCGCGTATAAAGGCATAAAATATTACTAGTTTTAATACAAACAAAATTATCAACTTTTCAAAAACTCCACCAATAATTCAAGCCTTAAAGTGAGTTAATGTTGTTAGTTACCTGATGAGCATTTGCGTAAAACAGCAAATTTACAATTGGACTTCATGTACATTAATTTTCTGCTTTACATCATATGTGGGCAACAGTCGGCCCGCTGAAAGATTTGATCCAGCCCGCGAGACATTGTCATATTATTTCATGTCCGATATCTATCGCTAAAAATTATGAACACTACTTTAAAATGCACTACTTTTAAACGCGACCCGCGAACTTATTTGCAAATTAAAGTTTGGCCCACAACATGTCAGAGATTGCTCATATCTGCTTTACATTGTAGGAGATGTAAAACAAAAACAAATAACTAAATTTGCTTGTGAATGAATACAGTTATAAAAAGAATGAACTTCATTCTACTTCAAAGTATGTCTTTAATATGATAACATCTAAGCAATATGTGCGACCAACCTTTAAAACTAATACTTTTGTGTTTTCGTAACTTCCACAAGTATCAAATATGATTAATATCTATTATACGTTACTACGCTATACTTTATACAATAAACACATAAACTAATGACGACCGAATCACGTGAATGTCTTTTACATAAAATATCAATTACGAAAGTCTGATTTACACATACACAATTATTGTATTATTGTATTATTTATTTACCTCTTGTCAAAAAAAATTAACCGCAAAAAAGGTTGTTATAATAACAATAATAGTGAAAGTTTAACGGGTTTATTTTATATTAAATGTTTAAAATGAATACACATTATTTTGAAATGATTTTGTTACCGAAATGTACATTCAATTAATTTTTTTTCAAATCCACATATAAAATGAGTCATTAATAATTTCAAATTTAGAAAAGATTTAAGCTGTCGAAATGAAGAATTTATTTATGAGAGCACATAGCACGTACATATATTGCATTATTTTCAAGTAAATTCTAAGCTCTCAAGCTAAATATAACTGTAGTATTACAATAAAAATAAATGTAAAGAAACTGTAGTCAAGAATTTATTTGTGAGAGCACATGACATGTATAATAGTTGCTTTATTTTTAGTTGAATTATACTCCTAAAGCTTAAAACAATATCTTTCTTATTTCAAATAAATATACATCTACAATTTTCATTCTAAAACTAAATGTACTAATATATCCTAGTTCAATAAGCACCACACAATCACAACAAATTATAAATAATTGTCTATTCATTAGAAGAATCTCCGGTGGTACTAGAATCTCCTAGGTTTATAACAAATTCTTTTAAATTTTCTCTTATTCCGTTCATATCCCACATGTTTGTTTAAATACCTTTGACATGATCAATTACCTTTATCCAATTTTGTTTAGTAACATTATGAATGGCAGCCCGATGAACATGAGCACGATCTTGAACATTATTCAATGTAAATGTTGTATTATTTACAGCTATTTCTTCCTTTACTTGGGCCCAAATCCATATCCTTGGTTTGGTAATTAACGAAAACCTTAAATGGTTTGCATGGTCTGGTATATGTAGATGGAGTATGCAAAACACTGGCTAAGGTGTGTTTTACCCTTAAGCAACTCCGTAGAACCTGTAATTTGAGTACCCTGCTTACTTACTGCTATCATGCTAATTTTGTTTCTTGCATGAGATATGGTGTGATATCCTGGGGATGTCGCCAGAGGTGGGCAGGGTGTTCCTTATGCAAAAACGGGCCCTGAGAATTATCTTTGGGTTGGACTATAGGGATGCCTGCAGAGAGCATTTTCGAAGTAACTCGATACTAACTATTTATGACATTTATATATTAGATCTCCTATGCTTCGTTTTTAGGAACGAAAACGCTTTTTCGAGTGGCAATGTATATCATTAATATGATATACGAACTGATAATTATTTATTACCTACCTCACATGCAAAATCTATATTCCAAAAAGGAGCATATTTTATGGGATGTAAATTACACAATAACTTACCACTTTCTATTAGAAATATCACAAACTTCTGTATTTTTAAAAGCAACCTTAAGCGGTACCTGCTTACGATAAATTGTTATTGTATAAATGAGTTTCTATGTCCAAATTTATAACATCTTTTTTCTTATTGAGACGTGTTTGTAGTATATGAGTGTGTACGTAGTATGTATTGATTGCTATTTTCTTATATGTACTGTATGCACATTGCTTTAGAAATAAAATTTATTATTAATATTATTATTATTATTAAATTAACTCTATAGAATTGAATTCACAATGATATGGAGGAAGTCTCAAAACTGTTTTGTTTTTGTATCTAGCAAGCTCATCTACTACGTACTTGTCATATTTTGGTTTATATTGTTTTACTAAATCCAACAATTTTACTTCTAGCCTATTAGATTCAAATCTAATATTGTTTTTAGTAAGCCATTCTTGAACACCACATTTCTTCGTTAATGAATTTTGTATTTTTTCTAATTTTCTGGAATAGTAGAAAGCATTGTCCATAACAATGACAGAATTAATTTCTAAATAAGTTGACATTTTTCCAAACCAATTTTCAAACAGTTCTGCATTCACCTCTTCATGGCAATCACCTATTTTATTTGATCTAAGTAAGAGTAGGCCACTCTCAAGAAAACTATCCTCACAAATATGTAATAAAATCTACCGTCTTCCTTTTCCACTAGGGTATTTCAATCCTATCACTGATCCATGTTTCATCGAGAAAATACATTTTCCACTTACCGTTCTAAATTGCTATATTCTAGACAAATATTGTCTTCTCCATATAATTTTTTCATCTTTCTCCTTTAAGTAGACATGCCTAGCTCTCTTTCAATAACCTATATAAAACTTTGGTATCAACATTATTATTTACTGCTGCTAAAATTTTATTTAATGCAGGAATTTCATTTTCAAGGAAAAATTAATGGAATGTATGCTTTCGTGTTATCGTCTACACGATCTAATACAAGTCGCTTTCTTTTATAAGACGTTGGCTCTTAAAATTCTTCTTCAGTGTACCCTTATATCATAGAATATTATATACACTAACTCTTGATATTCTGATGAAAATAAACATTTTTAAATAAATATATGCTTTTGATTTAATTCTATAACAATGTTACGAGCTTTTTCGGCAGTTGGCTGCACAGCTTGTCTTTTGATGTAATTTAGGTCCTGTAGTATATATATAATATGAACATATTCAATATCTACTACTTAGAAGTCACGTTGAAATGGCTTTTCCTCCGCTTTCTTAATGGCGACTTCGCCATCCTTGTGATTATGCGCACAAAATTCATGTCCTCTAAAATTACAAGAAATTATCCTTTTTTATTTGCATTTTGTATTTTACATATAGACAAAATTGTTAAATAGGGTATTTAATGGAATATTTGTTACGTTAACTTGGATTGATTAGCTTACGCGTTGGCTGTAGTCAGAATGTTAATATCGTTAGCGCACTTCGTTTATTCGTAACGAATAAATTATTATCTTATTCGCTTTTTAACGATATGCTTGTATTTCTAAATAAATGCCTTGTAAACCTTCAATACATTTATTAAAATAAATAAAACTATTCTCATAAAACTAAACTTAAAATTCCATCGATAACTTTCAATATAATTGAACGTTTCTCGGTTTTAATAACCTTTAATAACTAGCATAGACACATTTACATTTTACTTAACAGGTAATGGTTTGCAACTGCATGTGTATATATATATATATATATATATATATATATATATATATATATATACATAAATTAATATAATTAATATGTTGAAATAATTTAATATAACATATGTCACAATAATAATGGGTGTCTCAAAATTAACGCAAGATTTGAATTTGTCGCTATTTGTGCAGTAAAGTATTGCTAACCCTAAAAAAAAACAATTCGACAGCTGACAGTTTAGGGTTAGTAAAAAGGGAGCGTTATACGATAGAACAACGTGTTTTCATTATAGAATGATATTTCAAAAATATTGAAAGCTTGGCGGCCGCAGTTCGAAAATTTCATACAAAATATGGTCGGAATAGTGTTTTAACTTTGTCAATTGTGAAGAGATTAATTGAAAAATTCAGGGAGACTGGATCCGTTGGAGACGCCAAACATACTGGTCGTCCAAAAACAGGCCGTGCAAATGTCAATATCGAAGCAGTGCGTGAGAGTGTCTGTGACAATCCAGGAACCTCAATTCGGCGTCGTGGACAAGAATTGCAAATTTCAAGAAGCTCTCTACAGCGTATACTCACTAAGGATATGTGTCTCCATGCTTACAAAATTCAATTAACACAACAACTGAAGCCTAATGACCATGCACAGTGAAGAGAGTTCGTTGAATGGATTATTGAACATCAACAAATGGATGTTGATTTTTCGAGCAAAATCATCCTAAGTGATGAAGCACATTTTCACTTTGATGGCTTTGTTAATCGCCAAAATTGCCGTTTTTGGGGTTCTGAGAACCCACATGTGATTGTCGAAAAACAAATGCATCCACAACATGTCACTGTTTGGCGTAGATTTTGGGCTGGAGGCATAATTGGACCATACTTTTTTGAAAATGATTCTGGTCAAGCAGTGACTGTTATTGGTGTTCGATATCGCGACATGATAACACAGTTCTTTCTGCCGAAATTTGATGATATTGATGTGGCCAATATGTGGTTTCAACAAGACGGTGGCACGTGCCAGACAGCCCGTGAAACAATTCAATTACTGCATGAGACATTTCCAGGTCATGTACTTTCTCGTTTCGATGATCAGAATTGGCCCCCTAGATCGCGTGATTTAACACCATTAGATTTCTTTTTATGGAGTTATTTGAAATCACAGGTATATGACAAGTCCACAACCACCCGTGCATTAAAGGAGGAGATTCAACGCTGCATCAATGAAATTCAGCCACATTTATGCATAACGGTCATGGAAAATTTCGACAAACGAGTGCGTATGTGCATGCAAAGCCGTAGAGGCCATTTGCCCGATGTGTTATTCCATAAATAACCCTATCCTATGTATTTTATGATTCAATAAAAAAATAACAATCAAAAGACTAAAAATTGTGTTTTCTATTTAATTCAAATCTTACGTTAATTTTGGGACATCCTTTATAATTGTCATGGGTGATTTTAATATTACACGCTTCAATAATGATTTTACCATTGCTAGCCGCAGGCAACTATTGATAAACAGCATTAACTTTAACATGAAGTAATTTAAAAGTGTTCTTAATTCGAATGGTCGCTTACTATAAATTTAGCAATGCCTGATCTTGAACCCAGTGTCCTTGGATGCGAGGAACCTTTGGTGTCGATGGATACTGCTTATCATCCTGCCCTTACTTTTGACAAAATATGAAAATTTATGATTCTTTTAACTTCCCAGATAATTCTCAACGGAAAGTATACAATTTCATGAAAGCCAATTTCGCTGGTCTATATGCTGCTATTACTGGGATTGAGCTTATTTCTGGGTTCGTTTACGAAAATTGATAACACATGTTTTCATTTTTATCGGGAACTCAATTCTTTGTTCGATGTCTACGTTCCTCTGCATAAGATTACAGTTGAAAATATCCACCCCGCTTTGATAGTTCAGTAATTAGAAACATTAAATTAAAGACATACTACCTAAACCATTCTAAACGAGTAAACAGCCTGTATTATTTAAGTGAATTCAAATGATTAAGGCGAGAAGAAGAGTTAAATCAAGATGCATACAGTGTTTGTGTAGCCAGAGTCGAGTCGTCAGTATCGTAGGATCCTAAAATGTTTTTAAGTTCCATCAATAAGAAGTGTGGCAAATCGAGAATATCCAATATAATGAATGACCAGAAGAGATCGCAAAATATAAATAATGGATTTGTCGAATACTTTGCGAGTGTATATATATATATATATATATATATATATATATATATATATATGTATACATATTTATCTTTGAGTTTTCTTATTGCCCTGGCAACTTCTTTTTCTGACAGGAACGAAATACTCACAATGGGAATGTTATTAGTTTCACAAGTCCTGTTGTTATTCTCTCCGGCTATATATATGTATATATACGAGGATAGTTTGACAAGTAGTGAGAATGATACATAGGTGGCGCTCTAATTGGCAAAACAAATGCACTGTAATTTAGGTTACCTATTTATATATTTACATTCCGATATTTAGATAAATCGGTTGATTAGTTTATTTTTGACAGCTGATTGGAAAAGAAGCAACACGTCGTTTTGTTAAAATGGAAGAAGCAGAGTATCGTGCGGTGATTAAATACTTCGTAATTAAAGGTATGAAAGCTACCGAAATAAAAGATGAGTTACGGGAAACATTAGGTGAATCCGTTCCATCATCCGCCACAATAAGTAGATGGGTAAATTAATTTAAACGTGGTAGAACAAGCTGTGTTGATGAAGTGCGCTCTGGAGCACCCAAAATCGTGACTTCTAAGGAAATTATTACAAAAATCCATAATATTATTACGCAAGATCGACGACTAAAAGTGAGAGAGATAGCAGACATGGTAAACATTTCAACAGAACGCGTACACCACATTTTAACCAAGGAATTGGGCCTTTCCAAGCTTGCGGCAAGATGTGTGCCGCGATTACTTACGACCGATCAAAAGTTCACTCGTTTGCGCATTTCCAATGAGTGTTTGGACCTTTATAAGCGGAATCCGGTTGATTTTTGTAGGCGACTTGTTACTTGCGATGAAACTTGGATACACTACAGTACACACGAAACTAAACAACAGTCGAAACAATGGTTAGAACGTGGTTCTGCACCCCCAAAGAAAGCAAAAACCACTTTATCGGAAAACAAGGTGATGGCATCCATTTTTTGGGATTCAAAGGGCATTTTGCTCATTGATAACCTTCAGAAAGGTGCCACAATAAATGGACAATATTATGCAGAACTTATACAAAAATTTAATGTTGAGATTCGTGCTAAACGGCCAGGAATGACAAAGAAAAAGATTCTGTTTCACCAAGACAACGCTCCCTCGCATACCAGCACAGTGCGATGTCCAAAATCACGAGTTGCATTTCCAGTTAGTCCGCATGCACCTTATTCGCCGGATCTAGCCCCTTCCGACTTCCACCTTTTTCCAAAATTGAAAACGGCACTAGGTGGAAAGAAATTTTCGTCTAAGGACGAGCTTATCATCTTCGTAAATGAGTATTTCGCAAGCCTTCCGGAATTGCATTTTAGAGATGGCATAAGGGCATTGGAGTACCGTTGGAATAAATGTATTGCTCTTTTAGGAGAATATATTGAAAAATAAAAATTATTTTGTATTTAAAAAATTCGTTTTTCTTTTCCATTCTCACTACTTATCAAACTACCCTCGTACATATATATATATATATATATATATATATATATACATATATATATAAGTATATGTAAACGAGAACCCATTGTAACATACACTTTATATACAGGTCCGATTATAATATAATATGGTTTATTCAGAAGGACTATATAAATGTACGTAATTCCGCTTAACCCTGGATTAATGTACCCTCGTCACGTAATCAGTTCAAAACGTCTTAGAGCATGAAGGATCAGTTAGGGTGAAAGCAGCACATGTAGACCGGTCGTAGCCTTGCAAAATGTTGCTCGACTCACGATTCTTCAAATCGTTCTTTTAAAAATGTCAGTCCTATTTACATGTATTAATGGTCTCGTTGCAGACTTCTATCAGCCACCGCGTATTGTGTTAATACAGGAGAGTGGGAGAAGATGATGTTCGCGATCTGAAGTAGACGAACGGTCACACAGGCCCTAAACTTGAATGTAGAGGATCGATGAATATACATATTCGCATCAGTGAAATATGTATCGACACACACACGGTAACATTGTAAATCACTGCATTATGCAGAGACGCTATGGACCTGTTCAGTTCATTATACAGTGTGTATCAGCCAAATGGAATAAATTCGATAATAATTAAATGGAAGGGTGTTCGAAAAAACGCTCGGACACGTCGATTGGGATTTTTAGTTGAGTATTTTTTTAAATAAAAAGTTTATATACAGGGTGTGTCATGTAAAAGCGGTCAATACCAACTTTCTTATTTTAAATACAACACTCTGTCAAATATTAAATTTTTAGATTTTTTAGAAAATTCCAGACATATTTCATGTACAACTTCCTATACCTATCTCCGACTGTTTCGAAAATATTAAATGTTTTCAGATTAATTTGAAACATTTTTTCATAATGTAAAAAATAACAAGAAAAACATTAATGTCACTGTAGGAGATGTTCAAAGTGTTCGCCGCAAACGTCTTGACAACATCCTAATCTTAAATAAAAATTCTTTCTAACGTTGCTCAACATCTCAGGTGTGACCGATCTAATCGCAACTATTATTCGTCTTCTTAAGTCAGCTAAGTCGAGGGGTTTAGTTTTCCATACTATACTCTTGACATATCCCCATAAGAAGAAGTCTAATGGCGTTAGATCAGGGGATCGTGCTGGCCATTCCATCGATCCTCGCCTACCTATCCATCGATTCGGGAATATTTGGTTGAGGTACTGCCGGACATTGATTTGGTAATGAGGTGGTGCTCCATCTTTCTGGAACCACATCGTATTTGCTGGAACTTGTGGGTTTGCTAGATCAGGATATAAGTTTGTCAAAGCTGGCACGAGATTATTTTGAAGCAATGCTAAATAATTGTCGCCATTCAAATTTCCATCAATGAAAAAAGGACCTACGATATGATCTCCAACAATTCCTGCCCAAACATTAACATTCTCAGGGTATTGTGTATGTTCTTCCCTCATCCAGTGAGGATTTTCTCTGGACCAATAGCGGCAATTTTGACGATTAACATGACCGTGAAGCGTAAAGGTACACTCATCAGAAAATAAAATATGTTCTAATTGGATCACATTGTTATCTAACATTGTCATCATTTGTTCACAAAAATACGTTCTCCTATCAATGTCGTCTTCCATGAGCTCCTGAGTTGGTATAATTTTATAGGGATGCATTTTATTTTCTTTTAATGTGCGGGTAATCGATGAATGGCAAACATCGAACATTGACGCTGCTTGTCTACCAGAAGTATGCGGGTTTTCTTCAAGCTCAAGCACAATATCCAGTTTGGTATCATTACTTACTGCATTCGCAGCTGCTTTTTTTATTTGCCTTACATGTCCAAACTCGCGAAACTGCTTTTCTATTTTACTAATTGTTCCTTGGAATATGGGCGGCAAATTTGGAAATTTCTCATGAAATAAGTGAGCAACTTCCATTTGTGTCCGTGTGTTATCTCCATAACCAATCATCTGCAGAATTGTTATTTTGTGCATTTCTGCTAAATGAACCATTTTGTTGAAATGTAGTTAACGAAATTCAAACAGTGTCATAGTGTTGTCAGTGTCATGACAACACTATGACACTGACAACACTTTGCTAAGGCAAGGTATTTTAAAACGAAGTACAATTAAAGATTTTCACTTAATAGTTCGGTAAACAAACTATTATGTGAAAATCTTATTTTAATTGTAAACAAAATTATTAATCTGAAAACATTTAATATTTCCGAAACAGTCGAAGATAGGTATAGGACATTGTACATGAAATATGTCTGGAATTTTCTAAAAATCAAAAAATTTAATATTTGACAGGGTGCTGCATTTAAAATAAGAAAGTTGGTATTGACCGCTTTTACATGACACACCCTGTATATAAACTTTTTATTTAAAAAAATACTCAACTAAAAATCCCAATCGACGTGTCCGAGCGTTTTTTCGAACACCCTTCCATTTAATTATTATCGAATTTATTCCATTTGGCTGATACTCACTGTATGTTGATATTTTAGATATGTACATATGTATAGAATAAATGAACTAAGTAAACATAAGAAAATATACATATGTAAAATTCACAAACTAAATTTAAATTATAAAAAACTACTTAAAGTTCTAAACAAATGTAGTATATTAAAAATCGCATCGTCTTTGAATACGACTGGAAAAATAATGCATCTTCCATTTAAAGGAATATGGGTTAACTTTGCTATTACATCATAACATGTAATTAAATTCATGTTGTTAAAAAATTTCCTCCTTTGAACATTATAACTTTAGGTGGGTAGAATTTTAAATTTCTATTCAGTTTTGCCACATATAAACAAATAATTGTACTCTAAAATAGGTGCAAAAAGTTCCAGATCGTAAAGAAACGACTTCGCTTTGCATTTTCTGGAATTGTTTTCAGAATAGAGGAAAACTCTTTGAACTGCTGGAAAAATGGAATACGTACAACACTCCCGCGAACACTTTCTTTAGTTACTTTGAGACTGAAATAAAGCATTAACCTAAATATACGGTAATACATGTGGATCTGTTTCTTGCAATTTTCAACACCACTCAGAATTTGATCGACGTGAATTAAACACTAAATTTAGAACAATAAAGTTTCCGATAGAAAAACAAAAGGAATAATTAATTACTTCTTTGTGGAGAAACAATTAAAATAAACAAAAACGCAACGTTTGTAGAAACAAAATCAAAGCAAATGCGTTTGTTTTGATAAACCGGTAAATGGATAATAAATACAAAATATCTTCACCAGCTCTTTCACTCAATACCTTAACTAATTTACTTGCTGATAAAAAAGATTTAAGAAAAGATAATATTTCATAAATGTTGTAGTTATTTAAAATAATTTCACTTGTATTAATTTCAACGGAATTTTCTGGAAAACTACACAAATATCATTTTAAAACCTGATAAATTAGGTTGCAATTCAAAATTAGACATCAGACGTTTATTGAATTATCTGTTTAATGAGTATAAATTGTATAGGGTAGTTAAAACAAATTATTTTTAAAAATCGTCGAGAATTTTGTGTTAGATATAATGTTATATGCTCCAGACAAACAAAACATCCTGTCCGTACCTCCAAAATATGAGCCTCAACTGCCTCTTCCGGTGTAGAAAACCGTTGACCGCAAAGTTTGTTCTTTACGTGTGGGAACAAAAAAACACAGGGTGCTGAATCAGGGCTGTACGGCGGATAGTTCATCAATTCAATGTTTTGCTCGGTCAAATATTCAATTGTTTGAACCGACCTGTGAGAGCACGCATTGTCATGGTGGAGAATCTGTCGTTTTCGGTTTGTTTTAGCAAACAAATAGTTGTTTGATACCATTCGGAATTGACCGTCCTACAACTCTCCAAAGGCACGGTTGCAATGTGACCGGCTTTTCCGAAAAAACAAACAACTATTTGTTTTGATATGCTTCGAGCGTGAACAACTTTTGTTGATTTTGGCTCATCTTGGAATACCCACACAATTAACTGCTATTTACTATCGGGCTCATACGTATTGCTCCAAGATTCATCACCTGTAACGGCTTTATAAATGTTTGAAGCACCGAAATTGTATTTTTTGTGTATTTCTTGGCACCAATCGATGTGAGTCCTTTTTTGAGCGGTTGTTGACCATAGCTTCTTAACGGCTAAATGTTCATGCAGGATCTTATGCGCGCTGGTGTAACTAATGCCTAGAGATACCTCGATTTCATGGTATGTCACATGATGGTCTTGCATTATCAATTCCGACACTGTAATAATGTTTTCCGACACAACAACATTTGTGGGACGACCTTCACAAAATTCATCGTCCAAAGAACGCCGCCCAAGTTTGAATACACTATACCAACGATATACTGTAGTTTTCGATGGTGCTTCATCACCATATAAAGAATTCAGCTTGTCGATGCATTCTTGTTGAGCTAATCCACGCCGAAAGTTATGAAAAATAATTGCACGAAAATGTTCGCGAGTTAATTCCATTTTTTCGCTGACATAAAATTTTCTAGTTACCATCAACAATAGAAATAGCAATCGGATAATAAAACTGTCAAGGTAAATATATTGTCAAAAATGACAAACTTCACGATGAAATCATCAGATCGGAGGCAACACTAACGGTGTTGTCAGTTCCCGAAATATGTATAAACGGCTACCCTCGTATTAATTAAAAAAATAAAAGTATTCTTTTCAAAAAAATACTCTAATCATTACAATATAGAACGCTCATTTTCCAAAAATACAAATATTTTAACTCCGTCAAAGACATTTGACTGAATAAAAATGGAATATATACTGCTGATATATTAGTACACCGCATTTTCACATCAGGATACATCAGCACGTAAAAAATAAAAAGGTACCTAATTACATACATTTATTTTATTTATAGTCATACCGGTCAATCCTTCTCGGTGAGGTTGTACGCCACTGCGAACCCGAATATTTCTTCAATATTATTAATTATTGATTCTGACATTTATAGTTGAAGATCAATATTAGTAATCAATGTTAATTAGAGATATTTGTAATTAATATTATGATAAATATTGAGGCAGTTGTTCCCGTTATTTCGACAAATACGTCACAATTTGTTCAGTTCTGCTAAAAAAAATATCCCATTAAGAACAATGGCCATTAATAATAAATTAATTAACAACAAACATGAAACTCCTGGATGCGTTTCATTCGGATGTCAGATAATGGAATGCGCATTGTGTACTCTTTACTCAATGATGTGAGCATAACAGTAAATATGTATTAATATACTCACCAAACACATGATAAATTTAAAATACAGAATCTGAGTGGATTTCTTAATTAACAAATTAAAGGCACCGCCAAAGCCTCCGTCAACTTTAAAGTTTTGGATATTTTAAGAAATCGCATTTATGTCCTTGTAAACCAGTAGCATAAATGCCTTGGCAATAATTTTTATACCAACCAGAAGGAAATTATACATTTTTATATTTTGATTAATTTTCTGTTTTTCTTTTTTGTGATTAGCAAATTTATAAACCTAACTTTTTCAACAAAAACATTAGTTAGAATGCACGACATAACACCAAAAACGTATTTTCAGCATCTGTTATAATTCTCATGTTTCATTCAATTTCTATATTTTTATCGAAATACAGTTAACTGAAATAAAAAATAGGATTATCATTTTTCGCAATTCACAGATACATAAATAACTAACTCACAAATATGTTTCTGGAAATAGAGTTATTTTGAAAAATAGAAATAATTTATTAAATAAAAATATTTATTACATAAAAATGATAACCGATGGTATACCATTTCTTCATCAAGTTTATAGGTCGTAATAGTCAATTAGATACGTTAACCTCTTGTGCTGTTGTTGTATACAATTAAAATTGCTTAACGAACCCCTTGTAAAGATTTTCTTATATTCACTTAATTTATTTGCATACAGCTAAGAAAAAACAGACAGAAACATATTTTCGCAATATACTTATTGATAATAAAAAGAAATTCTCTGTAAATAAGCTGTACAAATTTGAAACAGTTTACATTGGCGCCGAGGGAGCCAAATAAACGAATTTTCACTAGTCTCTATCGTCATACAAGTTTTTTATACTCCATTTACATTAAGAACATAGTAATGAGATCTGCAACATGCGTACGTACGAGGGTAGTTTGACAAGTAGTGAGAATGGAAAAGTAAAACGAATTTTTTAGACACAAAGTAAATTTATTTTTCAATATATTCTCCTAAAAGTGCAATACATTTATTCCAATGGTGCTACAATGTCCTTATGCCATCTCTAAAATGCGATTCCGGAAGGCTTGCAAAATACTCATTTACGAAGATGATAAGCTCGTCGTTAGACGAAAATTTCTTTCCACCTAGTGCCGTTTTCAATTTTGAAAAAGGTGGAAGTCGGAAGGGGCTTGATTCGGCGAATAAGGCGCATGCGGTACTAATTGTAAATGCAACTCGTGGATTTTGGACATCGCAACTGTGCTGGTATGCGAGGGAGCGTTGTCTTGGTGAAACAGAATCCTTTTCTTTGCCATTCCTGGCCGTTTAGCACGAATCTCAACATTCAATTTTTGTAGAAGTTCTGCATAATATTGTCCGTTTATTGTGGCACCTTTCTAAAGGTAATCAATGAGCAAAATGCCCTTTGAATCCCAAAAAATTGATGCCATCACCTTGTTTGCCGATAAAGTGGTTTTCGCTTTCTTTGGAGATGCAGAACCACGTTCTAACCATTGCTTCGACTGTTGATTAGTTTCGGGTGTACTGTAGTGTATCCAAGTTTCATCGCAAGTAACAAATCGCCTACAAAAATCAACCGGATTCCGCTTATAAAGGTCCAAACACTCATTGGAAATGCGCAAATGAGTGAACTTTTGATCAGTCGTAAGCAATCGCTGCACCCATCTTGCCGAAAGCTTGGAAAGGCCCAATTCTTTCGTTAAAATGTGGTATACGCGTTCTGTTGAAATGTTTACCATGTCTGCTATCTCTCTCACTTTCAGTCGTCGATCTTGCGTAATAATATTATGGATTTTTATAATCATTTCCTTACAAGTCACGATTTTGCGTGCTCCAAAGCGCGCTTCATCAACACAGATTGTTCTACCACGTTTAAATTCATTTACCCATCTACTTATTGTGGCGGATGATGGAGTAGATTCATCTAATGTTTCCCGTAACTCATCTTTTATTTCGGTAACTTTCATACCCTTAATTACGAAGTATTTAATCACCGCACGATACTCTGCTTTTTTCATTTTAACAAAACGACGGGTTGCCTTTTTTTCAATCAGCTGTCAAAAATAAACTAATCAATCGATTTATCTAAATATCGGACTGTAAACATATAAATAGGCAACCTAAATTACAGTGCATTTGTTTTACCAATTAGAGTGCCACCTATGTGTCATTCTCACTACTTGTCAAACTATCCTCGTATTATATAGGAGCAATAAACATTTATTAGGAGATAACGTCAAAATCAAGAGTTTTTCTCAATAGTGAATTAGGCTAACTTACTGGTAGGCAAATTGTCAATCTTTTATTAATTTTAATAAGGTTAAAAACGATGAACTTTTATTCGTGTATAAAGATGCTTAAAAGTATAGTAAAAATTGAAGGCCTTCACTGCACCCATATATTAATGCAATTGTATTTATATTTACATATTTATTACAAACATTTACATCATGTGTTCATTAAAAAAAAAGGTGCTGCATAATAGTGAATTTTATATAATTTCTTGCAAGATAACTATGAACTTTATTAATAAATAAAATAAAATATATATATACAGTCATGAGCACGAAAATAGCATTGGTCATAATTCACTAAAATATCAATTTATACGTTAAATAAAAGAAATTCAAGTTTATTGAACTCTTTATTCTAACATGTTACATAACTATAGCAATAAATAAATAGATTTCTTAATACCAAAGAGAAAATAAAACTGTTTATATTCTAGGACAAACAAAATAATTGTATTAAAATAGCAGTCACACCAATATACTAACCAAATGTCATTTTTACTTAGTTAATTGAATTGAAACACTTAATATTTTGTTGCTTGACCTTTATTGTTTATCATCTCTTAACACCTGTAGGGCAACGACTTCACCAGTTGCCTACACGTTTTTGCTGAAATTCATTGCCATTTGGCTTGGCATATTCTCCACAAATAGTCAGTATTTTGCGGCTTACCAGCAGATACAGTCTTTTTCAACTTCACCCATAAATTTTCAATGGGGTTTAAGTCTGGCGTTTGTGCCGACCAACCCAAAACGCGAAAGTTATTATCTCGAAACCATGCTTTTGTTTTATGAGAAACATGTTTCGGACCGTGAACCTGCATATAGAACCATCCTAGAGGCATTTGTGCCTCTGCATGTAGTTGAAGTACAGTTTATACCATGTTCACATAGACATCAGCTTTCACTATGCTTTCACTTACAGCATGATGCTAAACCTTTCAAATTTTCTGTCTTTTTGGTGTACTAATGTTGAAATGCTCTCAATGGTGGTCTTCGTACGTGTTGTTGATATGCACTGGAATTGAATAAAACTAATTTCGATTCATCGGACCACAGTACATTACGCCACTATTTTTCGTCCTATTGTACATGTTCATCAGCAAACGACAGTCTACTTTCTATTGCCTTTTATATAATAATAGCTTCCTAGGCCTTCTTGCACTCAACTTTCTTTGAATTATTTTTCGTATAATAATAGAGGTGCTTATGTAAAGATGTAAATTATTTTTAATTGTAGTTTAACTTATGAACGGTGTTTTATTTGCACAAGTTATATTGTTTCTGTCTTCTCTAGGGTTAGTTTTTTACACTACGATTTTCTTTCACTTTTCTCCAGTTCTTACCGTTTGCAATCATTTTCGCAGAACATAAGAGCGCATTTTTTTTTTAATTTGTAGATTTTACCTCTATTAAGTAGATCGGGTATAATTGCTCTTTTTTTCGACGAACAATGTTTTGCTCTGTCCATGTCACAACAAAAATGAATGATTAAAAAATTGTTGATTTACTTTGCAACAGATAGAACTTTGTACGTCTGTATTTAATGCCGTCAGCTATGGTACTGCTATTTTAATGCTCAGGCAAATAAGAGGAAAACTCGGTAATTCCCCCTCATATTCGGTACTTTCCCGAAAACCATATATATATATATATATATATATTCAGGTATTAATAATTTCAATATCGCAGCATCAGAATTGTCCGTTGTAAATGTTACTTATAAGTATTAATTGATAACTGCTATTTTCATGTACATGGCTGTGTGTGTATATATATATGTATATATATATATATGTGTGTGTGTGTGTCTGTGTGTGTGTGTGTGTGTGTGTATGTGTGTGCTGGTCAAGAACATGTTACAAATTGAAGACCTTTATCGCACTTATATCATGATCTGTTTAATGTCAAATTAAGAAAACTACAATGACGTTATCAAAACAGGATATACGCATTTCTTTGTAAATTTTGCTGCCCTTTTTTCAAACCAAACGATATGTTCTGAACGTAGATGAAGTATAGATTTACATAGATTCGTATTTGATATTGATTGCATTGTAAAGTGACTATGAGTGCAAAAGGGAATAATAGCCATTTCCTGTTCTAAGCTTTGAAATATGGAAAAGTTTGTGCGCTCTACATAAGTATTTGTATAAGTTGAAAAATATAAACACTCGAACAAGGCTTTTGGATTAACGTTATTGAATTGCCATTCTATAAAACTATAAAATAGTTTAATAATTATAAAAACCAAAATTATTGAAATAAAACACTTTACTTTTTCACAAACGACTTAATTTGTGAAAAAAATCTAGAATGTACATTTCAAGTGACCTGCACACATCGTAGTAGCAGTTACTACTACTACTGCTACTATTTAAGCCCTTCCCCTCTACTCTCCGAGTTTTTCTTTTAAGCTAGTTTGAGCACTCTGAAAGTCAAGCAAAGGATCGTTTAAAATATAAATACAAGTGTTTATTTACTGTACTATCAATCACAGTAATCTAGGTATTACAACATACTAACACAGTTTTTAACTATTCACAAAAACTAGCAAAGCTGTATCGAAATGATATGACAAACGCTATGAATGAATCGTTCATTAATAACACAGAATCTGCCTGATGATTGGTCTATCCATGAAACATATGTAGTAGATAGGGTGTTATTAATAATAGAATTGATTCCTTTTAACATTCTTTAATTGGCATAAAGCCGAGTACACAAGTTTCTGTCTATTACACACTGGAAACCTAGTTTACCGATCTTGTGAGATAGAAGCGTTTCTCGCTTTGTCGGTCAATACATTTATGTATTGGTTGAGAGAGGGAGATATGATATTATTCATTAGCAAAGCTTAAATCACTTTTTTGAAAGATTAGTAATAGCCGTTTTACATACCCCCGTGATATATTTTACTTGTCTAATACAAAATATTAAACTTTCTTTCTTGTTCTTGAATCAGTTTAACAATCTCTTTTTCCACAGAATCAGCAAAAGGGTTATATATATATATATATATATCATCGAAGGAGAAAATAATAGAGAATATTAAATTTTAAATATATGAGTCATTGAAAGAGTACGCACATACGTAAATATAAAATAAAAATGTGTAACTTTATTTTTATTTTATTTATTTAATCCTAAGTCCACCTACCCTGCGGTGTCGGACTGAATTTTACATTATATCTTATATATTTTACCATTTAATTTTGTTTTCAGTTTGTCTCATTCAGTACTTCCTCCCATTCTTCTTTTATCCTCAGCTTCCATTGTTCTCCGTCTTGGGCCAAATGTTTGATTTCATGCCGTCCTATATTCCTCTTTTCCATCGCCTCATATACTTGCTCCCTCCGAGTTTTCCGTGGTCTTCCCATTCTGTTTCTACCCTCCCTCTTAACTTCAAAGATCCTCCTTGTTATTCTCTCGTCTCTCATTCTCTGGATATGTCCAAGCCATCCTAGCTGTCTCTCTTCTGTGACTGTTTCAACTGGTTTAACCTTTGGTTTCTTGTAATTGTCGTGTTTCTAATCTTATCCATCCTTGTTTTCCTTCTATCCGTCTTAGAAATCTCATCTCTGTGGCCGTAACTTTGCTTTTAATTTTATTCGTTATTGTCCATGATTCGCTGCCGTATATTAATGTAGGTCTGACCACTCTTCTATATACTTCAGTCTTTATTTGTTTTGGTATCTCCTTCTTATCTAGGAATGTATTTTTCAATACTCCCTTACCTATTTTTCCATTTTCCTCTATAATTGTTCCCAGGTAGTTATAGCTTTTAACTTGTTCTAAATTTCTTCTTTCAATCATAATGTTGTGTCTTTTTACTTCTGCTGACATTATCATGGTTTTAACTGTGTTTATTTTCATGTTTATCCTTTTCAGCTCCTCTGGATAAATCATTAGGTTCTCTTGTAATATTTCTTCTGATTCTGCTATCAGTAGCATATCGTCTGCGAACATCAATTCTTGCACGGTAACTACTTTCATTTTCCAGTTCCCTAGTTTCATGTTCTGTATGTATAACTTTAATATTCGTAAATGTCGTACAAGCATTAAGCGAATTAATTAACTGAAGAAAAAACGGTAATCTTTAAATGAAAGTAATAGTATAAAAAATAATGTGGTCAAAAACAGAAATCCTTTAGTCCTTAATTTAATTAATTTTTTATTATATATTTCAAATTAATGAAAATAATCCCTAAAATAACATAAGTAACCGGATTTCAATACATTTACTAAATTGAAAATATTATTTTAATTTAATTAAAGCTAAAAAAATAGATATTGCCTATAACAACACTAGGAAAAAGAATTTCTTTGAATCAAGGAACACTAAATGTCATTTTTTCATAAATTTAATTAATAGAAGTTAATTAAATAAACATAAAGAGATGCAGAGGGAGTCAAATTATTTTACTTCAATGAATAACATTACATATAGTCACTGAACCAAATTATAAGAATTTCTAGGTATGGAACAAATACTTTTCGCTAAACATTGACAAAAGTCATTCAATATTATTTTCTGTTTAATAATAAAACTTCGAACAAAAACAACTGCTTAGACAAAGAAGACATAAATAAGTATATAGAATAACAGTGTTATATTTAGGTAATTTTGATGAAGCCCCTTCTCACATTAATTTTTGTATTCTGATACATATTTCGACAACTAAGTTATCATCATCAGCAGATAATTAACCAGTATTGCACCTGGACAACTACAGCAAATTACCCGTACGAAACAAATTCCGCACACGATATGTACCGTTGAAAGTCAAAACGCACACTGTTTAATTATCTGCTGATGATGACAGCTTAGTTGCCGAAATACGTATACAGAATACGAAAATTAATGTGGAAAGAGGTTATATATCATCTTTAGTTATTAAGTGTTATATTTAGTTAAAATACTTTATTTGATTTACAGAATTTCGAAAGGAAGCAATGTTGTTAAATAGTGCTTTTACTATATATGTTATACTATAATATACTTCTCTCTGACTATTTTGTATTATATATACATATATAATTTCAATAGTAACACTCGCCAAGACACCAGAAGCATATATCTTGCCGACAATCCCAATCAATAAAGTCGGACGTCTAACTAGTTTTTTATACAGTAGTTTTGATTAGCTGCGCTTGATTTTACAATTAAACGTGTTTATATGCACACGTTGCAAATTGCCTATTTGAGAAATGAACGTCCAGTTCTCTCACTACTTTATATATTCAATTAATATTTCGATATTTTAATAAGCACTTTCTTCTTTATACCAAAGGAGATTTTGCACTAACGAGTCATCATTTCAACCCCAAACTGCACAAGACATAAGTATGTTGAAATAATAAAGTGTTGCATTTAATCAAAATACTTTTCCATTTGACTCAAAAATATTGGTTCCTGAAATAATTTTTTAAATACTTTAACTTTTTTTTAATGTTTCTTGCTGTATCGCTAACAGGTGACTAAAAACAGTAGTTTAATGAATATATTTTATATTTACTAAAGGCACTGTTTCTACCAATGAAGCTATTCTTAAAGCTACATAACATCATATGACCAACTGCTTAATTAAACTCATTCTTTTCCTCGAAAATATAATACGTCAATATTGCAATTGGTTAAGTCCTCTAAGATACGTAAAATCCTTGTAGACATTCTGAAATTATGAAATTACGAAAGCGATAGAAATCCAAGTGAACAAGAAAAATTTTCTACCTAACAATAAAACAAAATTTCTTTGATAATTTTATTTTTCAATGCAATCTCAATTAAGTACAAAGCACTAGTGTTATGTCTCCTACAATGACTTTATTAAATCAGAAAGAAATTATTTCTGTTTATTTTAAAAATTGGCATCTGCTCTTTCAATATGCTATTGTCTGCAAAATGACATCCTTGAGCAGCTTTTTCAAGTTTCTAAATAAAAAGAAGTCGAACGAAGCCAAATCTGAATTATATAATGAGTGATCCATGAGATTTCCAGCTAAAGATTGTGTGATGATCTTTTTTTGGGGAGGAAAATCCTTAGAGATCCATTACATGGACTTTAATTTTGTTTCCGAATCCCACTGATATACCCAAATCTCATCACCAATTACTTCTAGAGAAAGAGAAAAAAAACCAAATTTGTTTTGAGAAATTTGTTAACTATCAGTTTTCATAACAAGCTGAAACACACCTTGCTAAAACTATACTCATTCTCAGGTTACCGTTTAGAATTATCAATAACAAAATGCTTCAAATATAGTTAGTGTATTAATAATGGTAGAAACTTTCAAAAAACTATATTCGAAAACCACTGTTTTAACTGTTATGCAAACAATAAGATTGATTACGTTCGAAGGCTTTCTGCTCTTGGATCTTCCCAAGCCAATATTTCACATTAAAATATGACGTAGCCTCGTCCGTACATACTACAATCTTCGCGAGTGAATGGTTTTAAGAAATTCTATTCTTTTGTCAAACATTTAACATTTTAATGACACTTCAATGTTCTAATTTTACTGAACTCATTTTTTGCCTACGCAAAATTAATTGTTTCTATCATGGCTAGGTAGATTTCCTTTTTGTTACTTCTTGTAACTAATACAGAACTTTTTAACTATCCAATCATAATCGTTTTTCCGTATAGTAACTCTTAATTCAAGTCCTTATCGATCCATTTGCATTATAATAAATAAATCTTGTGAATAATCCAGTTAGCTGTGACATAAAATTATATTGAATTTTAGAAAGTTTATTTGTATTTTTTAAGTTAACCTTATAAAGCGATTCTTCGTGCATTACTTAGAAGACAATTTAAAAAATAATGCAATGTGAAGCAAAATAAATTAAAATTATTAGCAGTAATAACAGTAATAATAAAAACAATAATGGGATATATTTCATGTGATACGTGCACAAGTCTGGAAAACGAGATAATTCTTGTTGCCAACAAATAAATTAAGAAAATAAGCTTCCAAATTAATCAAAAACTAACGTTGTCTGCTTTTTAACAGATGTATAATATGTAAATGAACGACGGCAATTTGCAATTTGTTACAGATTTAGTAGCACGCCCTTTTCACTTAAGCCCAATCTGAGGATATGAAACAAGTGATTCATATACAGTAAACGGCTCATGCATATTTCCAGAATTAATTAAATATTGAAAATTTATTACACTCACTTTAAAATAAGCCTAAAGTAACCGTATAAAAGATATTTTAGAATTTTGAAAATAATATCACTCCAGACTTTCTACACATACATACTTAAGATTCGCAATTGAGTCTTTTGCTTTTTAACTTTACATTAATGATTTGCTGATTAGTTTATAGTCTAACTACTTATGCTGCTAAAACATTAAAATAGGTGATACAAAGGATACTACGAAAGTTTTGCAATATGACGCAACAATGAATCGTAGGAAGCTGCTTATTGCTGCTTATTGTTATTCATTAGCAGCGAGAGTGTAAAGTGCTTGCGATGGCATCGTGGTCACACAATGAGATAACGGCAGTTTTGTGTTATAATTTCTTTCGTGGTCTAAACATAGACCAGTGCTTCGAAGAAATAACTCTTGCACTAGGTGAAGTTTGTCCACATTGCACAACGATATTCAGGTGGTATAGAGAATTCCATAGGGGAAAGACCACGAACGTCAGTTACGGAGGCAAACGTTACTACTGTGAGGAAAATGCTTGACGAGGGCAGGCGAGTGATCTACCAACAGATAGAGAATACTTCAAGCTTAAATGCACCAGCAATTCGTTCGATTCTGCATGATAATTTGCACATGAAGAAACTTTGTTCTCTCTTGGTGCCGCATTGACTAACTGAAGAGCAGATGACACGACGTGTGACTTGGTGCCGGGAGGTGCTAAAAAAGTTTAATAAGTGACAATCTCGGTATGCGAATAACATCGTGATGATAAGGACATACACGTAGTTGTCAGAAAATCCTGATCTGTAAAGAAGAAAGTGATAGCTGTATTTTTCAAATCAAGTGGAATTGTGGAACGCGTCGTTTTGGACACACAGAGGACAGTCACAGCTAAGTGGTATACTGAACAGCGCCTGCTTAAAGTCTTTGGATCTCTGAAGAACCTGCGGCCAAAGTCAAGAATGGACACCTGGTTCTTCCATCACGATAATGCTCCAGCTCACCGCGCGAAAGCTTGCACCGAATATTTAACCATGATAGGATTGAAACTTCTCGAGCACCCTCCCTACAGTCTAGATCTTAATCTCTGCTACTTTGCACTGTTCTCGCATATGAAAATGAAGCTAAAAGGGAGGCGGTTTTCTAGTGATGAGGAGCTTCTGCGAGCTTGGGACAACTGCTTTACTCCCTAGTGAAACTTGGCTGAACTGGTTTACCAACATCTGGTAGTAGAACGCATACAGAAAAATACTTTAAAAAATCTGGAATTTGGGGTGATTGAAATATAAACTTAAATCAGTATCCGACACAATTTTCAGCACCTTTATCTGATCGAAGAAATTTACATTGCACTAAACTTTTATTTAAGTTTTGATAACAAAATGAACATGTAACGGTGTGTTTGGTGGTGTGGTGGTTTGGTGGTGTATTTGATGATTAGTGGAGAAAGCTTGTGTGGAATTGCTGTCTGCGAGTTTTACTGATGATCCAGGTGCGACACCAAATGCGATTAATAATCTGCTGATGATAACAACTTAGTTGTCGAAATACGTATACAGAGTAAGAACATTGATGTGGTAAGGGATTTTATTTACCTTTTTTGATTAACTCAAACTCGTTTAACTGTTTATGTACTGAATTTACGCCCACGATTTAATTATTCACTTAGAATCATAAAATATCACTTATCGTAACGTCTTTCATATTATGTCACTTACACATATGTACTATACTATAAAGTGCTAATATTTTTTATTAATTTTCTCTATTTTAATTTTGTTTTTAGTTTTTTGTATTTACTTTTTTCATTACGTTAATTTGTTTATTTGTAATTGTGTAGGTGATTCCTCAATTCAAGTCGTAATCAATTTTATCTCCGAATTCGAATATAACGAAAACTATAACTATTTTAACCTTAGTTACCGCACTATTACTTCAATAAATTTACTATAGATAATTTACGGAATGTGATTTAAAATTGTAACCAAATTCGCATATTCGTAATTATCCATAAAATATAGAGACTGTTGAAAAAATATTATTTTCCGCTATTCCATCGTTAATTAATGTCACAGAAATCAATTAAAAAGTATTAAAAGGACTCGAAATTGTACTGCCTGGTGGCTTAATTGGTAGAGCAGCCGTCCAGAAAACGGCAGGTAGAGGTTCGAGTCCTTCTCCAGCGCAGAAATTTTGAATTGGTTTCTGTGAATTTAATTAACGACAGAACAGCAGAAAGTAATAATTTTTCATTAATTCCCATCGTAAAAGATCTTAATTATATGTTTATATATAATTATTAACATTATAAAGACTGTTGTTTTTTTAATCTTTCAAATATACGTGGTAAAACAATGATTATTCATAATATACCAGTAAGGAACTTTGTTTAATACAATACGCTGCTTCTAATTAATTTTACTTGGAATAAGTAATAAAATTATAAAATATCCCTAGTTTTTCAATATGTTAATATAAAACTTTTAGCTACATGTTTTCTTTCCTTATTGTTTCCTCTTATATTGTTTTTTTTAACCACGCATCCAGCAACATCCTCAATTCAAGTCTTAATCAATTTTATCTCCGAATTTGAATATAACTAAAACTATTAACCATTTTAACCTTAGCTTCATTCGTATTACTACTTCAATAATTTTGATACGGATAATCTACGGATTTTAGTTTAAAATCATATCTAAATTCACATATAATTATCTATAAAGTATAGAAACTATTGCTTTTCTTTTAATTTTTTACATATATCCGCTAAAACTATGATTATTCATACAATACCAGTAAGGAAATTTGTTTAAAACGATAAGCTACTTCTAATAAAATTACTTGGAATATTATTGAAATATTATTAGTTATAAAAATTATATTATAAGATTTCGTAGTTGTTCGTAGATATTATTTAGATACATATATTCTATTGTTATTGTTTCCAGTTAGGCTGTTTTTTATCCATGTCTAACAACTTTCTCATTTCACGTCGTAATCAATTTTATCTTCGAATTGGAATGTAACTAAAACTATTAACGATTTTAACCTTAGCTTCACTCATATTACTACCTCAATAAATTTGTTATGGATAATCTACGGATTATTTAAAATTGATTGATTTAAAATTATATCCAAATTCACATATAATTATCCATAAAATATGAAAACTCTTGTTTTTCTTTTAATTTTTTACATATATCCGCTAAAACTACGATTATTCATATATTACCAGTAAGAGAATTTGTTTAAAACGATGCGCTACTTCTAATAAAATTTTCTTGAAATATGTTATAAAAATTATAAGATTTCGTAGTTGTTCGTAGATATGATTTAGCAACATATTTGCTATCCTGATTATTTCCTGTCACATTGTTTTCTTTTCTTTGAATCACGCCTAACGACATCCTCACTTTAAATCGTAATCAATTTTATCTCTGAATTCGAATATAACGAAGCTATTGACTGCGTTAACATTAGCTTCACTCGTATTATTACTTCAACAAATTTATGGATAATCTACGGACTTTGGTTTAAAATTTACGGAATGTGTTTTAAAATTGTAACCATTATTTTATTATATCTAAATTCATATATAATTATCCATAAAGTATAGAACCGTTTTTTTCTTTTAATCTTTTAAATATACCTACTAAAGCTATGATTACTTGTTCAATACCAGCAAAGGAATTTGCTACTTCTAATAAAACTTCATGGAACAAGTTATAAAAATTATAAGATTTCGTAGTTGTTCATAGATATGATTTAGCTACATATCCTCTATCCCTATTGTTTTCTGTATCATTTTTTTTTACTTGGAGTAAGTTATAAAGATTTCGTAGTTGTTTGTAGATATTATTTAGATACATATTTTTTATCCTTATTGATTCCTATTACGTTTTCTTTTTCTTTGAACCATACTCTAGCAAAATCTTCAATTCAAGTCATAATCAATTTTATCTCCGAATTCGAATGTAACGAAAACTATTGACTACGTTAACTTCAGCTGCACTCGTATTATTTCTTCAATAAATTTATGGATAATCTACGGACTTTCGTTTAAAATTATATCCAAATTCACACATAATTATCCATAAAATATAGAAACTGTTTTCTTTCTTTTAATCTTTCAAATATACCTGGTACAACTATGATTATTCATATAATACGATATGATTTAGTTACATATTTTTTACCTTTATTGTGTCCTATAACATTTTTTTTAGAACCACGCTCTACCAACATCCACATTTCAAATCGTAATCAATTTTATTTCCGAATTCGAATAGAACGAAAACTACTAACTATTTTAACTTTAGCTTAACTCGTATTATTACTTCAATAAATTGATAATGAATAAAATACGGAATGTGGTTTAAAATTATATCAAAATTCATATATTGTATAATGATCCATAAAATATAGAAACTATTGTTTTTCTTTTAATCTTTTAAATATATCCTCTAAAACTATGATTATTCATACAATACCAGTAAGGGAATTTGTTTAAAACTGTACGCTTCTTCTAATAAAATTTGCGTGGAATAAGTTATAAAAATTATAAGATTTCGTAGTTGTTCGTAGATATTATTTAGATACATATTTTCTATCCTTATTGATTCCTGTTACGTTTTCTTTTTCTTTGAACCGTCCTCTAGCAAAATCTTCAATTCAAGTCATAATCAATTTTTATCTCCGAATTCGAACGTAACTAAAACTATTGACTATGTTAACTTCAGCTTCACTCGTATTATTTCTTCAATAAATTTATGGATAATCTACGGACTTTGGTTTAAAATTACATCCAAATTCACATATAAATTATCCATAAAATATAGAAAATGTTGTCTTTCTTTTAATCTTTCAAATATACCTGGTAAAACTATGATTATTCATATAAGACCAGTAAGAAAATTTGTTTAAAACGATACGCTACTTCGAATAAAATTTACTTGGAATAAGCTATAAAATTATAAAAATTTTTAGTTGTTCATAGATATTATTTAGCTACATATTTTCTATCGTTATTGTTTCCTGTTAGATTATTTTCTGTATTTTAATCCACGCTCTAGCAACATCCTCATTTCAAGTTGTAATCAATATTATCTGCGACTTCGAATATAACGAAAACTATGTTAACCTTAATTTCACTCGTATTATCACTTCAATAATTTTTTTTTGGATACTCTACGGACTTTGGTTTAAAATCATATCTAAATTTACATATTATTATCCATGAAATATAGAAACTGTTATTTTTCTTTTAATCTTTTGAATATATCCACTAAAACTATGATTATTCATGCAATACCATTGAGGAAATTTGTTTAAAACGATACGCTACTTCGAATAAAATTTACTTAGAATAAGTTATAAAAATTATAAGATTTCGTAGTTGTTCATAGATATGATTTAGTTACGTATTTTTTATCTTTGTAAGATACGATTTGTAGATACGATTTAGTTACATATTTTTGTCTTTATTGCTTCTTGTAAAATTGATTTCTTTTTTTAACCACGCTGTACCAACATCCTCAATTCAAATCGTAATCAATTTTATCTCCGAACTGGAATATAACAAAAACTACTAACAATTTATCCTTAGCTTCACTCGCATTAATACTTCAATAAATTTGTTATGGATAATATATGGAATGCGGTTAAAAATTATATCCAAATTCATATATAATTATCCATAAAATATAGGAACTGTTGTCTTTCTTTTAATCTTTCAAATACACCTGGTAAAACTATGATTATTCATATAATACCAGTAAAAGAATTTGTTTAAAACGATACGCTACTTCTAATAAAATTTACTTTTTCATCTTTTAAATATACATACATAGTCAAACTATGATTATTCGCACAATACCTGTAAGAGAATTTGACACTAAAGTATTCTAAAACTAAAAAGATACCAGCGTAATCGACTAAAAAAAAAGGAGTTTGGAATTCTGAAAACAATATGGCCCGACATTTTTCACACATGCGTGGTCAATTTCGTAGCTTTTGGAAAAACTGTTGTATTTATAAAAGCGGAAATAATATTGTTGTAAGTATTTAAGTAAAACCTTTGATCAACTTCTTATGATGCAACAGAATTTAACCAAATGTCGAATTA
>JAVIWB010001137.1:0-19421 GCA_031893035.1 Dermolepida albohirtum | reverse complement strand
CGCTACATGTAAGCTCTGCCTGATGGCGTTCTAAGGTCGCTAATAACTTCGGAACGAGAAGAGATACAATGTTCTGGTTTGAAGCAGCGTAACAGTCGTGTCACAATCTATAAGTACACACCTAAAAAACAATCACTTTTGAAAGTCAGTTTCCGACTAACGCTACATGTAAGCTCTGCCTGATGGCGTTCTAAGGTCGCTAATAACTTCGGAACGAGAAGAGATACAATGTTCTGGTTTGAAGCAGCGTAACAGTCGTGTCACAATCTATAAGTACACACCTAAAAAACAATCACTTTTGAAAGTCAGTTTCCGACTAACGCTACATGTGAGCTCTGCCTGATGGCGTTCTAAGGTCGCTAATAACTTCGGAACGAGAAGAGATACAATGTTCTGGTTTGAAGCAGCGTAACAGTCGTGTCACAATCTATAAGTACACACCTAAAAAACAATCACTTTTGAAAGTCAGTTTCCGACTAACGCTACATGTAAGCTCTGCCTGATGGCGTTCTAAGGTCGCTAATAACTTCGGAACGAGAAGAGATACAATGTTCTGGTTTGAAGCAGCGTAACAGTCGTGTCACAATCTATAAGTACACACCTAAAAAACAATCACTTTTGAAAGTCAGTTTCCGACTAACGCTACATGTGAGCTCTGCCTGATGGCGTTCTAAGGTCGCTAATAACTTCGGAACGAGAAGAGATACAATGTTCTGGTTTGAAGCAGCGTAACAGTCGTGTCACAATCTATAAGTACACACCTAAAAAACAATCACTTTTGAAAGTCAGTTTCCGACTAACGCTACATGTGAGCTCTGCCTGATGGCGTTCTAAGGTCGCTAATAACTTCGGAACGAGAAGAGATACAATGTTCTGGTTTGAAGCAGCGTAACAGTCGTGTCACAATCTATAAGTACACACCTAAAAAACAATCACTTTTGAAAGTCAGTTTCCGACTAACGCTACATGTGAGCTCTGCCTGATGGCGTTCTAAGGTCGCTAATAACTTCGGAACGAGAAGAGATACAATGTTCTGGTTTGAAGCAGCGTAACAGTCGTGTCACAATCTATAAGTACACACCTAAAAAACAATCACTTTTGAAAGTCAGTTTCCGACTAACGCTACATGTGAGCTCTGCCTGATGGCGTTCTAAGGTCGCTAATAACTTCGGAACGAGAAGAGATACAATGTTCTGGTTTGAAGCAGCGTAACAGTCGTGTCACAATCTATAAGTACACACCTAAAAAACAATCACTTTTGAAAGTCAGTTTCCGACTAACGCTACATGTGAGCTCTGCCTGATGGCGTTCTAAGGTCGCTAATAACTTCGGAACGAGAAGAGATACAATGTTCTGGTTTGAAGCAGCGTAACAGTCGTGTCACAATCTATAAGTACACACCTAAAAAACAATCACTTTTGAAAGTCAGTTTCCGACTAACGCTACATGTGAGCTCTGCCTGATGGCGTTCTAAGGTCGCTAATAACTTCGGAACGAGAAGAGATACAATGTTCTGGTTTGAAGCAGCGTAACAGTCGTGTCACAATCTATAAGTACACACCTAAAAAACAATCACTTTTGAAAGTCAGTTTCCGACTAACGCTACATGTGAGCTCTGCCTGATGGCGTTCTAAGGTCGCTAATAACTTCGGAACGAGAAGAGATACAATGTTCTGGTTTGAAGCAGCGTAACAGTCGTGTCACAATCTATAAGTACACACCTAAAAAACAATCACTTTTGAAAGTCAGTTTCCGACTAACGCTACATGTGAGCTCTGCCTGATGGCGTTCTAAGGTCGCTAATAACTTCGGAACGAGAAGAGATACAATGTTCTGGTTTGAAGCAGCGTAACAGTCGTGTCACAATCTATAAGTACACACCTAAAAAACAATCACTTTTGAAAGTCAGTTTCCGACTAACGCTACATGTAAGCTCTGCCTGATGGCGTTCTAAGGTCGCTAATAACTTCGGAACGAGAAGAGATACAATGTTCTGGTTTGAAGCAGCGTAACAGTCGTGTCACAATCTATAAGCACACACCTAAAAAACAATCACTTTTGAAAGTCAGTTTCCGACTAACGCTACATGTGAGCTCTGCCTGATGGCGTTCTAAGGTCGCTAATAACTTCGGAACGAGAAGAGATACAATGTTCTGGTTTGAAGCAGCGTAACAGTCGTGTCACAATCTATAAGTACACACCTAAAAAACAATCACTTTTGAAAGTCAGTTTCCGACTAACGCTACATGTGAGCTCTGCCTGATGGCGTTCTAAGGTCGCTAATAACTTCGGAACGAGAAGAGATACAATGTTCTGGTTTGAAGCAGCGTAACAGTCGTGTCACAATCTATAAGTACACACCTAAAAAACAATCACTTTTGAAAGTCAGTTTCCGACTAACGCTACATGTGAGGCTCTGCCTGATGGCGTTCTAAGGTCGCTAATAACTTCGGAACGAGAAGAGATACAATGTTCTGGTTTGAAGCAGCGTAACAGTCGTGTCACAATCTATAAGTACACACCTAAAAAACAATCACTTTTGAAAGTCAGTTTCCGACTAACGCTACATGTGAGCTCTGCCTGATGGCGTTCTAAGGTCGCTAATAACTTCGGAACGAGAAGAGATACAATGTTCTGGTTTGAAGCAGCGTAACAGTCGTGTCACAATCTATAAGTACACACCTAAAAAACAATCACTTTTGAAAGTCAGTTTCCGACTAACGCTACATGTAAGCTCTGCCTGATGGCGTTCTAAGGTCGCTAATAAATTCGGAACGAGAAGAGATACAATGTTCTGGTTTGAAGCAGCGTAACAGTCGTGTCACAATCTATAAGTACACACCTAAAAAACAATCACTTTTGAAAGTCAGTTTCCGACTAACGCTACATGTGAGCTCTGCTTGATGGCGTTCTAAGGTCGCTAATAACTTCGGAACGAGAAGAGATACAATGTTCTGGTTTGAAGCAGCGTAACAGTCGTGTCACAATCTATAAGTACACACCTAAAAAACAATCACTTTTGAGAGTCAGTTTCCGACTAACGCTACATGTAAGCTCTGCCTGATGGCGTTCTAAGGTCGCTAATAACTTCGGAACGAGAAGAGATACAATGTTCTGGTTTGAAGCAGCGTAACATTCGTGTCACAATCTATAAGTACACACCTAAAAAACAATCACTTTTGAAAGTCAGTTTCCGACTAACGCTACATGTGAGCTCTGCCTGATGGCGTTCTAAGGTCGCTAATAACTTCGGAACGAAAGAGATACAATGTTCTGGTTTGAAGCAGCGTAACAGTCGTGTCACAATCTATAAGTACACACCTAAAAAACAATCACTTTTGAAAGTCAGTTTCCGACTAACGCTACATGTGAGCTCTGCCTGATGGCGTTCTAGGGTCGCTAATAACTTCGGAACGAGAAGAGATACAATGTTCTGGTTTGAAGCAGCGTAGCAGTCGTGTCACAATCTATAAGTACACACCTAAAAAACAATCACTTTTGAAAGTCAGTTTCCGACTAACGCTACATGTAAGCTCTGCCTGATGGCGTTCTAAGGTCGCTAATAACTTCGGAACGAGAAGAGATACAATGTTCTGGTTTGAAGCAGCGTAACAGTCGTGTCACAATCTATAAGTACACACCTAAAAAACAATCACTTTTGAAAGTCAGTTTCCGACTAACGCTACATGTAAGCTCTGGCTGATGGCGTTCTAAGGTCGTTAATAACTGCGGAACGAGAAGAGATACAATGTTCTGGTTTGAAGCAGCGTAACAGTCGTGTCACAATCTATAAGTACACACCTAAAAAGCAATCACTTTTGAAAGTCAGTTTCCGACTAACGCTACATGTAAGCTCTGCCTGATGACTTTCTAAGGTCGCTAATAACTTCGGAACGAGAAGAGATACAATGTTCTAGTTTGAAGCAGCGTAACAGTCGTGTCACAATCTATAAGTACACACCTAAAAAACAATCACTTTTGAAAGTCAGTTTCCGACTAACGCTACATGTGAGCTCTGCCTGATGGCGTTCTAAGGTCGCTAATAACTTCGGAACGAGAAGAGATACAATGTTCTGGTTTGAAGCAGCGTAACAGTCGTGTCACAATCTATAAGTACACACCTAAAAAACAATCACTTTTGAAAGTCAGTTTCCGACTAACGCTACATGTGAGCTCTGCCTGATGGCGTTCTAAGGTCGCTAATAACTTCGGAACGAGAAGAGATACAATGTTCTGGTTTGAAGCAGCGTAACAGTCGTGTCACAATCTATAAGTACACACCTAAAAAACAATCACTTTTGAAAGTTAGTTTTCGACTAACGCTACATGTGAGCTCTGCCTGATGGCGTTCTAAGGTCGCTAATAACTTCGGAACGAGAAGAGATACAATGTTCTGGTTTGAAGCAGCGTAACAGTCGTGTCACAATCTATAAGTACACACCTAAAAAACAATCACTTTTGAAAGTCAGTTTCCGACTAAAGCTACATGTGAGCTCTGCTTGATGGCGTTCTAAGGTCGCTAATAACTTCGGAACGAGAAGAGATACAATGTTCTTGTTTGAAGCAGCGTAACAGTCGTGTCACAATCTATAAGTACACACCTAAAAAACAATCACTTTTGAAAGTCAGTTTCCGACTAACGCTACATGTGAGCTCTGCCTGATGGCGTTCTAAGGTCGCTAATAACTTCGGAACGAGAAGAGATACAATGTTCTGGTTTGAAGCAGCGTAACAGTCGTGTCACAATCTATAAGTACACAAATAAAAAACAATCACTTTTGAAAGTCAGTTTCCGACTAACGCTACATGTGAGCTCTGCCTGATGGCGTTCTAAGGTAGCTAATAACTTCGGAACGAGAAGAGATACAATGTTCTGGTTTGAAGCAGCGTAACAGTCGTGTCACAATCTATAAGCAAACAAAAAACAATCACTTTTGAAAGTCAGTTTCCGACTAACGCTACATGTAAGCTCTGCCTGATGGCGTTCTAAGGTCGCTAATAACTTCGGAACGAGAAGAGATACAATGTTCTGGTTTGAAGCAGCGTAACAGTCGTGTCACAATCTATAAGTACACACCCTAAAAAATAATCACTTTTGAAAGTCAGTTTCCGACTAACGCTACATGTGAGCTCTGCCTGATGGCGTTCTAAGGTCGCTAATAACTTCGGAACGAGAAGAGATACAATGTTCTGGTTTGAAGCAGCGTAACAGTCGTGTCACAATCTATAAGTGCACACCTAAAAAACAATCACTTTTGAAAGTCAGTTTCCGACTAACGCTACATGTAAGCTCTGCCTGATGGCGTTCTAAGGTCGCTAATAACTTCGGAACGAGAAGAGATACAATGTTCTGGTTTGAAGCAGCGTAACAGTCGTGTCACAATCTATAAGTACACACCTAAAAAACAATCACTTTTGAAAGTCAGTTTCCGACTAACGCTACATGTGAGCTCTGCCTGAATGCGTTCTAAGGTCGCTAATAACTTCGGAACGAGAAGAGATACAATGTTCTAGTTTGAAGCAGCGTAACAGTCGTGTCACAATCTATAAGTACACACCTAAAAAACAATCACTTTTGAAAGTCATTTCCGACTAACGCTACATGTGAGCTCTGCCTGATGGCGTTCTAAGGTCGCTAATAACTTCGGAACGAGAAGAGATACAATGTTCTGGTTTGAAGCAGCGTAACAGTCGTGTCACAATCTATAAGTACACACCTAAAAAACAATCACTTTTGAAAGTCAGTTTCCGACTAACGCTACATGTGAGCTCTGCCTGATGGCGTTCTAAGGTCGCTAATAACTTCGGAACGAGAAGAGATACAATGTTCTGGTTTGAAGCAGCGTAACAGTCGTGTCACAATCTATAAGTACACACCTAAAAAACAATCACTTTTGAAAGTCAGTTTCCGACTAACGCTACATGTGAGCTCTGCCTGATGGCGTTCTAAGGTCGCTAATAACTTCGGAACGAGAAGAGATACAATGTTCTGGTTTGAAGCAGCGTAACAGTCGTGTCACAATCTATAAGTACACACCTAAAAAACAATCACTTTTGAAAGTCAGTTTCCGACTAACGCTACATGTGAGCTCTGCCTGATGGCGTTCTAAGGTCGCTAATAACTTCGGAACGAGAAGAGATACAATGTTCTGGTTTGAAGCAGCGTAACAGTCGTGTCACAATCTATAAGTACACACCTAAAAAACAATCACTTTTGAAAGTCAGTTTCCGACTAACGCTACATGTGAGCTCTGCCTGATGGCGTTCTAAGGTCGCTAATAACTTCGGAACGAGAAGAGATACAATGTTCTGGTTTGAAGCAGCGTAACAGTCGTGTCACAATCTATAAGTACACACCTAAAAAACAATCACTTTTGAAAGTCAGTTTCCGACTAACGCTACATGTGAGCTCTGCCTGATGGCGTTCTAAGGTCGCTAATAACTTCGGAACGAGAAGAGATACAATGTTCTGGTTTGAAGCAGCGTAACAGTCGTGTCACAATCTATAAGTACACACCTAAAAAACAATCACTTTTGAAAGTCAGTTTCCGACTAACGCTACATGTGAGCTCTGCCTGATGGCGTTCTAAGGTCGCTAATAACTTCGGAACGAGAAGAGATACAATGTTCTGGTTTGAAGCAGCGTAACAGTCGTGTCACAATCTATAAGTACACACCTAAAAAACAATCACTTTTGAAAGTCAGTTTCCGACTAACGCTACATGTGAGCTCTGCCTGATGGCGTTCTAAGGTCGCTAATAACTTCGGAACGAGAAGAGATACAATGTTCTGGTTTGAAGCAGCGTAACAGTCGTGTCACAATCTATAAGTACACACCTAAAAAACAATCACTTTTGAAAGTCAGTTTCCGACTAACGCTACATGTGAGCTCTGCCTGATGGCGTTCTAAGGTCGCTAATAACTTCGGAACGAGAAGAGATACAATGTTCTGGTTTGAAGCAGCGTAACAGTCGTGTCACAATCTATAAGTACACACCTAAAAAACAATCACTTTTGAAAGTCAGTTTCCGACTAACGCTACATGTGAGCTCTGCCTGATGGCGTTCTAAGGTCGCTAATAACTTCGGAACGAGAAGAAGAGATACAATGTTCTGGTTTGAAGCAGCGTAACAGTCGTGTCACAATCTATAAGTACACACCTAAAAAACAATCACTTTTGAAAGTCAGTTTCCGACTAACGCTACATGTGAGCTCTGCCTGATGGCGTTCTAAGGTCGCTAATAACTTCGGAACGAGAAGAGATACAATGTTCTGGTTTGAAGCAGCGTAACAGTCGTGTCACAATCTATAAGTACACACCTAAAAAACAATCACTTTTGAAAGTCAGTTTCCGACTAACGCTACATGTGAGCTCTGCCTGATGGCGTTCTAAGGTCGCTAATAACTTCGGAACGAGAAGAGATACAATGTTCTGGTTTGAAGCAGCGTAACAGTCGTGTCACAATCTATAAGTACACACCTAAAAAACAATCACTTTTGAAAGTCAGTTTCCGACTAACGCTACATGTGAGCTCTGCCTGATGGCGTTCTAAGGTCGCTAATAACTTCGGAACGAGAAGAGATACAATGTTCTGGTTTGAAGCAGCGTAACAGTCGTGTCACAATCTATAAGTACACACCTAAAAAACAATCACTTTTGAAAGTCAGTTTCCGACTAACGCTACATGTGAGCTCTGCCTGATGGCGTTCTAAGGTCGCTAATAACTTCGGAACGAGAAGAGATACAATGTTCTGGTTTGAAGCAGCGTAACAGTCGTGTCACAATCTATAAGTACACACCTAAAAAACAATCACTTTTGAAAGTCAGTTTCCGACTAACGCTACATGTGAGCTCTGCCTGATGGCGTTCTAAGGTCGCTAATAACTTCGGAACGAGAAGAGATACAATGTTCTGGTTTGAAGCAGCGTAACAGTCGTGTCACAATCTATAAGTACACACCTAAAAAACAATCACTTTTGAAAGTCAGTTTCCGACTAACGCTACATGTGAGCTCTGCCTGATGGCGTTCTAAGGTCGCTAATAACTTCGGAACGAGAAGAGATACAATGTTCTGGTTTGAAGCAGCGTAACAGTCGTGTCACAATCTATAAGTACACACCTAAAAAACAATCACTTTTGAAAGTCAGTTTCCGACTAACGCTACATGTGAGCTCTGCCTGATGGCGTTCTAAGGTCGCTAATAACTTCGGAACGAGAAGAGATACAATGTTCTGGTTTGAAGCAGCGTAACAGTCGTGTCACAATCTATAAGTACACACCTAAAAAACAATCACTTTTGAAAGTCAGTTTCCGACTAACGCTACATGTGAGCTCTGCCTGATGGCGTTCTAAGGTCGCTAATAACTTCGGAACGAGAAGAGATACAATGTTCTGGTTTGAAGCAGCGTAACAGTCGTGTCACAATCTATAAGTACACACCTAAAAAACAATCACTTTTGAAAGTCAGTTTCCGACTAACGCTACATGTGAGCTCTGCCTGATGGCGTTCTAAGGTCGCTAATAACTTCGGAACGAGAAGAGATACAATGTTCTGGTTTGAAGCAGCGTAACAGTCGTGTCACAATCTATAAGTACACACCTAAAAAACAATCACTTTTGAAAGTCAGTTTCCGACTAACGCTACATGTGAGCTCTGCCTGATGGCGTTCTAAGGTCGCTAATAACTTCGGAACGAGAAGAGATACAATGTTCTGGTTTGAAGCAGCGTAACAGTCGTGTCACAATCTATAAGTACACACCTAAAAAACAATCACTTTTGAAAGTCAGTTTCCGACTAACGCTACATGTGAGCTCTGCCTGATGGCGTTCTAAGGTCGCTAATAACTTCGGAACGAGAAGAGATACAATGTTCTGGTTTGAAGCAGCGTAACAGTCGTGTCACAATCTATAAGTACACACCTAAAAAACAATCACTTTTGAAAGTCAGTTTCCGACTAACGCTACATGTGAGCTCTGCCTGATGGCGTTCTAAGGTCGCTAATAACTTCGGAACGAGAAGAGATACAATGTTCTGGTTTGAAGCAGCGTAACAGTCGTGTCACAATCTATAAGTACACACCTAAAAAACAATCACTTTTGAAAGTCAGTTTCCGACTAACGCTACATGTGAGCTCTGCCTGATGGCGTTCTAAGGTCGCTAATAACTTCGGAACGAGAAGAGATACAATGTTCTGGTTTGAAGCAGCGTAACAGTCGTGTCACAATCTATAAGTACACACCTAAAAAACAATCACTTTTGAAAGTCAGTTTCCGACTAACGCTACATGTGAGCTCTGCCTGATGGCGTTCTAAGGTCGCTAATAACTTCGGAACGAGAAGAGATACAATGTTCTGGTTTGAAGCAGCGTAACAGTCGTGTCACAATCTATAAGTACACACCTAAAAAACAATCACTTTTGAAAGTCAGTTTCCGACTAACGCTACATGTGAGCTCTGCCTGATGGCGTTCTAAGGTCGCTAATAACTTCGGAACGAGAAGAGATACAATGTTCTGGTTTGAAGCAGCGTAACAGTCGTGTCACAATCTATAAGTACACACCTAAAAAACAATCACTTTTGAAAGTCAGTTTCCGACTAACGCTACATGTGAGCTCTGCCTGATGGCGTTCTAAGGTCGCTAATAACTTCGGAACGAGAAGAGATACAATGTTCTGGTTTGAAGCAGCGTAACAGTCGTGTCACAATCTATAAGTACACACCTAAAAAACAATCACTTTTGAAAGTCAGTTTCCGACTAACGCTACATGTGAGCTCTGCCTGATGGCGTTCTAAGGTCGCTAATAACTTCGGAACGAGAAGAGATACAATGTTCTGGTTTGAAGCAGCGTAACAGTCGTGTCACAATCTATAAGTACACACCTAAAAAACAATCACTTTTGAAAGTCAGTTTCCGACTAACGCTACATGTGAGCTCTGCCTGATGGCGTTCTAAGGTCGCTAATAACTTCGGAACGAGAAGAGATACAATGTTCTGGTTTGAAGCAGCGTAACAGTCGTGTCACAATCTATAAGTACACACCTAAAAAACAATCACTTTTGAAAGTCAGTTTCCGACTAACGCTACATGTGAGCTCTGCCTGATGGCGTTCTAAGGTCGCTAATAACTTCGGAACGAGAAGAGATACAATGTTCTGGTTTGAAGCAGCGTAACAGTCGTGTCACAATCTATAAGTACACACCTAAAAAACAATCACTTTTGAAAGTCAGTTTCCGACTAACGCTACATGTGAGCTCTGCCTGATGGCGTTCTAAGGTCGCTAATAACTTCGGAACGAGAAGAGATACAATGTTCTGGTTTGAAGCAGCGTAACAGTCGTGTCACAATCTATAAGTACACACCTAAAAAACAATCACTTTTGAAAGTCAGTTTCCGACTAACGCTACATGTGAGCTCTGCCTGATGGCGTTCTAAGGTCGCTAATAACTTCGGAACGAGAAGAGATACAATGTTCTGGTTTGAAGCAGCGTAACAGTCGTGTCACAATCTATAAGTACACACCTAAAAAACAATCACTTTTGAAAGTCAGTTTCCGACTAACGCTACATGTGAGCTCTGCCTGATGGCGTTCTAAGGTCGCTAATAACTTCGGAACGAGAAGAGATACAATGTTCTGGTTTGAAGCAGCGTAACAGTCGTGTCACAATCTATAAGTACACACCTAAAAAACAATCACTTTTGAAAGTCAGTTTCCGACTAACGCTACATGTGAGCTCTGCCTGATGGCGTTCTAAGGTCGCTAATAACTTCGGAACGAGAAGAGATACAATGTTCTGGTTTGAAGCAGCGTAACAGTCGTGTCACAATCTATAAGTACACACCTAAAAAACAATCACTTTTGAAAGTCAGTTTCCGACTAACGCTACATGTGAGCTCTGCCTGATGGCGTTCTAAGGTCGCTAATAACTTCGGAACGAGAAGAGATACAATGTTCTGGTTTGAAGCAGCGTAACAGTCGTGTCACAATCTATAAGTACACACCTAAAAAACAATCACTTTTGAAAGTCAGTTTCCGACTAACGCTACATGTGAGCTCTGCCTGATGGCGTTCTAAGGTCGCTAATAACTTCGGAACGAGAAGAGATACAATGTTCTGGTTTGAAGCAGCGTAACAGTCGTGTCACAATCTATAAGTACACACCTAAAAAACAATCACTTTTGAAAGTCAGTTTCCGACTAACGCTACATGTGAGCTCTGCCTGATGGCGTTCTAAGGTCGCTAATAACTTCGGAACGAGAAGAGATACAATGTTCTGGTTTGAAGCAGCGTAACAGTCGTGTCACAATCTATAAGTACACACCTAAAAAACAATCACTTTTGAAAGTCAGTTTCCGACTAACGCTACATGTGAGCTCTGCCTGATGGCGTTCTAAGGTCGCTAATAACTTCGGAACGAGAAGAGATACAATGTTCTGGTTTGAAGCAGCGTAACAGTCGTGTCACAATCTATAAGTACACACCTAAAAAACAATCACTTTTGAAAGTCAGTTTCCGACTAACGCTACATGTGAGCTCTGCCTGATGGCGTTCTAAGGTCGCTAATAACTTCGGAACGAGAAGAGATACAATGTTCTGGTTTGAAGCAGCGTAACAGTCGTGTCACAATCTATAAGTACACACCTAAAAAACAATCACTTTTGAAAGTCAGTTTCCGACTAACGCTACATGTGAGCTCTGCCTGATGGCGTTCTAAGGTCGCTAATAACTTCGGAACGAGAAGAGATACAATGTTCTGGTTTGAAGCAGCGTAACAGTCGTGTCACAATCTATAAGTACACACCTAAAAAACAATCACTTTTGAAAGTCAGTTTCCGACTAACGCTACATGTGAGCTCTGCCCGCTACATGTAAGCTCTGCCTGATGGCGTTCTAAGGTCGCTAATAACTTCGGAACGAGAAGAGATACAATGTTCTGGTTTGAAGCAGCGTAACAGTCGTGTCACAATCTATAAGTACACACCTAAAAAACAATCACTTTTGAAAGTCAGTTTCCGACTAACGCTACATGTGAGCTCTGCCTGATGGCGTTCTAAGGTCGCTAATAACTTCGGAACGAGAAGAGATACAATGTTCTGGTTTGAAGCAGCGTAACAGTCGTGTCACAATCTATAAGTACACACCTAAAAAACAATCACTTTTGAAAGTCAGTTTCCGACTAACGCTACATGTGAGCTCTGCCTGATGGCGTTCTAAGGTCGCTAATAACTTCGGAACGAGAAGAGATACAATGTTCTGGTTTGAAGCAGCGTAACAGTCGTGTCACAATCTATAAGTACACACCTAAAAAACAATCACTTTTGAAAGTCAGTTTCCGACTAACGCTACATGTGAGCTCTGCCTGATGGCGTTCTAAGGTCGCTAATAACTTCGGAACGAGAAGAGATACAATGTTCTGGTTTGAAGCAGCGTAACAGTCGTGTCACAATCTATAAGTACACACCTAAAAAACAATCACTTTTGAAAGTCAGTTTCCGACTAACGCTACATGTGAGCTCTGCCTGATGGCGTTCTAAGGTCGCTAATAACTTCGGAACGAGAAGAGATACAATGTTCTGGTTTGAAGCAGCGTAACAGTCGTGTCACAATCTATAAGTACACACCTAAAAAACAATCACTTTTGAAAGTCAGTTTCCGACTAACGCTACATGTGAGCTCTGCCTGATGGCGTTCTAAGGTCGCTAATAACTTCGGAACGAGAAGAGATACAATGTTCTGGTTTGAAGCAGCGTAACAGTCGTGTCACAATCTATAAGTACACACCTAAAAAACAATCACTTTTGAAAGTCAGTTTCCGACTAACGCTACATGTAAGCTCTGCCTGATGGCGTTCTAAGGTCGCTAATAACTTCGGAACGAGAAGAGATACAATGTTCTGGTTTGAAGCAGCGTAACAGTCGTGTCACAATCTATAAGTACACACCTAAAAAACAATCACTTTTGAAAGTCAGTTTCCGACTAACGCTACATGTGAGCTCTGCCTGATGGCGTTCTAAGGTCGCTAATAACTTCGGAACGAGAAGAGATACAATGTTCTGGTTTGAAGCAGCGTAACAGTCGTGTCACAATCTATAAGTACACACCTAAAAAACAATCACTTTTGAAAGTCAGTTTCCGACTAACGCTACATGTGAGCTCTGCCTGATGGCGTTCTAAGGTCGCTAATAACTTCGGAACGAGAAGAGATACAATGTTCTGGTTTGAAGCAGCGTAACAGTCGTGTCACAATCTATAAGTACACACCTAAAAAACAATCACTTTTGAAAGTCAGTTTCCGACTAACGCTACATGTGAGCTCTGCCTGATGGCGTTCTAAGGTCGCTAATAACTTCGGAACGAGAAGAGATACAATGTTCTGGTTTGAAGCAGCGTAACAGTCGTGTCACAATCTATAAGTACACACCTAAAAAACAATCACTTTTGAAAGTCAGTTTCCGACTAACGCTACATGTGAGCTCTGCCTGATGGCGTTCTAAGGTCGCTAATAACTTCGGAACGAGAAGAGATACAATGTTCTGGTTTGAAGCAGCGTAACAGTCGTGTCACAATCTATAAGTACACACCTAAAAAACAATCACTTTTGAAAGTCAGTTTCCGACTAACGCTACATGTGAGCTCTGCCTGATGGCGTTCTAAGGTCGCTAATAACTTCGGAACGAGAAGAGATACAATGTTCTGGTTTGAAGCAGCGTAACAGTCGTGTCACAATCTATAAGTACACACCTAAAAAACAATCACTTTTGAAAGTCAGTTTCCGACTAACGCTACATGTGAGCTCTGCCTGATGGCGTTCTAAGGTCGCTAATAACTTCGGAACGAGAAGAGATACAATGTTCTGGTTTGAAGCAGCGTAACAGTCGTGTCACAATCTATAAGTACACACCTAAAAAACAATCACTTTTGAAAGTCAGTTTCCGACTAACGCTACATGTGAGCTCTGCCTGATGGCGTTCTAAGGTCGCTAATAACTTCGGAACGAGAAGAGATACAATGTTCTGGTTTGAAGCAGCGTAACAGTCGTGTCACAATCTATAAGTACACACCTAAAAAACAATCACTTTTGAAAGTCAGTTTCCGACTAACGCTACATGTGAGCTCTGCCTGATGGCGTTCTAAGGTCGCTAATAACTTCGGAACGAGAAGAGATACAATGTTCTGGTTTGAAGCAGCGTAACAGTCGTGTCACAATCTATAAGTACACACCTAAAAAACAATCACTTTTGAAAGTCAGTTTCCGACTAACGCTACATGTGAGCTCTGCCTGATGGCGTTCTAAGGTCGCTAATAACTTCGGAACGAGAAGAGATACAATGTTCTGGTTTGAAGCAGCGTAACAGTCGTGTCACAATCTATAAGTACACACCTAAAAAACAATCACTTTTGAAAGTCAGTTTCCGACTAACGCTACATGTGAGCTCTGCCTGATGGCGTTCTAAGGTCGCTAATAACTTCGGAACGAGAAGAGATACAATGTTCTGGTTTGAAGCAGCGTAACAGTCGTGTCACAATCTATAAGTACACACCTAAAAAACAATCACTTTTGAAAGTCAGTTTCCGACTAACGCTACATGTGAGCTCTGCCTGATGGCGTTCTAAGGTCGCTAATAACTTCGGAACGAGAAGAGATACAATGTTCTGGTTTGAAGCAGCGTAACAGTCGTGTCACAATCTATAAGCACACACCTAAAAAACAATCACTTTTGAAAGTCAGTTTCCGACTAACGCTACATGTAAGCTCTGCCTGATGGCGTTCTAAGGTCGCTAATAACTTCGGAACGAGAAGAGATACAATGTTCTGGTTTGAAGCAGCGTAACAGTCGTGTCACAATCTATAAGTACACACCTAAAAAACAATCACTTTTGAAAGTCAGTTTCCGACTAACGCTACATGTAAGCTCTGCCTGATGGCGTTCTAAGGTCGCTAATAACTTCGGAACGAGAAGAGATACAATGTTCTGGTTTGAAGCAGCGTAACAGTCGTGTCACAATCTATAAGTACACACCTAAAAAACAATCACTTTTGAAAGTCAGTTTCCGACTAACGCTACATGTGAGCTCTGCCTGATGGCGTTCTAAGGTCGCTAATAACTTCGGAACGAGAAGAGATACAATGTTCTGGTTTGAAGCAGCGTAACAGTCGTGTCACAATCTATAAGTACACACCTAAAAAACAATCACTTTTGAAAGTCAGTTTCCGACTAACGCTACATGTGAGCTCTGCCTGATGGCGTTCTAAGGTCGCTAATAACTTCGGAACGAGAAGAGATACAATGTTCTGGTTTGAAGCAGCGTAACAGTCGTGTCACAATCTATAAGTACACACCTAAAAAACAATCACTTTTGAAAGTCAGTTTCCGACTAACGCTACATGTGAGCTCTGCCTGATGGCGTTCTAAGGTCGCTAATAACTTCGGAACGAGAAGAGATACAATGTTCTGGTTTGAAGCAGCGTAACAGTCGTGTCACAATCTATAAGTACACACCTAAAAAACAATCACTTTTGAAAGTCAGTTTCCGACTAACGCTACATGTGAGCTCTGCCTGATGGCGTTCTAAGGTCGCTAATAACTTCGGAACGAGAAGAGATACAATGTTCTGGTTTGAAGCAGCGTAACAGTCGTGTCACAATCTATAAGTACACACCTAAAAAACAATCACTTTTGAAAGTCAGTTTCCGACTAACGCTACATGTGAGCTCTGCCTGATGGCGTTCTAAGGTCGCTAATAACTTCGGAACGAGAAGAGATACAATGTTCTGGTTTGAAGCAGCGTAACAGTCGTGTCACAATCTATAAGTACACACCTAAAAAACAATCACTTTTGAAAGTCAGTTTCCGACTAACGCTACATGTGAGCTCTGCCTGATGGCGTTCTAAGGTCGCTAATAACTTCGGAACGAGAAGAGATACAATGTTCTGGTTTGAAGCAGCGTAACAGTCGTGTCACAATCTATAAGTACACACCTAAAAAACAATCACTTTTGAAAGTCAGTTTCCGACTAACGCTACATGTGAGCTCTGCCTGATGGCGTTCTAAGGTCGCTAATAACTTCGGAACGAGAAGAGATACAATGTTCTGGTTTGAAGCAGCGTAACAGTCGTGTCACAATCTATAAGTACACACCTAAAAAACAATCACTTTTGAAAGTCAGTTTCCGACTAACGCTACATGTAAGCTCTGCCTGATGGCGTTCTAAGGTCGCTAATAACTTCGGAACGAGAAGAGATACAATGTTCTGGTTTGAAGCAGCGTAACAGTCGTGTCACAATCTATAAGTACACACCTAAAAAACAATCACTTTTGAAAGTCAGTTTCCGACTAACGCTACATGTGAGCTCTGCCTGATGGCGTTCTAAGGTCGCTAATAACTTCGGAACGAGAAGAGATACAATGTTCTGGTTTGAAGCAGCGTAACAGTCGTGTCACAATCTATAAGTACACACCTAAAAAACAATCACTTTTGAAAGTCAGTTTCCGACTAACGCTACATGTGAGCTCTGCCTGATGGCGTTCTAAGGTCGCTAATAACTTCGGAACGAGAAGAGATACAATGTTCTGGTTTGAAGCAGCGTAACAGTCGTGTCACAATCTATAAGTACACACCTAAAAAACAATCACTTTTGAAAGTCAGTTTCCGACTAACGCTACATGTGAGCTCTGCCTGATGGCGTTCTAAGGTCGCTAATAACTTCGGAACGAGAAGAGATACAATGTTCTGGTTTGAAGCAGCGTAACAGTCGTGTCACAATCTATAAGTACACACCTAAAAAACAATCACTTTTGAAAGTCAGTTTCCGACTAACGCTACATGTGAGCTCTGCCTGATGGCGTTCTAAGGTCGCTAATAACTTCGGAACGAGAAGAGATACAATGTTCTGGTTTGAAGCAGCGTAACAGTCGTGTCACAATCTATAAGTACACACCTAAAAAACAATCACTTTTGAAAGTCAGTTTCCGACTAACGCTACATGTGAGCTCTGCCTGATGGCGTTCTAAGGTCGCTAATAACTTCGGAACGAGAAGAGATACAATGTTCTGGTTTGAAGCAGCGTAACAGTCGTGTCACAATCTATAAGTACACACCTAAAAAACAATCACTTTTGAAAGTCAGTTTCCGACTAACGCTACATGTGAGCTCTGCCTGATGGCGTTCTAAGGTCGCTAATAACTTCGGAACGAGAAGAGATACAATGTTCTGGTTTGAAGCAGCGTAACAGTCGTGTCACAATCTATAAGTACACACCTAAAAAACAATCACTTTTGAAAGTCAGTTTCCGACTAACGCTACATGTGAGCTCTGCCTGATGGCGTTCTAAGGTCGCTAATAACTTCGGAACGAGAAGAGATACAATGTTCTGGTTTGAAGCAGCGTAACAGTCGTGTCACAATCTATAAGTACACACCTAAAAAACAATCACTTTTGAAAGTCAGTTTCCGACTAACGCTACATGTGAGCTCTGCCTGATGGCGTTCTAAGGTCGCTAATAACTTCGGAACGAGAAGAGATACAATGTTCTGGTTTGAAGCAGCGTAACAGTCGTGTCACAATCTATAAGTACACACCTAAAAAACAATCACTTTTGAAAGTCAGTTTCCGACTAACGCTACATGTGAGCTCTGCCTGATGGCGTTCTAAGGTCGCTAATAACTTCGGAACGAGAAGAGATACAATGTTCTGGTTTGAAGCAGCGTAACAGTCGTGTCACAATCTATAAGTACACACCTAAAAAACAATCACTTTTGAAAGTCAGTTTCCGACTAACGCTACATGTAAGCTCTGCCTGATGGCGTTCTAAGGTCGCTAATAACTTCGGAACGAGAAGAGATACAATGTTCTGGTTTGAAGCAGCGTAACAGTCGTGTCACAATCTATAAGTACACACCTAAAAAACAATCACTTTTGAAAGTCAGTTTCCGACTAACGCTACATGTGAGCTCTGCCTGATGGCGTTCTAAGGTCGCTAATAACTTCGGAACGAGAAGAGATACAATGTTCTGGTTTGAAGCAGCGTAACAGTCGTGTCACAATCTATAAGTACACACCTAAAAAACAATCACTTTTGAAAGTCAGTTTCCGACTAACGCTACATGTGAGCTCTGCCTGATGGCGTTCTAAGGTCGCTAATAACTTCGGAACGAGAAGAGATACAATGTTCTGGTTTGAAGCAGCGTAACAGTCGTGTCACAATCTATAAGTACACACCTAAAAAACAATCACTTTTGAAAGTCAGTTTCCGACTAACGCTACATGTGAGCTCTGCCTGATGGCGTTCTAAGGTCGCTAATAACTTCGGAACGAGAAGAGATACAATGTTCTGGTTTGAAGCAGCGTAACAGTCGTGTCACAATCTATAAGTACACACCTAAAAAACAATCACTTTTGAAAGTCAGTTTCCGACTAACGCTACATGTGAGCTCTGCCTGATGGCGTTCTAAGGTCGCTAATAACTTCGGAACGAGAAGAGATACAATGTTCTGGTTTGAAGCAGCGTAACAGTCGTGTCACAATCTATAAGTACACACCTAAAAAACAATCACTTTTGAAAGTCAGTTTCCGACTAACGCTACATGTAGGCTCTGCCTGATGGCGTTCTAAGGTCGCTAATAACTTCGGAACGAGAAGAGATACAATGTTCTGGTTTGAAGCAGCGTAACAGTCGTGTCACAATCTATAAGTACACACCTAAAAAACAATCACTTTTGAAAGTCAGTTTCCGACTAACGCTACATGTGAGCTCTGCCTGATGGCGTTCTAAGGTCGCTAATAACTTCGGAACGAGAAGAGATACAATGTTCTGGTTTGAAGCAGCGTAACAGTCGTGTCACAATCTATAAGTACACACCTAAAAAACAATCACTTTTGAAAGTCAGTTTCCGACTAACGCTACATGTAAGCTCTGCCTGACTAACGCTACATGTGAGCTCTGCCTGATGGCGTTCTAAGGTCGCTAATAACTTCGGAACGAGAAGAGATACAATGTTCTGGTTTGAAGCAGCGTAACAGTCGTGTCACAATCTATAAGTACACACCTAAAAAACAATCACTTTTGAAAGTCAGTTTCCGACTAACGCTACATGTGAGCTCTGCCTGATGGCGTTCTAAGGTCGCTAATAACTTCGGAACGAGAAGAGATACAATGTTCTGGTTTGAAGCAGCGTAACAGTCGTGTCACAATCTATAAGTACACACCTAAAAAACAATCACTTTTGAAAGTCAGTTTCCGACTAACGCTACATGTGAGCTCTGCCTGATGGCGTTCTAAGGTCGCTAATAACTTCGGAACGAGAAGAGATACAATGTTCTGGTTTGAAGCAGCGTAACAGTCGTGTCACAATCTATAAGCACACACCTAAAAAACAATCACTTTTGAAAGTCAGTTTCCGACTAACGCTACATGTAAGCT
>JAVIWB010001136.1:0-198308 GCA_031893035.1 Dermolepida albohirtum | reverse complement strand
CGTACAGTTATATGACGATCCTCTTCAATTATGACTTTGATTTGGTCATCAGTAGGCCGACCAGAACGTTGCTCATCTTTGAGGGAAAAATCTCCAGAACGTAATTTTTTATACCAATTCTGACACGTGCGCTCTGTTAAGCAATTAGCACCATAAACTTCACATATCTTTTTGTGAGCCGCAGCAGCTTTCTTTCCTTTACGGAAATAAAATAGTAAAATATCGAAAATGTTCGTTTCTGCACTCCATTTAAAATTAACCCACAACCAATAGCTTTAATAAAAATCACGCGCTACTTGCTTCTGAAGTTACGCCAATGTGACTAGTATCACGCGACAAACGGTAAAGTACAGCACTAACATACGTTATACAAAAAATATAGCAAATCGAAAGTACTTAGTTGCCAACCCAATATATTGGATTCGATTTCGGTTATTTGCATTCGAAAGTCGATCATTATTTTTTAACTCGCACTAAAAATACAATATGCAATCTTAACAAAAATTATTTATTTTGATACAGTTTGCACAATCGAAGAGACTACTGATTTGCAATCATATTCAAGTTTCTAATGATGTAACTAGGAGAAGAGTTCTAGGTTTATTGATTAAATTTTTCTAATTTCAGGTATGACATTATACGAGGATGGGAGTGAAATGTTCTTGGCTTGATTAAGAAAACAGTTTTGTTTCCAAAGTAAGTATTTTTACATTGTTTATGTCTAACTCTACAATTACGAATATTACGCGATTTTTAATATGCGCATCAGTTTCTAACATTATCTCGCCATTTGAGCGAAATCTTTATCTATCCAATTATTTTGATCATCTAGGCAAAATAATGTGCATGAAGGAGCAACAGTAAAGTATATCAAACGTATTTGCTTGTACATTTCATGTTAAATGAGCTGGTGGGTTGTGATGAATTATTTTCTTCCTTTTAATTTGAGCGTCCGTTTTATATAGTAATACTGCGCAATAGTCTTTTGGAAGATTCCCCTTTCCAAAGATCGCCGACAAGTATTACACGACGCGCATCCCAAAGAACAGTAGTTACTACCTTCCCGGACAATGTAGCTATTTTCTCCTTCTTCGAAGTATTTTACCTAACTCTTCCTCCATCTAAGCTGTTGCTTCGTCTCGAGTGTGCAGTGACGGCATCAAATCTTATCAATAGTTATAAAAGGACACATAATTTTAGACGAATTACTTTGGAAGTGCTTTGGATATTCAATCTTTGATATTTTTGGTTATTCATTTGCAATAAAATCTTTTGTGGTGTAAACGTCCGTCCAAATTATATCTTACCAATCCATCTGAGATATCTTAAACGTCCCCAAGCGCCTTCTTCTTGGCCCAACTGCTATTCAACACTGCATTATCATGAATTGATTTACGAATATATGTATTGCCCCTTTTCTACCTCAATTTAGAACAGAAGAACATTATTATCAAAAGACTTTTCAATACAAAGAACATATTTACTTACTACCCGAAATTCATTTTTTCCCGTTTTAACAAATGTACAAAAAGTATTTACTTCAAAGTCAAGCTGAAAATTTTTTGAATGTGCATTAATGAATGTCAATAAATTATTTGATACTGTGACTGCATTCTACGTGTTAGCCAGAGAATATTTCACTCTATATTTTTAATGAAAATTTCTCAATATTTCCAACACGATAAGACATAATACAATTTATGACGTAGGATAAAAAATTGAGTACTAAAATTTGTAGAATAAAATTTTATAAGCATATTATATGAAAAAAAGCATATGTACATTTCAACGTACAGTGTCTAAAGCAGGTTCAATTCAAAACTAAACGATACTTGTATTGTTCCTTTAACGTACATTGCACAGTAATATTGGTGCAGTTCTGTTATGGTTTGTACACCAACCAAAACCCTTTTGAAACAACAATTTATTCACTTTCCTATGCTCTCGTTGCCAAGGAAACATGTAAATATTTCGTATCTAGTTTAAAACGGCACGATACACGTATGCATTTAAGTTAATGCAGTTCCAGAGTTTATATTGTGGTGTTGTATTGAAGACAATTTAAAGTTTCGACACAAAAAGTTAAATCCCGGCTTTAGCTTTCGTAGGTTATATTTAAATTTTAACTTGAATATACGCGCATATTTATAAATAATTTAATTTGGAAAATTTGTATAGTATTGGTAATTTTATAACAAAGCAAGTAGATTTCGTATTTTGGTCGTTTATTTAATATATACTATGACAACACTATAAAACCTGGAAGAAGAATTTTTTTACTTATGAACGTATAAACGCTTGTTCCATGTTATTTCGTGAAGCTCTATTATAAGTTTTCTGTTTGAATTTAAGCTGTTCCTAAAAAGTGACGCCCCTACAAATTATATAAGACTAGTAAGAGCTATTCTATTGTGTTCATTTAATCTACAAATATTAGAAGATGGCGCGTGTAACTACGCGAAGTTTCAAATGATTTTCTATTACTCTTTTAAACGTGGAGTGAGTACTAAGAATGTTACGATGAAATGATGTCTGAATTTAGCGAACATCGTCTATTTCTTTGGACCATTGAGCGGTGACATCTGCAATGCATTCTCTCTTGATAATCAATGTTGCTCTGGTCATAAAATTCGACAATTGAAGGAATCTGTGCCTTTAATGAATACTTCATTCTTTAGCCGAAGATCAGAAACAACATCGTGTTGAAAGTCACCGTACTATGCTTAAGCAATTTCAATCTGGTCAATCAAAACGAGTAGGATTTATCGTTACAAGTGATAAGACCCGGATATTATTATAATATTCTTACAAAATCTCCAACTAAAGCTGCGTATTTGAAGATATGAAATAACTAGTTTCAGTAAGAAAATCTAAATCAGCAAGGAAAAGTACATTAGCTGTTTTGTTTTCAATAAAATGGGATTGATAAACGCAAATTGGCAACTCCGTTTTTGTGAACGGTCCTCGCTATCTTTCAATGTTGATTACTTTTTTGGTCCAAGTTGGATGCTCTTGGCTTTGACGATATGTGGTTTAAACAAAACCGTGTCTCTCGTCATACTAGCAATCAAACACATCATTATTGGAGGCGTCCAGTGAATCAATTATTTCCAGAAATTGACTAACCAACTGTCGACTCATGCGATTTAAGACTCTTGGACTTCTTCTTGTGGGGCTATGTTAAGTCTTCAGTTTACATCAATAAATCAGCAGCACCAGACGACTTGCAAACCATAATTTAACGTGTCATTGCTGATATTCGACTCTATATGAAAAAGTTGTGAAAAATTGGTTTCAATGAATTTATTCCTGTCGACCCTTCCATGGAGAATATTTGGATGATGTTTTCCATCAGTGATATTATCTGTCTTTACACCGAACTAAAAATGATCTTAAATTTTTCATATTTATCTTATTTTAAAAAGAAAATAAGCCGGTTGTATTGAAAAACCCTTCGTATAAGTATAGTCTCAAGATAATCATTACAAATTTATTTATTAATATAATATTTGGATACAATGATAGGATCTTTATTTTCTCATATAGTTTGTGTACCATTCCATTTTGTAACACAAATTAATTATAATTAACTTCTACAGATTTTGGATAATTTGTTACTGAATTTGCTATAAAGATTTTTTTCGCACTGTCGTAATTATTAGAAAAAGTACTATTGCGGTTATGAATATGCGCTAAATGGCTATATTTTTACAAGTTATTCTACTGTATTTTGTACATACGAGGGAGCGTTTTTATATTCGCGGAATGATTTTGATGTTCGTGGCCTGTGCAGCGACTCATGATCTATAAATACGAAGTTTTATTGTTACACACAGTTAGTCTTTGATCTATCGTCAACCAAGTAACATAATCAGGAGTGAAAAGTGAAATATGGAAAAAATCGAATATCGTGCCGTTATAAAGTTCCTTACCAGGCAAGAAAAATCAGTCGCGACCATAATGAATAAGATGCCATTGGTTTACGGCGACGCTTGTCCAGGAAAAACCATGGTGTACAAGTGGCATAGTTTATTTAAACAAGGAATTGAATCCCTTCATCAGTTTGTTGTTGACCACGCTTTATCCAAAAAGTTTTGTACTCGAAGATGCTCGCTATAAGAAGAAACAACTCAGCAGAAATGGTTGGAGTATCCGATACAACAATTTTTAAAATCCTACACGATCATCTCGGCATGTCTAAGGTCAGCGCAAGATGGGTGCCGAGAATGCTCAGGAAGTAAACAACAGCGCGTAGAGTGTTCGCGTGCTTTTTGGACCTTTAATGAAGACATTTATTGAGTAATTGCTCTTGGGTTCATCATTATGAACCTAGTCCAAACAAGACTCCATTTTCATAAAAAGGGCAATATTTGTTTTTAATAGCTATTCATGGCAACGTTTTTGCTTTCGGAAGGAATTTTGTTTGATTATAAAGGTAAAGGTGTTTCTATAACCGGAGAATATTACGCTTTTTATGCGACTAAAAGAAGCCATCAAGGAAAAGAGTGTTACAAAAGGTGTTCTGCTTTTGTTGGCGCCCGTCCACAAGAGCCGCGTTGCGTTACATAAGGTGGGCTAAATTGTGACCGTTCAGCCCAGACCTGGCCCCCGAGTGATTATTACCTGTTTCCGAAAATCAAAAAAGAGCTGCGGGGTAAAAAAATTTACTGCCGATGATGAAGTCAAGGAGGCAGTTTCGGCGTATTTTGCAGATAAAGAGAAATCATTTTTTTATGAGGGTATAAATAAATTATTGAAAGATGTGAAAAATGTATCCATCTTACAGGTGAATATATTGAAAAAGAAAAATAATTTGGTTTTTTTATTTCAACCCCTTGTTCCCTATTCCGCGAATATAAAAACGCTCCCTCGTACATAAACTCGATTTAAATTTTGATGTTCCAAATGTCTTTAAAAATTTTTATTTACACACAAGAAACTTTATTTTAAAATGATAAATGCTTTACTCATCTGTGACTCGTATAAAGACAGCAATGGAGCGGCATAGTCTCCATTTTCTTGTTCATTTATCGTAGTTAGATTGTTTATTACATTCATCAGTTTGTTGTTACCCTCTTTTCAGTTTTTCTTACCGCTATAATGGTAGTCATCAGCGAGAGGTTCTAGTTTAGTTTTCTTTGTTTTTAGTAAATAATTTGTCTTCAGGAAGTATAACACAGACTAATTTTCTAGGTTGTCCTTTATCCAGCATTTATTTGCTTATCCTTCCAGTATTGCTCTTCATATTTTATACAAACGATTCCTTTTTCAATATTTGTTTTTAATATATTATAGTTTTTGCTTTCGAAGAATTTTGTTTGGCTTATGCAATAAACTTCGATGCAACATTTTATCGGCGTTTTATGCTACATCAAGGAAGAGTGTTAAATATTTTCTATTATGTTGGTATAGACTTGATAACATAGCTATTACCGTTCACGGAAGTTTCATCAAATAAAAAAATACGCATGAAATAAAATTACAATATAATATGTTATTCCAAATGTATATAAAAATATAATAATAACGAAGTAATAAAAAAATTTTTTTATTAATTATACTCGTCTCTCGTCAAAAATACTGCCAGAATAACACGTGACATTCTTCTTATTTGTTTAACAATTGTTTTATACGATATACTATTCCATTCGCTTTAGAGTGTATTCCAAAGCCATTGCTTCGAAGTCTCAATGGAGTTAAAACCCGGGCTTTGAAATGGCAACATCATAATCTGCAACACATTTTCTGTCTGCTTTTGGGACAAATAATTCTTGCATACTTTAACAGTATGTTTCGTATCATTGTCATGCATAAATATGAATTTTCTCTTCTTCCCATTCGAATTTTTTTCAATTTCCTCGTCGCAATTAAGATTTATACACAGCTACACATCCGTGTAGATTATGCTGTTGTCAGCGACCTTTTACCGTGCTTACTGAAAGTCAGCTTTCTAGTACAGTTGTCCTACGAAGTAGAAAGATTCCCTTTGCTAATTAGTTGTATTTGCCTATCATTAGCTTCAGTAATAATTCGAGACGGATCTGGTCATGCATGGTATTCAGCACCCTCTGTATCTAGATGCTGACAAATTATACTATTGACTGTAGATTTTAAAATATTTAGTCTTTCAATAATTTGCCGACTTGTATAGCCTTCCTCGTGTAAAACAATAATGACGTCGTTTTTCAACACCAATAGGTTTTTCGCTCGGCATTACAACACAAGTACTAGAAATTAAATTATTATTGATAAAACTTCGACACAGCCTATTGTTAATTAAGTAAAAACGCTGGCAAACTAATCACATTGTACTAAGAACAGCACTACTAAATACTATTCTGTATAAAAATGTTAACTGTTTTCGAGATTTTATGGTTCTATTCAATAAAGGGATAAATTCTCGGAGCAATGACTTAATCAGATATTTCCGGTAAATAGGGGTGCTTTCATTTATAAGACGCAAGCACACAAATAATATTGTATTTTATTATCAGTTGTAGATCTACAGTATTCTTTCAACGTTAAATTTTAAATTTGAATTTATTTTCTATTATACTTTCCTTGTTCTATATACCTCTGGTTGGCCGAACTTCTGTGAGCGGTAGTGTATATATTGAACTTTTCAACCGTTTTATTTTTAGTTAGAATAAAAATTAATCTACTGACTAAATGCACATAAATATAAATTTATTGCTCATTTTATTTTCGCGTTCTTGCATCAAAAAATAATTGGCTGCACCACTATTTTATGTAAAATTATTCGCAATTTATCACATTATCTGTATTTAAATTCCTCACTAAATCTATTACAATTTAAAATCACTACCAGGATATATTTAAATGAACCTTTAATTACTATATTACAGTTTTAAATTATTGAATATTTTCATATATCAAAGCGTGTATATGATCAAGCAATTGATCTCGTTTTATTGAAAAGTATAATTAAAAGATAGCAACTTAAAAAGATGGCCGCAGCGGATGAATAGTGGACGCAGTGTAACCATGAACATGACCAGAACATGTAACGAGTCGCCCGAATAAGGTAAAAATGACAAATACTCACCAGTTGTGAAGACCTTGATCATTCACACCGAGGGCATACAAATGGTTGAATTTATATTTTTCCGTGCCGGTGGATGTTTTCTTTTATCATTTTAAAAATCAAAACTAGAAGAATTCACATAACATGTACGTTATTAAGGTTTATACGAGCGTGCATCTTCCGTCTTTTTCGTTAAATAAGAGTGAGGAGGAACGCGTTTGGAGAGAGGCGGGCTGTACACAATTGTGATCAGGTTTTAGTGTGCTTGTTTCGAGCCCAGTTGTTTACTTTGTGTGTGGGAGACCTCTCATGTATCTGTTCAGATATTGCCCTCTTAGACCTTGTTGTACCTTCGAAAACGGCAGAAGTATTACTCGGATTATTTTGCATAAACGTAGAAAAAGTACCATCATCGTGACTTATAGCTGTGAAACTTTGCAAATACTTTGCTTTGCTTGTCGAAATTTGTTTAACGGATGCATGCAGTGTAATGAAAATTAACTTGAATGGTCATACTACTTACTAAATTTCAGTTTTCCAGGAGATATAAATGATAAAAAAACGTTATATAAGTAATAATCGCTGTATTACAAATAAATAAATCAAAATTTACAATGTTTTATAATTCAACCAAACTGAATAAAGTGTTTCCTGTTAATTTTCATTGCTTTTAAATTTATTTACGGTTTCGATTGGAAAAAACTTTTTTTGTTTATGTGTAGTAATTAAAAATATCGATTTTTCAACAGAAATTAGTAACAAATCGTGTAAAGAAATTTTATTTACAAGGAAAATCTGAATTCAAATCGAAACAATTCTAATAGAACGAGAGTTATTAGTTACTCATAGGAACAATTCCCAATCATTAGCTGTTTATATTTTTATTTCCGTCAGCGTATTCTACATATATTTCGATCGCTAGTTTCTATTAAATGTTTCTAATGCTATTTACTGTATTATTCATTACTATTCTTGAGAGATGTGTGTACCAAGAATGCCAGAATCTGCGTAGATAAAATACATTTCATCAATTTCACATTGCCGCGTTTTCTGGTTATTCTCTGAGTATCTTGTGCTAACTAACATTTAATAATCTTAAAAACTTTAATGGAGTTTCCAGTCTTGAGCTACAATATCTTGTAGGCGATACTCATCTGTTTAAGACACTAGATTAGACCATTACAATAATTTCGAAACTATGAAGTCGCGAAAATTGTATGTGTAAAATAAACAGTGCGAACGTGGCATTTGGGCGGCTCGTAAGGGCAGCATTGGAGTTTAATACATGTATATTAACGTTAATTAATTAAAATTTGACTTACAGTATAAATTAATTATGACAAACAAATGAAATGTTTTCAGAGTGATCAAATTTTATTTCATTAATGTAATTTAATAAATTAATTTTACTGATACTCCCACACTGATAGCAGAGAAAAGATTAAGCACATACGTTTAATGAACTTTTTCCAATGTTATACAAGGGTACGACTGAAAAGTTTATCGAAAAATGGATAGATGGTAGGAGTTTCATGCTGTGCTTTTGGTGCGTCGGGAAGTTGTCTCTCTCAACGCCTACGACGACTGTTTAATAAAAGCGTCTTGGAGCTTTTGATGAAATGGATAGTGTTGAAATTTATGGTGTTACTAAGTACTTCCCCTGGAAAAGCTCATAGAAAACAAATATTTATAATGAGATGAAGGTTGGTGTGAAAAACTCGGCTTCTTTATTTTATAATATGCAATTATGCAAGTGCTATGGTGTTAAAAGATCATCGCTTGAAAAAGGCTGAGATAACGGAGGTTGTACACATTTCTAAATAACGCGCAACTTTGAACGAAGAATTGTTTACGAAAAACTATCCGTTATATATATATATATATATATAGATGCCACGACTGCTCAGACTGCTTTCCTGAAAAAGATGGTGGTTATCAAAAAGCCAAATCCCCTACAGACGCATATTACATGCGTCTTTTAGCGGAATTACAGTAAAAAAATTAATGAGAAATGTTCTAGATTAGTCAGTAAAAAAAAACATTTTCTATGGCAAAACTTAACGAGCGCACCAACCTTATTCACCGAATTTAGCACCACCTTTTGACACACCTAAAAAATACTTTGCAAGTCTGATATTTTCAACAAACAACGATATTCAATTGCTCTGAATACTTACTTTAACAAAATTGAGAGTTTGGAGTTTAATCAAAGCGTAGACTTTGAATCATTGCGGTCAAAATATATTGAGGTGGCAGTGGATTATGTAAAGAAATAAATTACATTTCAAACCGCAAAGACCTTCTACTTATTTTACATTCAGCGGATTTTTCAAGTCATCCTGGCAAATATACACATATAATAATGCATTTATAATTAAAACTTTTTCTAAATTCTTTCAAACAATAGTTGCTACCCAGCTCTATATATACTAATATTAAGTGCAGTGGAATCATTACATTATACATTTAAAAAATATGTGGTCTTATATTTATACACATACGGTTATCTGTATTATTTGTTTTAATGAACAATATTACTATTGTTTTGTACTGGGTTTCTACGTTTAATTTATATTTTATTGTAACACTTCAAACACTTCCTTAAAGTACTTTGGTTTCTAAATTGTGTGTAAGTAATAATTATATTTTTCATTCCCAAATGTATGTTATATAGACGATTTTAGATGAAACATTAGCACTGGTGTTTACAAGAACCAAATGCCTTTATTTTGATGTATCAATTTCATAGCGCAGCCTATAAAGCTAACGAATCATGAGTTTATTCATTTCAAACATTGCATGTGAAAAGTAGAATCGACATGCCGCCACACTTTTGTTAACAGGATGTTGGCTATGACCATGTTCGTATTGAACAAAGGTCAACAAAATCTTTACTGATTTTATTAATGAATCTTGGTATCTTTTATCACGTATGTTACTAACCAAAGCTATGGACAACTGGGAACCATCACAACTTCGTTGAAGCTAGTTGCATCCAATTAAAATTGATGTGTGAGTGTCAATATAACGACGACAAATTGTAACTACAAAATACTTGAAGAAATGTAGTAGCCGAGATGTCCAGCGAGTTCGGTGGATGAGACAAAGTTTCGTAACTCAACTCGTTTACTTTCTACATTTATTAGATATGAGGTTGAGAGTTGTCATACAACAGGATTGGATCTCTTCTGTTTATTATAAATATGCTGCTGTTCCAGGTAAATTTTACTAATTTTCTGAAAATACTTCTTTGCACAATCTTGGTGTTGGTTTAGTTTATGAAAGTGCTTTGAAAATTCCCATCGATCATTGCATTGTATATCCACTGCTGTTGTAGCTGATTCATTTCTCGTTGCCGGTCACAATGGGATACAGGAATGGGTTTGTACTGCACAAACGAAGCACTGAGCATACCTCAAAACGCTATCTCTCTAGCCATTATTCTATTCATGCGGCACTTATTCCTTCAGTGTTTTCACATTTCTAAGCTGTTTTAAACGACACGTGACAGTGAAATGATTTATGTCAAGTTCCTCTACAATCTTTCCTCTAGATTTTAGGGAATCATTTTCGATAACTACCTTAGCGGTACGTTCGCGACCTTCCTTATCTTTATTATTTAATTCACAATCACGGAATTTTTGAAAGCAACGCTGAATGGTATCATTTTAACACTTCCTTCCCCATACACATAATTGATATTTTGAGTCGATTGAGCTGCCATATGATCGCATTTAAATTCATAAAGGTCTATTTGAGGAAGTTATGTCTTTTGAAGCCTAAATATAGTCTAAAATGTGTTTGAAATGAATTTTATAAGAAGAAAAAACCTTAACAAATATATAGTACTAGAACACCTGAAACTTTTTAAATAATTTATTTTAGGCTAATTACAGCACAACAGTAACACTTTTCGCGAACTTTCCAACCTCTGTATTTGGGAAAACTGAGTTGTGTTATTATTTATAATGTGGGTACCTATGATGTAATCTTCAATTTTCTATATTTTAGAGAAATTCTCGTTTAATAAATTCGATATTGCACAATTCTTCCTTGTATATTGTACAAGACTAAAAATAAATTAAAGATTCATCATTACAATAACCTATATTTTTACAAAACCTACCGGCTTATACTTTTTAGAAAAGGTAAGAAGCTGTACCACATTCTAATAGCATTATAATTGCATGAAAAGCAGCATATTAAAACGTCGTGTCATTTTTTCGATGTTTGTTTTTATTTTATATTCGCGCATTGTTTTAATTTATATGAAAACTTACCAACTTCGTGTTCTTAACCGTTTATGTAAAACGTATATTAATTTAAAATAGGAATGTTATGAAAAGCACACAAATTATGAAAATAGAGGTGCTAAGCATTTTTGGACATGCTTTTGAAATGCCCGATTGGACTCGCCGTACCAAAATGATGGTATTAAATTTTGCTATTTTATCAGTTTAGTTATTTTGTGGCATTGCACAGTTTTATTAAATTAAGTACCTCCTTTTTCGTTTAATCTCAGTTATTTAATTTTCTATGTATTTCTATATGTTAGTTGAGGAGGTGGCTTTCCCTTTTCACTATTCATAAAATCATAGATCGAATATTAACGTATAATAGTTTCAAGTTTAGTTCTTCTACATAGTATTAATAAGTTATTTAAGATCACTAAAAAATTTTCCCACTTTTCCCACCTATACGCATTCGTCTAGCATTAATAGATATGGTTTCGAGTAGATCCGATCCAGTCCACTTTTAACTTGTTCACACAGTTTACAAGTGTCCGTCTTGGCGCGAGGGCGTGCAGCGACTTCAACACTGCAGCTCTCATACTAAACCTTCCTCTCACTTCTCCTCAATCATCGCTGTGCCTCTGCCGACTGCCATGTCCGATATAACAAGGCGCGGATGTATGGGCGGAAGACGCTGGACCATTTATTCCAAACAAGTGTTATTAAAACAACCTCCGACCGAACAGCCAACCGCGTCTACTTTACTGTGCTACTTCGTTGTGATTTTGAGCACGGAATACTTTTCGACATACCCGAAAGGACGAAGAAGAAGAGAGAGATGCGCGCACTCTTTCTAACTTCTTGCAGTGGATATTATCCTTAATTACGAGAAGTTCGAATTCCGTTGAGGAGCTTGTTTCCTTCTTTTTATCTTCGAAAAGAGAATTCATGCAAATTTAATTGGACATTCGAGTGAAGTTTCATATAAAATGAATTTACAAAGATTTTTTCTCCATTATGTAATTTAGTAGGATTCTTCTATAAATAATGATAAAAAAATAATTAGAAAAGGAGGGTTAGTGAAAAATTTCTTTTTATATGAAGAATGAAAGAATGACAGGTAAATTAAATACGTTCTCCAGTTAAGCACATATGGATCATTACGTTTTTAACAAAGCCAACGTTTTCATTTCAATTATTTGTTCTTGTATTTTCTTATCGTGCAAGTATGAACTGAATTTGTAGTAAATAAAGTGTAGTATTACTTAACATTAACAACTGAATCTCAGCTTTTTATTTATTTTTTAATTCTGTTTAAAATATATTTATGTTAAATAGAATATTTTTCATTTATATAAATAGAAATACTTTCGTAACTACTGTCTAACTCTTTATGATGATAAACATTTTTAGCTATTTTCTATTATTATCTAAATGTTTGCTACATGTTCTTCGTAGCGTGTTAAACTTGCGCAGTTTAATAGATTTCATTGTTTATTTAGTAAAAACTGCTGATATTTGAAACTTTTCAAAATCCGTTAAAATGAATATACCCAAATTGTGAAATCAGTCATAATAGAATTACTTGCGCCAAAAAGAAATGGTCAAATTCAGACATTAAATGTCAGTATAAAGATATAAATTAAAGTTGTAATTGTAAAGTGCGATCCAAAGTGGCTAATTCGTTAGTACATTTCAAAATTGGTATAAAGATGTTTGAACTTCACATTTCATTTGTCAGGGGCGCTACCTATGAGTATCGTACTTTGTGTAATATAGATAAATTAATTCAAATTTATATTGAATTTCTTTACCACTTATAACTAATTTTATTTGGAGAAAACATGATTACGCAAGCTTATAAGAAAAGATTTTATTTATCACCTGTTACCGAAATAGTAGACAATAGTGTTCCAAAATAAAAAAATACTTGTTTATCCGGTGAAAAGAAGGTTTCCACCTTTTTATCTTTTTATTAAAAAAAGTATATGACTACTCTGATATATTTGTATATATATATATAATTCATTTACTATTTCACACCAACTTCACGCATTTTGCCCGAGCGTTGAAACGTGCAAACTTTACCGGTATAGTGTAAAACCGCTTTGCAATATCTTTTCAATTATGTTCAGAAAAAAATAAAATGCAAGTCAAATTTGAATTGCTCTCGTACGTCTCTATTTTTCTAACATCCATCACTCAATCATTCAAACTCGTCTCTTATTGAGTAATCTTCGTCTACGTCATCCACATCACCCTCCACTTCAGCCAACCATGCAAAAACTATTTCTTCAAAATTGCTGTCTGCAGTTGTAGCTGTTCTTGATAGCCCCGCATGCTCGCTCACTCTAAGTGTTAAAAAATTCTGATTTTCATATGAAATAATTTAGGGAAGAAGTTACACTTATGGTGAGTTGTGGTCAGACAAACAAAATTAACTTTTTTTTTAAATACCAATATGGCACAATAGTCATTTGCTAGTATCTATGTAATGGAAGATATTTGTAAACGATGAGATACAGAATAATGAAATATATTCGATAAACCTCACTTCACCAATTAAGGGTTAATAACATCGAAGCTGTGCAAAGACGATACTTTAACTATTTGTTATTCAAAATTATAATATTATGCTGTTTAAACTAGACTTTGTACCATTGCACAAAAAGCGCCTTGCATCAAGTATCAAATTTTTATATAACTTGTCTAATAACGCTCTATATTGTCTGTAGTTTTGTAGACTTAACTTCAATGTCCCTAGTCTTTAGACCCATTATCGTTCAATTTTATACTGCACTGGCCACAGAATCAAAGTTTTATTTAAATTCTCGTTTCCGTAATGTGACTATAACAATATTTCACATTTATGTGATATATAGTACATGCGAGGGAGCGTTTTTATATTCGCGGAATGAGCGGGTTGTAGAGGGGTGAGTAGGCGCATTGGTGGCGTGGCCTGTGCAGCGACTCATGATTAGTATAAATACGAAGTTTCATTGTTATTAGACAGTTAGTCTTTGAGCTATCGTCAACCAAGTAACATAATCAGGAGTGAAAAGCGAAATACGGAAAAAATCGAATATCGTGCCGTTATAAAGTTCCTTACCAGGCAAGGAAAATCAGTCGCGACCATAATGAATGAGATGTCATTGGTTTACGGCGACTCTTGTCCAGGAAAAACCATGGTGTACAAGTGGCATAGTTTATTTAAACAAGGAAGGGAATCCCTTGAAGACGACCCGAGGCCTGGCAGGAGCATTGAGGTGACCACGCCAGCACTTATCCAAAAAGTTGAACAAATTGTACTCGAAGATGCTCGACTAAAGAAGAAACAACTCGCAGAAATGGTTGGAGTATTCGATACCACAATTTTTAAAATCCTACCTCTGTAATGAAGACAAGGATGGTGTATTGAGTGGAATTGTTACTGGAGACGAAACTTGGGTTCATCATTATGAACCTGAGTCCAAACAAGACTCCATGCCGTGGCATAAAAAGGGCACAGCACCTCCCAAGAAATTTAAAGTGTCACAATCAGCTGGGAAACTCATGGCAACGGTATTTTGGGACTCGGAAGGAATATTGTTGATTGATTATAAACATAAAGGTGTTTCTATGACCGGAGAATATTACGCTTCAATATTAGAGCGACCAAAAGAAGCCATTAAAGAGAAAAGACGGGGAAAATTGACAAAAGGTGTTCTGCTTTTGCACGACAACGCGCCCGTCCACAAGAGCCGCGTTGCGTTAGCTGCCCTGCATAAGGTGGGCTTCAAAATTTTGAATCACCCACCCTACAGCCCAGACCTGGCTCCGAGTGATTATCACCTGTTTCCGAAAATGAAAAAAGAGCTGCGGGGTAAAAAATTTACTGCCGATGATGAAGTCAAGGAGGCAGTTTCGGCGTATTTTGCAGATAAAGAGAAATAATTTTTTTATGAGGGTATAAATAAATTAATAGAAAGATGTGAAAAATGTATCCGTCTTGCAGGTGAATATATTGAAAAAGAAAAATAATTTGGTTTTTTTATTTCCACCCCTTGTCCCCCATTCCGCGAATATAAAAACGCTCCCTCGTACATTCTTTTGCAACTATTTCAAAAATTATAATTAATTTGCGGGGTTCCTTTTATTTTAATATCTTTCATTTTATTGCTAACATTATAGTTATGTTACTATTATTATTACTGTCATTATTAGTATTGTTATTGCTGCTATTATTATTATTAGTTTTATAATTAATATTCGCCAATTTTGAAAGGAAGTGCATAAAATAAAATAAATATTTAAATTTAAAATTTAATAGCGTCTGACTCGTAAAAGTGTGCTAAATATAATTTATAAAGTGGAGAACATATTTTTTATTCGAGTATCATACGTGACACGTTTTAACATTCTATTTTGTATTTCAGTATTCAGGATTTTTTTATGAAAGGAATTCATAAGTGTTTTTGTTGGTTTTTCTAAGACATACTGTTTGAATATTTATGAGCTTTACTCCATTCTAAATGTTTAATCGTTTATCCAATACATAATTTATTGAATGTTTTACATGGAATCTTGTCGACTACTTGCGTTTTTTGTTATGGAAGATACCATCTATAGGTTTGGTATTTATAAAATTTCAAATATTTAAATTTATAGTAGAAACTTTGAAATTGTGTATTTTTTAATTGTTTAGGAACCCTCAAATGTAGAGAAGCAAAAATATAAGTTAAAATTTTCATGTTTATTGTTGCAGTGAAAGCGGTGCATATGTTTTTCTTTATTAAATTGGTGAATTTAAGTGGTTATTTTATTAAATGAAAATACATTTGCGTATATATCATATATATATATATATGTAACAACTTTGTGTTTGAACCTGTTTACGTTAAAACAAAATTCTCGACTAACTTTAATGAGATCTAATGATCTAATATAATTTATTTTAAACATATATATATATATTGGGTCTGGGAAAAAGTTCGTGGCGTTTTTCCCGATAGATGGCATTGGTTGCCGATAACTAAAGAACAACAAGTCACAGCGACACCACCGACGGCTCGTTTTTTAGATGACCTTCCGAACGTTAGTTTGAGCGTAGAAACATTGTAATCGGTGCAGTGGTTGGAAAGTTATTCGCACTTGAAAATGGAGAAGAATAATGAGAAATTTCGCTATATTCTGCAATATTATTATGATAAGGGGAAGAACGCTGCGCAGGCTTGTGGTAAAATTTGTGCTGTGTACGGTGAAGGTACTTTATCGAAATCTGTTGCGCGGAAATGGTTCGCTCGCTTTCGTTCTGGAAATTTCAATGTGAAAGATGAGTCACGCTCCGGTCGTCCAATCACTGAAAAATCTGATGAAATTCTTGAAAAAGTCCAACAAGATAAGCATATCAGCAGTGTCGATATTGGCATGGAGCTAGGCATTGACCACAAAACTATTTTGAACCATTTACACAAAGCTGGTTACAAAAAAAAGCTTGACGTATGGGTTCCTCATGAGTTGAGCGTGAAAAACATGATGGACCGAATTAACATCTGCGATGCGCTGCTGAAACGGAATGAAATCCAGCCGTTTCTGAAACGTTTAATAACCGGAGATGAAAAATGGATTACGTACGATAATCGGAAGCGTAAAAGATCGTGGATAAAGGATGGTGAGCCGTCACAAGCGTTCGCTAAGCCAACATTGACGCCAAAAAAAGTGATGCTGTGTGTATGGTGGGACTGGAGGGGAATCGTCCACTACGAGCTACTTCCAACTGGTCAGACGATTGATTCTCAACTCTACTGTGCACAACTAGAGAGATTACGCCAGGCGATTGAAAGAAAACGGCCCGAATTGATTAATAGGAAAGGTGTTGTCTTCCATCATGACAACGCCCGACCACACACTTCTTTGATGACCCGTCAAAAATTGAGAGAGTTTGGTTGGGAAGTTTTGATGCACCCACCTTACAGTCCGGATATAGCACCCTCTGACTATCATCTGTTTCGATCTCTGCAGAACTCTCTCAATGGAATTAAGTTGGTTTCAAAAGAAGCCTGTGAAAACTACTTGATTCAGTTTTTCGACCAGAAACCACAGAAGTTTTTCACCGATGGGATCATGGATCTACCAAAAAAATGGCGAAACATTGTCGATAATAATGGAGCATATTCGGTTTAAATGAATTCGTCCACGCGCCATGCGGGGACCAGTTGAATTTTACTGAAAAAACGCCACGAACTTTTCCCAGACCCAATATATATATATATATATATATATATATATATATATATGTTTAAAATATATATATATATATATATATATATATATATATAATTTTCGAATCGATTGCCCTGAATTCTCAAAAATCAGCTCCTGAGCCCGTTGAATGATGGTCTATCTGAAAACGCGCTCCTTCGAGTGGATTTTTCTCGCCTGTGTTGCAAAACCTCCGTAACCGAACTGAATGATTTCATGATGATCGCGGCTCTTTGCTTATACTCCGCACTTGGTTTCAACATTACGGCTGTTTCGAGGTTATGTTGGTTAAGTACATGCATCAAGCTGTTTTAATGCCAATCGCGACATCTACCAGTGGTATAGAACGGCGGGAATTTCAAATTGTATTTTGTATATATTTTTGTATATACACACGTGAATGTACACGATTACGTGCATTTCACGATGCAAATTAATGAAAACTTCTAATTTGCTACTTAGAACATCAATGTAATGAATACAGAAATTAAAAATCATGCCCTTTGGTGATTAATCGAATCCCAGTCGTCCGCTTACCCGATGAGTGCTCTACCATTGTGCCACCTAGAACTGCGATATTCGATTCTTTAATCACGCCCTAAATCTCATTCTAGAAACAGATCTTTAATTAAAAACCCGATGTAGGCATTATTATTAAATGCATATACACGTGTATGTACACAGTTACGTGCACATTTTCCGCTTTTTTGTATTTTGTAGCTCATTTTTCAATATCGTAATAAGTATTACTACAATACTTCGCTTTCTTTTCTGAATGAAGTCCCTTATTTAAATTTCAAGTTGTTTCAAAATTTCTCTGATATATTATTCATTAATTAATTCATAAATATAGCAAATTTATACAATTTAGCTATACTTACAAAAATATGATATATTCTGTATAATTTGCTCAATTTTGATGTTGTCTAACGATAATTCTAATTGATCGGCCGATGCTCTGCAACGATATGAATAACTTAGTATGGGAGCCTTTAATCCTGTGTATTCATTGTCTGCCAATACAGCAAATTAAATTCGAATCTACCGTACAATTCTAATCATTCAGTCTATACAATTACCATTAACATCGTACGTGTTGAATGCTGTATCCTGTATTGTATGTATATATGTGTTTTCGGAACGAAAAAATTCATTAACTTGAATAGTCTGAGGCAAGAGGAACCTTTTGTTAACTTAGTTATGGTAATTCGTTCTTTCTCTTGATATTGTATACTGAAAGAAACGGTATATCTTATATTGTTAGTTTTATTGGGCTCGCAGAGAAAGAATGTAATATACGACTTTACTACGAAAAGTGCTATAGATATGACTGATATTTCCTAAACCAGATACGCTGCAGAATGTTTGTTTTTTAACTATTCTCTCTTTCAACATTTTTTTAATTTGAGAGTGTAGGCGAGCATATTAATACATGTTTTTACGAAAGCTGATCCAGTGAAATGTTACGAGGTGAGGCAATTAAATAACGAAGCTTGTGTGAGAAATGTTATTTATTGCAAATAAATTTATATTTCTTCAACATACTCTCTTCCCCTATCTATACACCGCTGTATACGTGCTTTCCATTGTTTAAAACAATACTGTAGTTCATCTGTTGGCTTCATTAGCAAATCTGCCGTTTTTCCTTTACATATTCAAAAAACTGAAAAGTGTTCCCTTTAACGCACTTTTCGCTTTTGGGAACAGGTAGAAGTCACATAATGTGAGATCTGGCGAATACGAAGGATGATCAAGCACAGCAAAGCGCTAAAAACTGCTTCACAAATAGGGCATTTTTGCACAAACTTTTGTTATGTTTAATTCATCATACCAAATGTTCCTTACTGTTTCTTTGTTAATGTATACCATATCGGCAATTATCCATATGCTCAGACTTCGGACTTTTTACACATTATCATTAATTTTCTAAACGTTTCCTTCAATTCTTGCCATCACAGGTCGATCAGAACGTTCATCATTTTCGACTTCTCCCCGAGGTTCAGAAAACCGTTTATGCCATTGGAAAGTCGCACACGTGACGTGACATTATCGCCGCATACATTCTTTAACATTTGTAAACCTTCTGTTGGCGATTTTGTAAATTTGACAAGGAATTTTAGGATAATTCGCCGCGTTAACCATTATCATGGCACTACTAAGTAACTGTCCCCTACAGTTAAAGCTCGAAAGTAAACTAAAGCAGACAGAGAGACGAAACTATGGGTTGTTGCTTGGGAAATATCAAAGTCAATGAAATTCCAGTTACAAGTTCACTCGATGCGGCTGTGTGATGGAAGGAGTCCAGTCTCATTATTTAATTGCCATACCTCGTATAATTTAAAAATATTTATATTCTGTGTTCCTGTTAATTAACTACAAAGTCTTTTGAAGAATATAGTCTGAGAGCCACAGACGTGCGCTTGATAGTAGGTTAGATAATTTAAAATAAACCGTTATATTTAATTTACGAAACGTGAAACACCCTTTTAAGCAGCGTTTTCTGAGTAATCACAAACGAATGGGATCGGTTCAATATTTCAGATTTGTTTTGACAGTTGTTTCAGCGGATTGAGTTCGCCGTTATGAAATAATATTCTTATATAAAGTGAACTATCGCTCAACATCTAGCATGTAAGATTTGTAAAGGGTTTTCCAATAGGGACTTGACAACTTTTAATTCAATTTATGAACGCACCCTTTCACTAATCATCGAACTGTCACTGTCAATTTATTCAGTAAACTTAACATTTTCATCATGGCAAAGTACACGAACGAACAACGTCTGCAAATTATAAAAATTTAGTACAGAAATTCGGAGTCGGTGACCGCTACTTTAAGAGCGTTAACTCCGATTTTCGGTCGTAATTCTCGCCCTAGTAGGCAGGCAGTAACAAGTTTAGTGCAAAAATTTGAGTCTACATATACGTTGTGTGATGTTGCCGTGCCAGTGAGACAACGGGTTGATCGAAGTGTCGAAAATATCGCTGCCGTTGAAACGTCCGTAGCAAATGATCCAAATTGGTCAATTCCACGGCGTTCTCAAGAGTTGGGCACCGCCCAGACCACTTTATGGCGAATTTTGCATAAGGATCTTGGTTTACACCCATACAACATCAAGCTGCCTCAAGAATTGAAGCCGATGGACCACTTGAAGCGACGTACGTTCTCCGATTGGGCTCTGGAAAAGATGCGCCAAGATGATCAATTTCATCGCAATATCATTTTCAGTGACGAACCTCATTTTTGGTTCAATGGGTTCGTAAATAAGCAAAATATGCGTTATTGGTCGGGTGAAAATCCACATGTGCTTCATGAAACACCACTTCATCCACAAAAAATAACTGTTCAGTGCGATTTGCATGCCGGCGGCGTCATAGGACCATATTTTTTCGTCGACGATAATAATCGTCACGTTACTGTGAATGGTAATCGTTATCGCGCCATGATTACCGATTATTTTTGGCCCGAATTGGAAGATATGGACTTGGATAACATGTGGTTTCAGCAGGACGGTGCCACAAGCCACAACGTCAATTTATGGGTTATGCCAACAAGCCGACAACGTTGGAAAAGCTCAGAGCCAACATTGAACGCGAAATAGCAGCCGTTTCGGCCGTATTGTGTGGCCGAGTCATTGAAAATTGGGTCCAACGAATCGACCGCTGCAAACGTGCCCGCGGTGGCCATATGAACGAAGTCGAGTTCCATTCATAAATGTTTTGATTGTACTTCAACCCGTTAATAAAGTTTTTGAAATATCTCAAAAGGTCTGCATTTTATTTTAAAAAAAATTTGTCAAGTCCTTATTGGAAAACCCTTTATAATCTGTGCACTCAATATCGCTACAAATTTGTTTTAATGCAATGAAATCTGTATCTTTCTTTAGCACACTATATACATACTTTGGCTATAACATTAATATTTTTATCGTCGTTGACAGCACATCCTGTATTTGTGCAGCGTGTCCAGAAAATCCACTATTCACAACAAAGGATTTTGTAATTTATAAATTGCTTCAACTACTCTCTTGAGATTGATGACAGTTAGTTTTTTAAGACCAAATTGTAAAACTACAAACTTAATTTTTTCGACATGTAGAAAATAATAAAATTTTGCCTTTTGCTATGTTACCCAGTGTTTAAAAATCGGCTGTGGAAGTTCGGGAATATTATTACATTGCCTAGATTTGAGGAACACTGCTTTTGTGGGCTCTATCAAACCTTTTATCTCCAGATAACAGCATCAAATCATTTCTGCCACAAGATGTATATCATGGATATTACACGTAACACGTAAGAAGTTACCACAATCGTCTTTAAGAGACTGACCTCCAGAACGTCTAGTTGCGGAACCCTCAGTCATTAATATTCATGGTTCCTCTCTGGAAGGTTGAAATTCTCCTGTGTTTAACACCACTTTTGAAATGACTTCGACGGTACATCCTTGTACTCGTCTGGAGGCTAGTAAAATTGAAGACGACAATTTAATTGGTTCCATTGTACAAACTACGACGAGAATAGAATTTTTTTATTATCGTTTCGTTCACACAGAGCCAGAGCTTTTTATTTTCCAATTTTGATTTAATTCTATAGGTGCTCGAGCAGATGGTACAAGATTTCGTAACGTTTTTGGACTAGGTAATTTACATTTTGCGTATTTATTCCAGAATGAGTTAAATTATTCGTTATCTACTAAATGAAACAATAAATTGCACGCCATCAGTGTAGAACATTTATTAAATAGAAATTCCTCATTCGATTGTGCGCAAGTTTTTTGTGCTGCACACAATCCACATTTCGTCGACTATATGAGTAGTCCATCGAAACTAAGCATTTCACTTTTGCGCCTATATATATCTGCGACGAAACCCCTTCCACGTTTTTGGCGTACTTTTAATGAAATGCCATCCGAATTTCCACACTCTAGTCATTACTCAATTTATAATTTGTGCTTTATGCGTGAGAATGTCAACAAAAAGACATGAAACCGGTGGTTCTATCCATTTTACCTTTTCTTTTTTGAAATCGGGAACTTTCATTATTGTTGTGTCAACTAAATCACGGCTTTATTTCATTATCAATAGAGTTATAATGTAAAGAGGGATAATATTTTGATAAACAGTTGAAACATGTTCTACTAAGTGGTGGCATGTTCAAAAATTGGAAAGAGGATTTTCGGTATGTCCTTTATGGGTACAGTAAGCAAATTAGATAGGAAGCAGTAGATAATTTAAACGAACTAGCTGACCATTTTCAGAAAACCTTTTATAAATGGAAATTTTTATAGAATGTAGGTACCCAATTATGAAAATAATGAAGAATTTTAATGATTTTTAAGCATGAATTAATGGCGAATTTTGTAATTATTCTGACTAGGCGGTGGTTTATAGTTCTGATAACAGTTCGCAAGTGAATGCCGTGATATTTTTCAGATCGTTTATTTTAAAACACACTAGGACAACGTTAAAAGGATCATTCAAAGGTTAATAACACTTTGTTTACGACGTATTTCAAGGAAACCAGTTCTTAGAAGTGCTGAAACATTTATTCTACAACCCAGACTATTTTCCCATATAAAGAACAGGCTGAAAGGAAAGAAGTTTGCTAATACTAAAGACTTTCTTAGGACTTTAGAAGTGGCGCTTGCGCAGCTTTTGGAAGAAAATACGATACTCCAGTTGGGGTGGGAAAAGATTGTGAAAATTAGAGCACTATTACAAGAGTTTTGTGGTTCCTGACAATTAGTGTTTTCTACTGTACCATCGTTGATTACAGTCACAGAAATGAATTAAAAGTTTCTGGACTGGAGCAGGAGTTGTAGTTTTCTTTGTATAAAGTCAATCTAAAGTCAATCAAAAATTAACTTGCTAAAAACACACATTTCTGAGAGGCAAATTGGAGATTATGTATTAAATTGTTTCCTTGATGACAAGGTTTTTTATTTATTTATTTATTTAAGTATTATGGGTAAACAACTTATGAGGATATAGGGGTACACTTAGTACATCTGTTGGCAGTAATAGTGATTATTTGGGTTAATAATTTAATAACGCTAGGGAACTCCTCATGTTATTCATAATTCCTTTACATTTAAGTTATAAAAAGATCAGTTTTAATTGCAATATTCTTATTTGTTTAACTATAACAAAATCGTACTAATATTATTTACAATTTGTTTATGAAACTAATTAAATAACTCTACATATATTAGATGTTATTTAAAAATGTTTAGCGTATTTGCAAATTGAATAAAGAATTGATAAAATATGTATATATCGCTATGATTTCTATTTTATAAAAGTGCATTAATAAACTTCTGAAATAATTTGGAAATCGTTAAAAGTTAATAAATATATATATTATTTTATATTTTACTTTAAGGAGAAATACTTTGATCAAAATTCTCTTTCGATTATTTTAATATGGATGGCACTGTAGTATATAATTGCCCTTGCAGATATCTTGGATGATAAAATTATAAATCATAAGACTTAGAAAGATAATTGCCTCATGTACTTATTAAGAACCTCGGCTCAATTAAAACGGCAGAAAGAAGCAAAAATGCGACTCTATAAAGTGTTGGACTGTCGAGCCGACGAGTAAAGCTTTCCAAATACGTATTTAATTGCACCCGCTGCATATACTATTTTTCTGAGTATCGTTATACAAGAGAAATTATAGGTAATAAGTAATTGTTCTATGAGTGCGAGCGGTCTATAGTGATCGCCTACACGCTTATGAGTAATCTTAATATACCGATTGTGTTCAGTTGCACGTTTAAATCTTAATAAATTCTTGTTATCCCGATTCTCTATTGCATTTTCCATTCGCGCTATATATTTCATGTTGAAATAACGGTCTGTCTTCTGTTTCACAGACAAGAGGTGATAGATGCAATATCTTATTTGATTAATATATATCTGTACAGGAGGTTCATTTGTAAACCGAGCTATTATATTACCACAAGAAAATATAATTGTGCACTAGAAGGCAATGCCTTGATTTTTTTTTTTGATTAATTCTTATCCTTTGTCCCTTCTGTAATATTTTTAAAAAATATCCTCAACTTTTTATGTAATACTTCCTTGACCTTCTCTCGTCACTGTTTTGTGTATTCTACCAGGATGGTTCCATAACTCTGTGGTATAATTCTGAGATGGCCCGAATTTGACGAAATTTTTTTACTATTCTATAAAGCCATTCTTTTTTAGATTAAAGGTGTCAAACATAGTCTATCTCAAATAACATTGTGCACAGATTTTAACTTAGAATTGGAAATGTAAAAATACTTGGCGCAATTACTCACAGTGGAGTAAAAACTGAATCATTTTAATGTTTGTCGCGACTTTTGGCACGGCATAAAAAATCGTTCCGATTGCAGTGAAAAATCTGAAGGGACTTTTGCGCAGTGTCATTACCGTCGATAAAATATGGGCCCACCATTACGCATTTCAAACAGATTTTAATCTAATTCCGAGGTAATCGCTGCAGTAAATATGTCGAAGACTTGGTGTCATCGATCAACAACGAAGGCATTACTAATTTGGAATATCGCTGGAATATGTGAGTTGAGCCGTCAGGAGACTATTTTGTAAAATAAAATTTAGTTTTTTGTCGAAAAAACTCGTATCGTTGTTAGACAACATAGTTATACATACATCAATAGAATTTCTCAAAATGTGCCTTATAGACTTAATTCTCTATGCGCAAGTTATGTCCACATAAATTATTTCCACTCTTGTTTCACTCGTCTCTCCCATGTATACAGCACTAGTTTTCTTTCGAAAATAAGTCTCTATACTTGTTTCTCGTACACTTCTAGTGTACTTTCTTCCAATTTCCTGATTGAACTTTCTCGATGATCTGTTCGAAATATTTGTAATGGCACACTTTTTATGTATCCTTTCCTGAAACATATCATGCGAGAGTTATTTAAAGTACATTAAAATTAATTTTATTGGAAGAACTAACTAATGCTATAATTAGGATGGCCATAAGTACAACGATTTTTAGAGCCCTCTTTGTTTATTTATTTCACTCGAAAATGTTTATTGAAGTTCAACAAAGTAAACTCCGGAAGAATTGATGCGTATATTTCAATTTCTTTACTGAGGCTATGAAGTCAAAATGGAAATTAACGGATAAACGTCAGGAAGGCGTGTATGCTGTCCCCTTAACTCATAGCGACAGCAACTGATTGATAGTAACAAAAACGATTAGTGATGAAAATGAATTAGTTTGGAGATGTGGTCAACACCGTGAAGATTTTGAGTTCGCTGACAATGTTTGATACTTGACAAAATATCTCATGCAAATTAAAATTGACCGTTTAAGAGGGAATGTTCGGAAAGTTGGACTGGAAATAATCACAAATAAAACCAATCCACTAATAGCAATAGTTTAGTAAAAGTAACAATAGATGGTATTGAAATTAATAAAAAAAAAGAAGGACTATTTGTCTGTGTAGCATATTGGATGAAAACTATCAAATAGAGCTTCAAATGAGAGTAAAAACATCATGGAATGTGCTACGAAAAATATTAAATTAGAAAAAATCAAACAATCTCTACTGAAGATCTGTAATGCATTACAAGCCACAAACTTCCTAAAATAACAATAAATCGAAACTATTAGATGAATCTAAGTAACTTAGATATTATCAACTAGAATTTGGAATGCAGCGCTAGGCGTTTTCATTGTAGAGGGCGGCAGAAAGAGAACTGCAGGCGAACAATATTGAAACAAAAAGAGGGAAAGCAAACAGTGAAAATTGATAAAAATTTTGGCATAGGACGAAAAACAAAATCTGCATGAACTTACCTCACAACGAAAGCTGAAGATCAGAAAACGACAAAAAAAGTTGAGCTGACAATGCAGCCTCTGTAAAAAAAGAGGGTCTGCAAATATTTAACTCGATACTTCTAAAAGCAAAGGGACCTACTTACTACTACTAAATCGAAAATGCTAAGGAATATCATTACAAGTATCAGCAACACAGGTTACGTTAACATGTAATAGTTGTTTATAGGTCGAGAGCGTGGTACTTTGGAGAAAGTAGAGTCAAATGGTGCTTGGCAACTGCATGCTACACGTAACTAATACCAGGTCGGCTGAAAAGTCCCCGGTCTGACACATAGATGGCGTTACTGCTATTAAATCCATATGTTTTTTAGATAGTACTAGCCTTCAAACGAAACGTGTCAAAATTTGAAAGCAATCCGACCATTAGTTACTGAGATATTGCGTTAAGAGTGAAACTACTTTTGTTATTTAAAAAAATGGAAAAAAAGAATTTCGTGTGCTGATAAAGTACTGATTTTTGAAGGGAAAAAATACCGTTGAAGCAAAAGCATGGCTTGACGAGGAGTTTCCGGACTCTGCGCCAGGAAAATCAACCATAATTGATTGGTATGCTAAGTTTAAACGTGGTGAAATGAGCACCGAAGACGGCGAACGCAGTGGACGACCAAAAGAGGCTGTCACCGACGAAAACATCAAAAAAGTTCGCAAAATCATTTTAAATGACCGTAAGGTAAAGTTGATCGAGATAGCTGACATCCTAAAGATATCAAAGGAACGTGTTGGACACATCGTGCATGAATATTTGGGCATGCGGAAGCTCTGTGCAAAATGGGTGCCGCGCGAGCTCACATTCGATCAAAAACAACAACGAGTTGATGATTCTGAGCTGTGTTTGAAGCTGTTAAATCGTAATAAAACCGAGTTTTTGCGTCGATATGTGACAATGGATGAAACATGGATTCATCACTACACTCCAGAGTCCAATCGACAGTTAGCCGAGTGGACTGCACGCGATGAACCGGCCCCAAAACGTGGAAAGACGCAACAGTCAGCTGGAAAAGTTATGGCGTCAGTTTTTTGGGATGCGCATGGAATAATTTTCATAGATTATCTTAAAAAGGGCCAGTCCATCAACAGCGACTATTATACAGAGTTATTGGACCGTTTGAAGAACGAAATCGCAAAAAGCGGCCCCATATGAAGAAGAAGAAAGTGCTGTTTCACCAAGACAATGCACCGTGTCACAAATCAATGAAAACAATGGCCAAATTAAGTGAATTGGGTTTCGAATTACTTCCCCATCCACCGTACTCTCCAGATTTGGCCTCCAGCGACTATTTCCTGTTTGCAGACCTCAAGAGAATGCTCGCCGGGAAGAAATTTAGCAGGGATGAGGAGGTGATCGCCGAAACTGAGGCCTATTTCGAGTCTAAAGACAATTCGTACTACAAAAATGGTGTCGAAAAGTTGGAAGAACGCTATAATCGGTGTATCGCCCTCGAAGGCAACTATGTTGAATAATAAAATCGAATTTTGCCAAAAAATTGTGTTTTACTATGGTAGACCGGGGACTTTTCAGTTCGACTGTTATGTATATAGAGGTCCTTTTTACACGACCAGATTCTAGTACGGCGTCCTTTCCAACGAGCAAGCATTTTGTTAGATTACTTAATTCAAAATCTCTAATAAAACATAATTTTGCACGGCAGTTTAGAATTCACTAGTTTGTGGTAGTACTTTTAGTGAGCTCTTGATCCACTACCGTAAATAACATTTTAAGTGTTTATGTACTCATATTAATTTCTTAATTATTACAATACGGCAGAAGTTTATCGATGTTAAGAAAACTAAATTAATTGATAATTATCCAGCTAATCAAATCGAAACTAACTGAATTCAGAAGGATATTAATCTATGGTACGTCGTGCATTACATAAAAAATTGCAATTACACATTACTGTAACAATTCAACATTTGTTCAAAGGTAAATATAAATAACGGCTGCAGGCTACAAGGGCGAATCAGTAATTACTGAGTCTAACGAAAGGGGTCATCACTAATCAAAAATCTAGATGTTTTTCAACACAGCAATCCTGAAAAACATAATTATTAAAACTTGCATTTATTCTAATCGCAAAAACTCTTGTTATTTAAGTACACAGTAAACTTGAGCTAATATGGAAGAAGGCGGACTGGTATTTTTGATAACGTCGTGGATAGCCAAAAGACGTGTTTACTGCTGAAATTACTGAAACAGTGAATTTCCATTTCGTAATCCACACGAATCACTAGTTCTGATTGTGAAAAATAAATTTAGTATGTAAAAAACGAAATGCAGAATGGATACCCATTTGTTGACTACGGATCGCGAACGAATTTCAGCCCTCAATTTAGCGAAGTTAAGATATGATCCCAAAGACTATTGATGCCGAATGATAACGACATCGTCGTATATCCGAACTGAAGCAACAATCGAAACAGTGGACTGAGGTTGGCACAAGTGTTCTGAATAAGGTTCTATACTCGACCGGAAATGATATAGCTACTGTCTTTTGGAATTGCAATGAAATCCTTATTATCGATTATCTTCATAAAGATAATACAATAACACGCGATTACTATGCATCACTTTTAGATCAACTGTACGATGCCTGTAAAGGGAAGAAACAAGAAAACGGGTGCTGTTTCCAGATAATGCACATGTTTCAACGATAAAAATTCGCGAACTTAATTTCGAACTGCTACTGAAACCAGCTTATTCCCTAGATTTTTCGTCCTCAGACTTTTTCTTTTTCTCACCTTGACAATTTGGTACAGCTATGGTACAGTAGATGAGGAAGCAATCACTTCAACTAACGTATATTTCAAAAACTCTGATAAAGCTTTTTTTTCTCTGAAGGAATGGAAAGAACATAGGTTGATTAAATGTAATGAGTTAGAAGTATACGTTGGAAAATAAAATAAATTTTCAGCATTAAGTTTGTGCATTCCAGCCTATGCTCAATAGTTATTAATCCACCCTCGTATATAGTATACGATGCTCAGTTTACATCAGGAGATGAATTTATTGCGTAGAACACGCTACTTAATATAGAACGAACCGCTTATTCTCCTTATAATTTTGAATTACAATTTGCGTGGTTGTAGAAATGTTAACTCTGTATTTGACAAGATAACATACAAAGCGTTTTGACATAAAGATTTACGTATATACTGGACGTACATAAAATTTTTGTTATATATAACGCACTCATAACAAATACCGTCTTTAGTTTACGTAATAACGTTATATATGCATATGGTCTCTGTTGTGTTCCTCTTGACAATTATATAAACAGTTGCGAAAGTCACATTTATCTTCTATTAATGTCAAATTTTATAAAGACGTAATGTGAGTATGTAATGCTAAACAATAATTCAGAATGAGATTTGTTGGGAGCGCTGTTCCGTTCCATTTATTAGATTAAGAAACATGCAATAGATTATTATACGTGGACGTATACACCACGCACGCACTCGGTCCACAATGTTTTCTAAATAGATACGTCACGGCATCCCCGTAAGTAATATCCAGTACCTCCGCCGTCGGATGATTTAAACTGTGTCGTATTTGTGTAGAGTGTTTGCCCGTATTTTTGTCTCCTTCTTTTGGTGATGACTATTTTCTTTTTCACCCGGCATAATATACCCATATTTATCATTTATTAGATGTGGTTTATAATATCATGTAGTCATGGGAATAATACCGTTTGCGTGATCGGTTAACAATACCTCTGTGTTGAAATATACGCCATCAATTTGTCTAATTAATTGCTTCGGGTTATAGAGAATAAGCGTCGAATGTACTTAACTCGTTGGTGATAGTGAGTTAATTAAGAAATTAGGATTAGAAAGTTTAGGGCCACAGTCGGTTTAGGCTGTGGTAATGAAGATGACTACGCGACACACTTCTGATAAAAAAATAATAAATTCTCTGGAAAACATTAATATAAAACTAAAGCTATATGAGTTTCGGTGCTTTAAACATTTAAGACTTTAGGAATTAGAAAAGATACTTTAGTTTTTTGCATGTGTATCGGAAGTAGTTTTAAATAATATAGATGTACGCCGTCTCGTACGTCGTCAAATATTATTAAAATAAAATTAATAAGCGTCAAGACGATTAATTTTATTTAGTACCAATTGCAGATGTAGAAGTACTTACTGTAACTATTACAGCTACTGAATCGGTCAAGGCGGTATGGTCATCCGCATCGTAGTAAATAAGAGGCAATAGGTTATACGTAATAATTGGAACTTTGGCTTAAATCTCGTAAAATATGATATTTGCGCGTTTCAGTGTACTGTTCAGTAAATAAACGTTTAAACAGATTTATTTGATGACTACTAGTGAGCATGTTAATCACATACATATATGGGTAGTGTAAGTTCTTATTATTTAAAGAATGAAGAGTCCCATTCATACGTTCAATGGACAATGGTGAGATGGTAGACGCCAGTAAATTTTAATAGTACATAAAAAATTATGAAATAGTCTTTTGCAAAACATTATCAATCTCAATGAACTATACATCTGTAACGGATTTGTTTCCAAAAGCGTGTCAATCAGTGACGTACGCCGTGCTCTGAAGAAAATATCGTAATGCAGAGAAAACCACCATTAAATTGTAAAATTGAACTCTTTATTTGTCAAAAATATTTAAAATAATCAAATGTTGCGTCACCATGTCCCCCACATCTAAGAATTGGCTATGGTCGGTATGGGATGTTGGAACAATGTCTGTAAAATTCTCGAATTCATTTAGTAAATTTAAGAAAAACGTCTTTTGTTTGAGAAACTAAATTGTTTACCTCTGGATAACAATTCCTAATAATTTCGACTGTAAGATGTAAAGCATGAAGTTTATTCATTACATGCATTATGTTACTTTTTGTTACAGTCTGCAGTCTCGTTCACATATAACCACATGTTTTTATTTTTTAATCGTATTTAATATCGCTTTCAAATTGATCCTACATGACTTTGTAGTATTTCTCTAGATGATAATTTCCAAAATTTACGAATCTATTTTTCAGCAAGTAAAGAGAAAGGTAAACTACAAACAGTAAACATCAAAATTAACTCAAAAATAAAGTCATTGTAAGCATTTATGACACTTTTTGCATATCTATATTGTGCAGTTTTAATGTCCGGCAGAATAAATATTTTCGTCCAGAATTTTTTTATGAACTTCATTACATTATTTTTTTTACTAATTGTAACCTTATCGCAATCTTCTGACATATTACGCTATAAACAAGAAAGCAGTGTAACAAATACCACAACTGTTTTCATCGAACTAACGTGATGTACTTACCTCATTCTGTGAATTAATTACACGCACAGGTCTTGGCTCCTGGCGATTCTTATGCACCTCTAAGAATGGTCAGGATCTAGCAATTACGAACTTCAAAAACTCATTGTCTAAGGACGTATTTGAAATATTAAACCGTAACCCAACTCGTACTTATGTATATATGAGGTACTATTTAGGTTACATCTAATATGTCTACCAGTTTTCCAGAAGAATTAAGGACAACAAAAATGCAACGGTAATAAGAAATACAAAATAAGAACTAGAGATACCAATGTAATCTCCATTAACGCATTTACGCCAATTATTCTGCAACGACATTATTGCATCAGAAAAAAAATATTTCTTTTTGAGCCTCCAAATAAGCATCAATCTCCTCTTTTGCGAAACATTATTGCAAAATGCTGTCCTCTGAGGTACTGTTTTAAAATCCTTAAATAAAAAGAATTTGAACGTAGCTAAATCCAGACTATATAGTGTGTCATTTATCTCAAAGACGTTGCATTTACAAAGAATGAATTAAATTTTGACTGCTTTTGTGAACTCGTCTATTGTCATGAAGAAGGAGGACTTTTTTGTTACGCAAACCTGAACGTTTTGTAATTTTGTAAGTATATTACTGCTGTTATTTTAGTCTTCTTTGGCATCTATTCAATGGGAATAACAGCTGCTTGGTTCTAAAAGACTGTGGGTTATCTTCAATGTATTCACGATCTAACCAATGTCGTACCATTCATCGTTACTAAGCAGCGCACAATTAGTGTTTCTACCATGGCTAGGTAGATTTTTTTTAGTTCTCTTAGTACTTGACGTTACGTAAATTTGTTTCATATTAAATACTCGTTAATGCAGTTTGGCTCTTTTGAATCATATCGCCATATCTCGCGGATAAATTAACAATTATCCCATATATCTCTTGAGAATGAAATTTTAACGAAACAATTTATTCGCTACATTGTCGTTTCTTTATTTCTTCACCGTTCTCTTCGCAAGTAAGGAATGCAATTCTATCGACACCATGTATCTCCTCGTTGCAATTATAATTAAGTATAAATTATGGAACGCTTACCAGTTCCGAGTGCTATAAAAACACCCTCAAGAACGCATACAAGTTCGAGATGATATAATCAACCCCGACATCGGGTGATTTATCGAACAACTCAGGTGCTTATAATTATAAGAGTGGTGTCCAGCAGGAAGTTAGTTAAGAGTGATTTACTCCTGTGTAGAAATAAATCGCGGACCGCGATCAGTTTTACATCCAGACGAGTAAAAGAAATAATAAGAAATTCGAAAATATTATACAGCGGCGAATAGTAGACATCTTGTGTTACCGCAGCTGTTAAAGAATTTGTGGGCGCGGGAGTAACGCAGATGACTGCCATGGTATTTGTTTTTGAACTTAGCGACTAAGAAATCCATTATCCGAAACGCTGTGAAATATCACGAACTCTGTCTAAAACATCGAGAAATTAAACTACATGTCTTCAAACACACTAACATTAAAAGCTTTTCTTTAACTTGGGTTACTAAGTAAGTTACACGGTTAGATTAGATTTCAAATGTAGAACCTACTGTTATTTTCTATTTTAGAAGCAGTTACGTATATGTTGAAAAATTCATAGAATGTTGATACATGCGAAAGATATCTTTGTAATGGTATATGCATGTACTCGTATACAAGGTGTGATGATTTAATTGCCTGAATACATCACTAAAAAATATATCTTTGAAATATCAGGTTGTTACAAATGCAATGTCCGTTTTTCCTTCAGTCTGAACTGAATCGCACCTGTGTGAAGACGTGTATGTTTTTCGTGAAAATTATTATTGTATTTGTAGAAAAAGGTATTTATTTTGAAGTGTGTATCTGTTCCATTTCTTGGAAAGATGAATACACCTGTCCTTGTCTCGCCTATGGAAATTCTGTCGGCAAGAGATATTCGGGCAATTTACCTCTTTCAATTTAAAAAGGGATTAAATGCAGCTGCAGCAACGCGAGAAATTAATCAGACGTTCGGTGAAACCACGTGTAATGAACGCACATTACGGCGATGGTTTAAAAAATTCAGCGAGGGAAATTTTGATTTGAAAAATGAGCCTCGCGGATATGCGCGTAGCACCGTTAATGACGACGAGCTGCATATAGAAGTTGAAAGTAATCCGTCGACAACAGTGCGTAGCATTGCAGAAACATTTCAAGTGTCCATTGCCACCATTAGTCGTCACCTTTCTTCGATTGGCAAAGTGAAGAAACTCGAGGTGCCGCACCAATTAACGGAAGCCAATAAGCTCCGTCGATTAGAGGCGGTTACCTCTTTGGCTAATCGACAGAAAGTTGAACCATTTCTTCATCGAGTGGTAACGTGTGACGAAAAGTGGATACTTTATGATAATCGGAGACGGTCAGGACAATGGTTAGATCGAGGTGAAGCACCAAGACAGCATGCACGAGCATCACTTCACCCTCGAAAGATTATGGTGACTGTATGGTGGACCAGTAAGGGTATTATTCACTATTCATTTTTGCAACGTGGTGAAACCATCACGGCAGCGTCCTATTGTGCCGAACTGGAAACTATGCATGGAAAATTGAGCCACTTGCAGCCCTCACTAGTAGACATGGACCCATACTTCTTCGTGATAATGCAAGACCTCATGTTGCACGACAGACAATCCAAAAACTTTCGGAATTTGGTTACGAAGTTCTCCCTCACCCACCTTATTCACTTGATCTTTCGCCAACTGATTTTCATTTTTTCCGAAGTTTAGACAATCACTTAAAAAATAGGGACTTCCCTGACCGGGAGTCTGTAATAGCAGTGTTTGAGCAATATGTGAGCCGTCAAAACCTAGATTTCTTTTCAAAGGGAATTTTTCAGCTTCCAGGCCGTTGGCAACAAACTATTGATGTAAATGGAGACTATTTTGCAGAATAAATATTTATATTTTTCTAAATTTAGACTTTTTTGTATGCCTTACAAAATCGGACATTTCATATGTAACAACCTGATAGTACTCGCGAAGCCACTCTCGTCTTTAAGTTACTTTCTTAATGTATTTATACACCGACTTTAGCAGCGACTTAATTCGTGGAAAACTATTAAACAATTGTTTCAACATTATTTTGAGGATTAGTTACATAAGAAAATTTTTGTCCGTTCAAAAACTTTTCCTATTATTGAAAAAAAGACGGTAAAACGCAGAAAAAGAACATTTATAAGAAGAATCAATAGAAAGAGTTGAAACAATTCACAAACGTAGTTGTTAACTTATCATAAAAACAACTAACGGCAATCGAAACCAAAGTGCTAGCATTGGGAATTAACTTTGTTATTATACCAGATAAGATACCAAAACGATACTTTTGCATCGTGAGTGGTATTCAGTTCGCGATATTGGCGAAAAATTAAAAGTGAAAAAATCGACAGTGAATCTCACAATTAGTCGATTTCATGAAACTAGCACTCTGGAAGGCCGTAATCGGCCGAGACCATCAAGAGGTACTTCCAAAGCTGACGACGAAAGAATTAAATTAATTAGCAAAAGAAATAGAAAATTAACGGCACCTGACATAATAGCCGAATATAATCAGGGACGTGCTAAAAAAATTTCTGTGAGTACAATGAAACGACGATTAGTGTAAACAAATTTACACGGTCGCGTTACCTCACGAAAACCATTATTACAACATGGAAATAAGCAGAAACGACTTCAATGGGCAAGGTTACACCGTAATTGAACAATCAATGAGTGGAAGACCTAACTGTGGAGTGATGAATCGAAATTTGAAGTGTTCGGGCAAAAGAGAAGAATTTTCGTCAGACCATCGGCGCGAGAAAGAAAGTTGCCAGATTGCATAGCGTCAACGGTGAAACATGGGGGCGGTTCTGTTGTAGTCTGGGGCTGTTTTCCATTAACCAGAATGGGAGATTTGATAAAAATAGATGGTATTATGAGAAAGGAGAATTGCCGAGAAATTTTGGAAAATCACGTTTTACCGTCAGGCCTGCAATTCATTGGTAATACGTTGTTGTGTAAAAATTACCTTGAGGCTGAGAAAAATGACAATATTTTGAAAGTAATGACAGAGCCCGGACCTCAATTCCATTAAATTATTATGGGATGAACTTGATAGAAGAGTTAGAAAGGAATGTCCAACGTCAAAAGAAAAACTTTGGAATATTTTACAAGAAGAATGGAATAACATTACGCCAGACGTAATAAGAAAATTAATAGAAAGTATGCCTCGAATAAGAAAGTATAATATAATTAATGTAATGTAAATGTAAGTATATTAGGAATAAGTTTAAGGAATTGTAGTTTTAATTTTTATTATATAAAAAATCAATAGATATTAATTTTTGTTCAATTTCGTTGATACTTTTTATTTATTTTTTCTTGTTGTTGCATGATATAGTGATGTCCATACTTCCGTGAGCGGTGGTGTATGTCTATGTGTTGTTAACTATTTTGCGATTATTCTTCTTTTTAAAATTATTCTATTATCCATTTTTGAAATGACTTTTAGCAAAATTAGAAATAAACATTTATAGTAAAACAAGATTCTGAAAAAAAATATTGTGAGTAATCTGTTCAAAACTTAATTAATCGACGCATTTGAAAAATAATTAAAGCAGGATTTTTTATTTATATTTACATTTCTTTTTATAAAACTGTCTCAAAGGAATTTTTTAGGAAGTAAATAAATTCTTTAAATTTTAAAATCTTTTACGAGTAAACCTTTACAAAGGACAAAGAGACTAGTATAAATTCCATTGTATTAAATTTACTTTGTCGCTTATTTACACTTACATAATATTAATATTTCTAGAAGATGTTGGTAATTTTCCCAGGCTGTATAGGAAAATATTTGCTGGTGTAATTGTATTAGACACACTGCGTCCCGTTCGTGGGTCAGATGTCTTCCGATAGATAGATTTATTTGAGAGCTCAAGAAGTCAGCCATTGTTTGCAAATCGACTGCGCTTGTTACGCGCCATTGTTTAGCGGTTTCGCCGTCTCTTTACAGCCCGACTCGTTAAATACGCTTACATTAACCGCATGGACAACGTTTATTAAACTGATTACCTTTTTTTTGGTCAGACGTGGAATTACCGTTTCGAGCTGACTCGCACACTGTTTCTTTCTCATGAAATATTTAGCGTATACCGACGGTGGCGGCCGATGGCTTGTTGGGGCAACGAAATATTTCCGAACATGTCAGGTGGAAGATGTATAAAGAGGATGAGCCCTTTGTTATGAACTCATTTGCCGAATCTTTAATTGTATCCGAATAAACAATGTGGTTCTGATCGACAATTCAATGCACGATGGACTCGTTGTCTGAGAGTTGGCTGTTCCTTTGACATGTTTCCTTGATGTTGTCGTAGTGACATTATTTTCTCGTTTTTGAAGTCTTTTTTATTCGATTTGAAACGTTACTTTAGACACCTTATCCAATACAAATTCAGATAATGGGCCTGTAATTATTATCCAATCTGACGCTATTCGATTTTCTCTTATTTAGATCTCAGTTTTCTCTTATTTCTTAATACATGTGTGTATATTCACCAATTCGATAAAATACAAGTAACTTAAAAGCAAAGCATAAACTTATTTTAAGTGTATGTAATTTTGGATTTTGATATGTTTTAAAATATGTCGTACATTCTGATTGTTCACTGTTTACATTCATACTTCAACTGAAAGTAAATCACCAATAATTGTATAGGCTTAAGTGTTAATAATTATCTATTAGCGAAAATCTATTTATACATTGTAAACAATCGTTCAGCATTTACTGATGAAATAGGGGCATATTTAAAGTACATAAAGTTTTTTAGAGACGACACATTTGTCTCCCATTCGAACATATTTACTTCTTTACCAGTAAATAAGTCAACAATTCGACGTAAAATATGAAATCCTGGATTATAATTTAGAACTCCTATTCTTTTGACATTATCAGTAGCAATTCTAGATAATTGCAAAGGAATTGACGAAGATCATATACAATATTCATGGTGTTAATTATAGAATATTGTGGGTTGGTCGGAATAATTTTTAGATGGCGGATGGCTACAGATATTCTGGAATAGTGTCCATGAATACTGAGTAAATCTAGCTAAATAGTTTTTTCCATAAATACTTGTTGAACAAGTAAAATGGAAGCAGCATCATACATCGTTAAAATGTATGCGATAATAGAATACTGCCTCCATCCATGCGCCTCAGTGCGTTACAACATGTTCTGGTGTACCATTCTTCGTAATCTGAAGCGCTAAGTATTATTACTTCTTTATGTTTCTGTAAAATCACATATTTGTTTTAGTTTACTAGCTGTTAGGTGTACTATGTTAAATTATAATTAATTGTTATATTACCCCAAGTCCTTGTAACTCTTTTTATAATTCCAAATTTAATTATCATTAAAGGCGTCCAACAAAGTATAAAAATAATAAGTTTTCGCTGCAATAATTTACGTTGTCCTGACTCCTGGAACTGGCCCGGGTCGATGAGTTCGTAGACGGACAAGATTATTGTTGAGTTTTCGGCAGACTCACTGCTGCAGAATGGTATACTCAATTTTTCGTTATATATTTGACAACTTTTTCAGGAGTAAATTGGAGTATATACTGGCAAATAATGCAATACATAAGGACGTATTACAATAAAAACAGTTTCATATTTTGCAGAAACATTAATTCATCAATCAAATGATATCTAATATAATTAGTGTACATATTATACATATTCTGAAGTCTACTTGATTCTTCATGCTTATAGATGTTTTAAAATTAAATAAATGTGTAATATGAGCTACATGTCGCATTTTTATATATAAAAGTGTAGTATTGAGCTGTCAGGAAATTTATAACTCATTTTTCAATAGATGGCGCTAATTGGTAGAAATGCTTTGCATATATTCATGTTGTACCATATAACAGCTGACGGCTAACTTCACTATGGAAAAAAATTGGGCGATTTGGTTGAATGTTCAAAATTTTAAACAAAGTTGAAAATTGACGACCGCAGTGTGCATTTTATATTTAACTCTTTTACTCTTACCCATCGAGCTTGTGAAAAATTGCCCAAAGTTTATGTTGACAGTTCTCTGCAAATACGTTAATACCAACGATGGCTCACGAAATTCTATATTGGCGATATTAATCATCACGACGCTTTTTGGTCACGGAGTCCTAATGAAGTTAGTGACGTCAAAATAAAGGTGTTGGTCGAGTTAAACACACAGCAGACGATTTGCACGAGATGGCAAGAACGTTAAATATGCACCTTTCAATTATCCACGACCACGTGAAGAAGCTAGAATAGCTTCAGTAAGCCCAATATTTGAATTCCTCATAAACTCAAAAAAAATTCACTTGACAGCGCGTATTAACGTCTGCGATATACTATGCTTTTTAAAGCTACTGATAAGTAAATTATTTACAAAAATGTGGTGTGAAAATGATCTTCGTTTTGACCTGAGGATTCATTTCGAATTTATTTAATTGACATACAATGTAATTTTTCGATTCTGATTCTCAAGAACTATATATAAGTATGTTCAAAAAATATTTTTCTTTTTACCAAAGATTCTTGAATTATAAACCATAAAATGATCGAGTAACATCCATTACGTTTAAATAGCATCGTCAGATTTTATTTTCTGATCGAACTGATTCCATTAGAATTTATGTATATTTCTGTTACACTAGAGGTCAAAATAGACCAACTAAATGTATCTACAACTATTCCAAATGTGTAAACAAGTCAATACATTCCCTACAATAACCCACACATCACGTTCTTTATTACATTATAGTATCCTCGGTCTCAGCTAGTAAATAATATGGTTCACGGTGTGCATAATTAATGCAGAATATGTTGTTATGTATACACTGGAAATTTATTATTCAGCGTGCGACGAATGGGCGATTTACAAAGATATTATCTGGTAAGCATGCTGGAGTTAAATTGAATTTATGAATCACGTGACAAAATTATTATCTTGCACTTCTGTCACTTCTTATTATAATTTTAAGATACGGAAGAAACGAACGCGTTTTTTCAATATTCTAACAACACAATTTCATCTATTGCATTAAAATACATACTAGAAATTGAATAGAGTAATACATAATCTGCATTATTTTAGAAAATATTGTATTTGTTTCAACTGCTCGATTATTTCTACTCTTCTTTCTATTATTAGAAATAAAGCTTAGGACTAGGAAGAATTCCCAGGCCTCAATTACATCGTGGCTTTTTAAATATTTTTAATAGACTAGAATGCACCAGTTGGACGGTCTTAGTTCTATATCTTATTTGCTGTTATCTCACTTATCTTAGGTTTTAATTTATCTTTTAATTGCACGATAAGTGTTAAATTAAATTTTTTAATATTTCTTTGTGTCACTACGCAATATTAATATAATGTCCTATTTAGCTGAAGTAATATACAACAGATATTTCCACATCTCATATTGTTGTGAGAATTCCAAGTCCAAAAATAAAATCAAGTAAACTCTTTATAAAAAGTCGAATTCTATGACATTCAACATTTGACTTTATATTATTTCTTACCTGTAAATAATTAGCTAACAATATTCATACCTACCAATATTAATATGTGAAACCCGAAAATTGGGTTGTACACTTCGGACAAGAAAAAATCTTTTTTTGGGATAATGGAAATGTCTGGGGAATATAATGGATGCCGGAAGGTGAAATGAAGACAAAAGAAAAGTGCCAGAGTTATACAAATCTTATTGAAAGAAAAATGTACAGCGAAAAACTTAACTAGATGAGAAATCTGATAAGAATGGATAGGAACAGAAAGCTGAGACTAAGCCAACAGGATTATCTAAATAAATGTGGAAGAGTAACGTATGTCAAGAATTACAAAGTATCAAAGTGAACTGAAAGCAAGCAACAAATAGAGAATGGCCTCGCATATTAGAAGAAAAGTGAAATATAAAATAGTAAGTGAAGTTATCTGTCCATATCCATTGTGGGTTCTTAATCAACTCCTGTGTTTCCCTTGTACGCCTTAATCTTCTTTTTTTATTAAAATTCCATGATCTGTAAAATTGTTGCTATAATCTCTTTACGTACGTTTCTCAGTTTTCCAATATACTAGGTTCTCTAACGATTTTTAGGCTTCGGTGAAATTTCGGTATTGCAAATGAGTATGGTGAATTGAAGGCGGGCAAGAAAGCAAGAAACAAGTAGATAATGGCGTTCTATATTGGAGAAAAAAAAATGTAGATCAGTAAGTACTGATTGTTTTCATCTTTTACATCTTACCTTTTTTTATGAAAATATTCTATAATCTGTAAAACTATTGCTATAATCTCTGAACGGAAGTTTCGGAATAATTTTTTTAATGAACTAGTAGGCTCCCTAAGGGTTTTCAGTGGCGTCAGTGGAGTTTTAGAACTGCAAATAAGTTTTTCATTTGCTTTACATAATAATTAAATTATGTATTATTTAACTATTTATTAGATTAGAAGACAATTATTTAAAAAATTAATCGTGCATTCGAGAAAGAAAAAGTGCTCTGTAACTTTTTTAAATGTTTGTGAAGCTTTTGACAGAATTTAGAATTGAGGTCTGCTTTACAATGTAAAACAATTATTGCCATACACATTTCTTTGGAGTATTGAGGTGTATTTTTAAAAAAGATTCCTTTTACTTAAGCAAAAACAAGAATTCACTAATTTATATGTCGTACTCGGTACTGGGTTCGATATTGTATATCCTGTTCGTCACATTTGCGTGATTGGATGATATAGCAGTACTATGTAGTAACCAAAATTCTTTAATTGTCTCAAAGAACTTGCAATAATCTTGAATCATGACCGAATACAAGCCCAAATATTTAAGTGGAAACCAAAGGTTAGCCAGACCAAATCTGTCCAAGAAAAGGAAGGAAGTTGCATCCGATCACCATTAACATTAAAAGGAAAAACTAACTAATAGACAAACGGTGTAAAGTGGATTGAAATGTATACTAACAGACATTTTAATTGATAAAGCATATATATTTCGAATCAGAACAGTTAATATTATACTTAAATTACGAATTTTATATTTGTTAATCGAAAGAGATTCTATTTCCATTAAATGACAGACTAGTATTATATAATCTGGTACGTAGACTTCCGCGATCGTGGTCCATACTATCTTCTTCTGGGCTTTCGGGCTGGAACCACGTAACTGGTGGTAAAACTGCCAACGTTTCGTACCCACTCGTATGGGCCATCCTCAGGGTTCAACGTTTGTTGCACTGAAACTGTTTCAGTTTCAGTGCAACAAACAGTAGCAGTAGTTGAGCCCCGAAGATGTCCCACACGAGTGGGTACGAAACGTCGACAGTTATACCAGTGACGTGGTTCCAGCCCGGAAGCCCGGAAGAAGATAGTAGTATTATATAAGATTATCATAATGTCGCTTATGATATTTAATTTTAGGGAACATTCCATTGCCATTCTTCCAAAACAAAATCCTAAGAATATTATGCTACCAGTAAACATTGCTGACATGAACGTGTACTTGAAAATATCCTCGATCGAAGATGAATCATATAGGTTATGTGAAATGTATTAGGGCAAACAAAAATGTTATCTAGTGTAGATACTGGTGTGCATTAGATTATTAAATCTAACGTTTTGATAGTTTATGTAGACAGACAATCAGTAACTATTAGTTAATTCTTAATATTGATGTAATACATATTAGCATCAATGTAAGTAGTATTTCACTGGAAATTACTTCTTTAAAATACCATATTCTTTGCTCCAGTTGTTTATTTTCATCAGACTGACTAGAGACGTCTACTACTAATCGTTTAATATATGCTCTCGTAGTTCTTTTTCATTGAGGAATATCCTTTTGGGTTTCATTATGGTTGGCTTATGTTTCATGACATAATGCTATAGACTTCGTTAGAAGTTTTCCAAAGACTATCTCTAGAAGCTTCTAAAGAAACTGGTAGCATGGTCAGCCAAAATTAAAAAATTGTAGCATAACTATCGCTAAATCCGAAAAACTTTTATTATTTATTACAAATGAATAGAACCTATCAGGTTGTTACATATGAAATGTCCGATTTTGTAAGGCATACAAAAAAGTCTAAATTTAGAAAAATATAAATATTTATTCTGCAAAATAGTCTCCATCTACATCAATAGTTTGTTGCCAACGGCCTGGAAGCTGAAAAATTCCCTTTGAAAAGAAATCTAGGTTTTGCCGGCTCACTAATTGCTCAAACACTGCTATTACAGACTCCCGGTCAGGGAAGTCCCTATTTTTTAAGTGATTGTCTAAACTTCGAAAAAAATGAAAATCAGTTGGCGAAAGGTCAGGTGAATAAGGTGGGTGAGGGAGAATTTCGTAACCAAATTCCGAAAGTTTTTGGATTGTCTGTCGTGCAACATGAGGTCTTGCATTATCATGAAGAAGTATGGGTCCATGTCTATTAACTAGTGAGGGCTGCAAGCGGCTCAATTTTCCATGCATAGTTTCCAGTTCGGCACAATAGGACGCTGCCGTGATGGTTTCACCAGGTTGCAAAAATGAATAGTGAATAATACCCTTACTGGTCCATCATACAGTCACCATAATCTTTCGCGGGTGAAGTGATGCTCGTGCATGCTGTCTTGGTGTTTAACCTCGATCTAACCATTGTCCTGACCGTCTCCGATTATCATAAAGTATCCACTTTTCGTCACACGTTACCACTCGATGAAGAAACGGTTCACCTTTCTGTCGATTAGCCAAAGAGGTAGCCACCTCTAATCGACGGAGCTTATTGGCTTCCGTTAATTGGTGCGGCACCCATCGATCGAGTTTCTTCACTCGAAGAAAGGTGACGACTAATGGTGGCAATGGACACTTGAAATGTTTCTGCAAGGCTACGCACTGTTGTCGACGGATTACTTTCAACTTCTACACGCAGCTCGTCGTCATTAACGGTGCTACGCGCATATCCGCGAGGCTCATTTTTCAAATCAAAATTTCCCTCGCTGAATTTTTTAAACCATCGCCGTAATGTGCGTTCATTACACGTGGTTTCACCGAACGTCTGATTAATTTCTGGCGTTGCTGCAGCTGCATTTAATCTCTTTTTAAATTGAAAGAGGTAAATTGCCCGAATATCTCTTGCCGACAGAATTTCCATAGGCGAGACAAGGACAGGTGTATTCATCTTTCCAAGAAATGGAACACATACACACTTCAAAATAAATACCTTTTTCTACAAATATTGTACAATAATAATTTTCACGAAAAACATACACGTCTTCACACAGGTGCGATTCAGCTCAGACTGAAGGAAAAAACGAACATTACATTTGTAACAACCTGATACATATGAAGGTTTTGTAAACCTGAAGTTCCAGATTTATGATTAGTATCCCTCTTTCTTACTTTGCTTTTTATATATTAATCGCAGATTTACAGGAAAATATTATAAAATTTCAGGCTTCTTCGTTAATAGGTGGCCAATATTGTTTTAGAGTATTTTATTTAATAATATGAAGACCAAGGTTGCTTGTAAATTCGGAGGAAATTTTTTTAAATTTTTTTCGTTAAATTAAATACTAACAAATCTAGAGATCTATGCATTATAAATGAAGTAATTTTAAGAAAATGAAGAAGAGTTAGTCGGTTTGAAGTTAAGTTGGAAGACAATGTTTTGTAGATCATGCAGGTATATATTAAATTTTAGGCATGCTATTAATTTTTGAATATAAATCTTTATAACAAATTTATAAGAAAGTTCCTTTCTAAATATATTTTATTAAATTCAACAGTTAGTTATTCTCAGGATGTGTTCTTCAGAACATTAATAAAATAATATTAAAACACTTAGCAAGATAAATTGGAGGCGAATGCAAAATGGTTTAGTTATATTTACGCTATGTAATTAATATTGTTGCTGTGCACGTCGACTCGAATGTTACTCAACACTTTCCGTGACGATTTTGGCGAGACGTGACCTGGAAAGATGGCGTAGAGCGAAGATTGGAACTTGAGATACTCAAGACTGAGGGTTAGCCTAATTCGTCATCGCTGATTGACAGGCATACGTCCAGATATATTAAGATGGGCGTTACGCTTGAAGTTTACGTGATAAAAAAACCATCTCTGCCCAGCCATACATATTTATATTTTAATGTGGCGAGTCAGTAACCCCATGACGTGTTTATCTGGATCGTGTTGAATGCGTACGTAAATAAAAGCTTCACGGGCGTTATTGCAATTTCATTAACGCCTTGTTATATTATGGCATGGTCGGTACGCTCATGTGTTTGTCGCTTTTGGTGAATAATAATCCCTTTTGCAATGTGTTTAACACTAACATACGGTTTATTATTTATATTAAATCGTATTCACAGAAAACCGTTCCATAGAAATTAGAACATTTTCAAATACAAAAGTAAATGTTTTACATTTAGATTAGATTTTGTTTTTCTCAGATTAACACCAGGAGAAATGATGAATAGTCAAGTAGAAGTTTCTTGATTACTAAACATACTGTATATATTATGTCTATTAATAGTCTATGGAGAAATGGAACAATGCCTCAAGAATGAAACTCTCGATTAATGCTTTCAATACCAAACAAAGGAGGCCTAAGAAAATGTAAAAATTATGCTCTTAAACATTGCTTACAAAATTTGGTCGTCACTGATATTAACTCGATTTAGTATGTGTACGGAAAATAGAACAATAGAATACCAAAATGACATCATTCAGGGGCAAATTAATCATAGATGCATTACAACTGTTCTGAAAACAACATCCGAGAAAAAGGAGTTTTTTATTTCAACAAACTATTGATTGTCATATTTTCATAAATTGAATTAATCAATAGTTAATTAAATAAATATTAAGTGGTGCATAGGGAAAACATTGAAAAAATGTTAAATTACTGTACTTCAATGGAAAAATTACAAATGTTCACTGGACTAAATTAAGAGAATTTAATTTCTTTTAACAAAGATGAACAGTTCATTGAATATTATTTTCTGGATGATTTATAGAATTCCAAAAGGAATCAGGCATGCATTTATTTTCGCGCACTTACAAAAAGGGCATAAATATGTGAAAATAAGTGTTTGCCTAAAATAGTTTATATAATTACGAAACAAAACAATTACGTACTTTATGTCGTCACACAGAAAAAAAATGCAGTTATATTACTAATTATTTTATGCCAAGCAGGAAGTTGAAAAAGTGTTTTCGCGAAATCTCTCACTATGGATGAAAGCAGTCAAGTAAGTGGAGAGTAAGCTGTGAAAGTCATCCAAAGTGCCCGAAGACGCAGCAGTTGTTGATTTCGGTGGCCAAATTGCACGAATTGTGTGAAATTTAGAAAAGCGTTGGAATGATTAGAATGATTTTATCGCACTTGAGGGAAATTGTATGATGAATAAAGAGTTTGGCAAAAAAAGCGTCGAAATGTAGTATCAAAGTTATAAATATGATAAGACAAGGAACAATAACATCATCCACATGAGTAAATGGTAGAAAGATAAAAAGAACATTTTCAAATATCAAATTAATATTATATTATTTTATGAGATATTTATATTTGTATTAAGATTTAGATATTTATACAGTTAAAGTTGTTAATAATCACTAATATTAAATAAGAAGTAATATTTATAGGATTTGATAAATAGTTATTTATGTTAATAAAGTACATTATAACTTCAAAAACACTAAATGCTTAAATCAGTATATAAAGGTTGTTGTATTATTCTTGATATTTTACTTAATAAGCATTTATAGTAATTAACACAGTTAAAAGAAGGGGCTAAATTCAATTAGTTGCTTCAAGTAAATTTTAGAATTATTCAAAAATTCTCGATTTACTTAAAAATAAAGAAAAGATTGATTATTTAAACTATTACGTTTTCATATTTTTCGGATTACTAGGTTTCTGACTTCATAACCTGCGAGAAGAAGGAATATTAATTTACAGCAAGTAAAGATACTAATTTCTTTGTAGAATAATTACACTTTCAATTAGCGTTATACAATTTGATTAATGCCATTTAATTTCAAGTCATTTACCTCTATATTGTACTTATATAGAATACATAGAATACATACTTTCAAATTTTAACACAATCAAACCTTCCTTTATCTTTTTTATATTTGGCAACATATAGTGCTAAAATAGAGGTACGATATATGTAGCAGTTGTTTGCGAACACCTCGCGGGTACATCATTTATAACACGGACCGGGTTGTTGGGACATGTTTTCCATTACCTATGTTCTGTGTCCTCTGGTTTGACATCGGAGAGTGTCAGAAAGACAAGACCCACTTACTTGATTAATACTGAACAAGTATCATGGGGATACAGCGTGCTAAACTGATCGAATACGCCAAGTTGTGCACAACAACCGGACGGTTTTATTTCATCGAGTTGTGAATTTATAAGAGCGGTTAATGTTTTGGATACGATGTGTCTCTCACAATGGGGGGCCATCACGACTGACCACGTCCAATCATATGCTTCAGCTCCTGACAGTATCACACCTTGTGTTACCTAAAAAACAAATATTGAAAAAATTCAGTTTATTTTAAGATAACGGGTCTGTTTCGGTATAATTTTTTAATGGTTCAAAATTTAAAATCCAACCATGTAAAAGTAAATTTTTAGTAACGAGACATTGGCCATTTATACTTGTACATATATTATTACATGTAATTAAATAAATTTAGATTTTGAAAAAATGTAGATTACTAATCTAGGAAAAGCGTGAATTAGCATAAAAAACAAAGTGAACAAAAACAAGTGAAAGAGTTTCTAAATTGAAACATATTACAAATTCGTACATATAATTTTGAAAATATTTTTATCAATGTGTTTGTACGCCTTTTTTACACTTTTTTGTCCTCTACTTGTTCCTTACATGGGCTCAAAATTAGGCTATAAATTAAAAAAACTTAATTATAAGTTTACGTTTTATTAATTTATTAATTCAAAACACTATTTAGTCATCAATAATATCGTAAATTGTTCAACGTCTACAAGGTGTATTTGAAGGTCTGTAAATTGGAAAAGTACTGTCTATCAATAGGTAGATTGTTTCAAAGCTGGTTGAACATCGCTAGACGGCAGGCGATCGGCGCAGTGGACGACCAAGCATCTCTTTAAATAAAAGTCTTCGTTGGCGTAGGTAACATACTTAAAGACAATAGGCAAATAGCTATTCGCAGTACACGTATACTTGCCAAATCAATGATATTTTACACGAGTTTTTATAAGCGAATAAGATTTTCCGCCCATGGGGTACTAAGGCTGGTAGGACCCAAATAGAAACTTAATATGTCCGATACACGCCCCCAACTTCAATATCTTTCAGTCCGGCGAGGACGAATTTTGGTAATGTATAATAACTACTGATACGTTCAATCCTGAAACCGAAGAATGGCGTAAACGCGAAGAATTTCACTTAAAGCACGTGAAGTTCCGTCAGTTGGAAAATAATGCTTACTGTATTATTGGATTAGGAAGAGAATATTGTTATGAGTTATCTATCGAAAAGGCGAAACAGGCGCTTTGCAAGAAACGGAATGGGAAGCATCCATTACTGCAACAGAACAATACGAGACCTCATACCACACGAAGAAGGAAGGATGTTTTACAAAATTACGCTGGGAATTGCTTCTGCATCCGCTCTATTGACCAGATCTAATTTCTAATGATTAACATCTGTTTTGAAATTAGAAAAGATCACTGCGGCCTGTTCGATTTCAGAGGATAAATGTGGTAAAACTTGTTATAAATAGGTGGTTTGCAGAGGCTCCAAAAAAGTTTTTGAAGACGATTTTACAAAAAATAGTTTCACGGTGCGATAAGTGTATTCAATTAAGATGAGGCTGCATTGAGAAATTATATGTAACGAAAATTGGCGAAATGACAAAATTGTAGCCAAATTCCTAGAACTTTGGAAACATCTTTCATACAGCCCACATAATAATAATAAAAGAACTATTGCCTGCTCAGATATCTCTGACCAAAAAAAATCGATCCAAAAATGGTATAAACTCCAAAAAAGGGCTTCCGTTTAAAGCAAGTGCCGTTCTATCGTTTTAAAAAGTAATACTTACTGTATCCTACTATTGCGAAGGAATTACTTTCATGAACTATTTACTGAAGAATATCGCAATTAATTCAGAATGTCATTCTGATCTTTTATTTGACCCATTATAGTAGATGTGTTGCAGAAACTTTCCTGTAAAGTTGCATAAGTGTCCGTTATCGCCACACGACAATGCAAGACCACATACTGTACGAAGAATGAGTTAAACGAATTTTGATGGGAATTGCTTCCACATCCATCCTATTCATTACATCTGACCTCTAGGGATTCTTATCTATTTTAAAAATGTTTTTTGAGGATAGTTTCAAAAATTAGTTTCACGTTAGGATAAGTGTACACAATTAAATGAAGGTTATATATATTGACAAGCTACATTGCAATGTTCTATGGAAATCGACGTAATAACAAAATTATAGCTCAAATTTCTAGAAATTTGGAAACATCCCTCGTATAACTCAAATAATAATAATAAAAGAACAATTGCCTATTCAGCTAGGAATAAAATTTATTAAAAAAGTCTAATTACTTTACTACATACCTTTTAAATCTGATAATATATAGTAAATTATAGGTCACTACTGTTTCAATAAATCTAAAAAAAAAGATCTAAATACATATAAAAGCATCTCACGCATGTAGTCGATTGCAAAAGTGTTTAGCAGAATATTTAAAATAAACACAGGAATTAAGACACAATACAAGAAAGAGATGAATTAAGTAATATTTTGTACGATGCAATTGGAGTAGAAGGTATGTAGTATAAAAGCGTATTTTTACTTTATGAAATTGCTGTAACCTCTATGCTAAAGAAACGAATGTACAGATGAATATGTCAAGAACAGAATTGGCATGCATTTTCTTGAATAGGATATATTTTCTAGTGTTGCCAATAATAAGTTAAATAAAACAAAGTGCAATGTCTGACGTTGACAAGTTGCAAGACTCTGAGATTACTCGACAAAATCTAGCGAGAAAAATCGTAATGTCTGACGAGATTAAAGCTGCAGCATCCAAGAAGATTTGCAATTTATGAAAAATATGTATAAAATAAAAAGTCAGAAAAATCGAGTAATCCTCATAAATCTCCTACTAACAATGTGGTAAAGTGTAGAGAGCTCCTGTAATAAAATCAAATGCAATATTATACTGAAAATGGTCTGGCGTTCGAATTTCTTTGTTGTATGAACATTATTGCTATTCGTATTGATAAGTTGAATGAAAATAAATAATGACTATGTAAAACATTTGAAATTTATTTATGGGAGAAACGAAAGGTTACTCTGTATTATATACAAAACATTAAAGTTTATTTAATTTATATTTCAAAAAACAATCAGCTAAAGTCGCATAAATATTTTCTTTATATTGGCTTCCGGACTGTCACCGCATCCTCAGTACTTCTGCTGCCGACGTTTCGTCTGCATTTGCATGACACACCTTCAGGATCTAACAGCAGCTACTGTTTTCGTTGTTGCACTGAAACTGGTGTATGTAAGTACGTTGTGAATGGGTTTATATAGGGGTGTTGTTGATTAAGAATCAATGGAGCGTTACGGTCACGGTTAAGTTGTTTGGAGGTACAGGTTTGCCAGACGTTGTGCCGTCATGACGGGTTAAGCTGTTAAGATGTTTTGAGATTGCTATCGAATCACGGACTTTTTTCGGTCGTAGTAGTGTGCGACAGAATTTTAGTAGAATTGAATTTGGTATGGTGCCCGGTTTCAAGCAATGTTCAGCAAGTGCAGAATCAGCTACGCGCGGAAGCCTAGTACAACACTTATGCTATGTAAGTAACACCATAGAGAATCACCATCTTTTACTGAGAGGTCTAAAAGTTTCGAATGGGGCTTAAAGGTGATTTTAATGTTGTTTTAAGGAGATTCTACTGATGCGCTCACCAATACCTTGTATTAGGGTACATGCTGAGAGTATCATGTACGCTGTATAATGCATTGTGAAACTCTAGAGCTAAGATGTTGATCCATGGTCCGGTAATATTATGCTTGGAAAAATTGGTGGTTATTAGAATATTGTTGACATTATTTAATTCCTGAGGTAGAGAATATTAGTCAAATATACTGAAAGCTCTTAGAGTTAAGGAGTTAATGACGCCCTGTTTCTAGAAGTGGTGATTGGAAAGGGCGCTTAGTTATCTGTCAGCATGCGAACTTTCAGTAAACTGAGTATCCCAGTGAACCATCTAGACGACTATTCACCAAGACATCTAGGAAAAGAAGGGAACCTCCATAGTGAAACTTATGGAATGATACTGAAAAATTAGGAAAACAAGGAAGTTATTCAAGGACACCTGATCATGCGGCTAAATAGCGAAGGGGTCATCTACGTATCTGAACTAATATTTTGGTTTAAGGTTGTAAGAGTATATGTTATTCAAATGCTTCCATAAAAATGTCGACGACAACGAGGGGGAGGGAGGGAGAGAGAGAGAGAGAGAGAGAGAGAGAGAGAGAGAGAGAGAGAGAGAGAGAGAGAGAGAGAGAGAGAGAGAGAGAGAGAAGACTGCACTTGACACCTACTCGTATAAATATTTTTTTAATAAAGAATATTATCGATTATATTTAAACATTGCGTCTGATGAAATAAAATATTTCACAGGAATTTAATTTTTTCAGTTTTTCTTATTTTTATAATAACATGTTAATCCATGACGGGGCTCAGATGAAACCTGAAGCAAAAGAGATGTTGCCACCAAAGGCGTCAAGTCTGTGATAAAGAAAAGTAACAAAATCGCCAGGTCAAAGTGCTTACATTAGTAGTTGTAGTAACTGATATTTCTAAAACATTTTCGTTAATACTATAATTTGTTAAAAATTAGGACTTAAACGGTCAAGACAGTTAAAGTAGTTTATAGTGACAGTATAGCCAGTAAATACCATTGCCAGATTACACAAATATTTTGGTATAAAAGGGCGTAAAATTGGTTATACCTCAGCTATAGATAAGTATAGACCAAAGCTTATTATCTTATATTTTAACCTACAAAATACTTAGAACAAATTAAGTGTGCTAAAGTGAATGCATATGGAAAGGTAAGGTAACCAAAGCTTTCAATCCCAAAAGAAGCATGTTTTAAAATGACTATTGTTTTCTTTTTCGGGGCGATATAATCTATAACAGTCTACGTATATTTGCCGCCGATGACTCAACACTACGAAATTACTTACTGGAAATATTCGCCACAGGGCTCATAGTTATTGGTGTGAGTATTGGCATTATCGCTCCCGGGACACTCGAACTAAATCCAAACTAAGGTGTAAGGTAACGCCGAGAATTACGTAGTTACGGACAAATGTAGTAAAAAGTATTGCCAAATATTAATCGAACCGATGCTTTCGTTCATGAGAAACTTGGTTAATATGCGCTACACCATATTAGAATGCACAGTATTACAATACAATAATATAGCAAAGGATGTCTGGAATGTCTCTGATATCAAACTTCAGCAAACAGCTTTAATACCTCCTTAATATAAATTCCAATTTTTCAATGAATTATAAGACACTGAACTGCAATCAGATTGGCAATGTGGTTTTATGATATCCAGGTCTGGGGATGTGTTTGTGTTAGCAAAATTGTATCCATTTGATCCCCCCAGAATAAGGAGTTGCATAATATAGTTAATGGTCTCTGCGAAAGGCATGAAGACCAATAGATTTATAGATCTAGAGAGATGGCAGTGAAAGAGGCTCTGTGTTTATCACAGAATCTAATCTAATCCTCTTGATTATAAAAGGTTATTCCAATAGTGGTCACATTATGCTAGCCCTCTCCCAATACAATTAAGAAATTGCCATTGACGAGTGAGGCAGTAGCTACGATTTTTAGTATCTCAAGGGAATAAAAAGCTCTTATTGTATCTCTTTATTAGAAAAATATTATAGAAGAAAGCAATTACTGCAATTATTAAAATGGTTTACAAAAAGGATTCTCTTTCATCATGACACCGCGGCTTCTCACATCACTTAAATTGTTCGCCAAGAATTGAATCAATTGCGATTTCTGGTTTTATCTAATCTAATCCATTCGTTGGATATAACTCCCAAGTAATGACCTCTTATTCCCAAAACTCAAGCTCTTCTTCATTGGAAAGAATTTTCTTTCAGATGAAGTATTCACTCAGAAACGGTGCAGTACTTCGAGAATATTAAGAAAGGTCTTCACAAAAATGACATTTCAGTACTGCTGGACCAAGTATATTGCAATTGAAGGTGAATATGTTGAAAAAAACCGAATTTCACTTCCCGTCAAGTTATTTTTGTACATGTGTAATCGTGTTGTGCCTTTTAATGTATTTTTTCTATACTAGTCTACCATAGAAGTAAAATAGAAACTAGGTAACTATATTATATTTTCTTTATTACATGTGCTGTTGAATTGTATTAGGAAATAAGTTTATATGTACATACGTATGTACATATGCGCATTATACGTACATATATCGCTTTTCTAAGTTAATTACGTTCGATAAACTGAAATGTTCGTGAACCATTATCACTTAATTCGCATCTGTACTAATATAATAATAAAAGAAACATAATAAACATTGAATTTTAAAGCTGTACTCTGTAGGTGTAATTTAATCGTCACTTCACATCATCTTATGATATTCAAAATATGCGCGATGTCCCGTTTATGTAGAACAACCAGTTTTCTTTCTTCCTGTCAAGGTATAACTACTTACTAATAACATGGAATTTTAAAAGAAGCCAAGCTAAAAGTGCGATGAAAATACATCTACACTAATTTATTCAAACAACGTCAGATCGCAGATAGCCATGTGTTTATTGTAAGCGCGGACAATATCATTATTTTCCCCCGTGCAATAAAATTCGACCGACCAATGTTACATTTACGATAAAAATCACTATAATAGGCACATGGTTTAATGTTTATAACTGGAAACGAAGAATTCGTTGACTATTTTGAGTTCTATAGTTCACTTGACAGTGCCGATTAAGATAAATTGCCGTAATGCAACAGGAAGAATAAAAAGAAATACGATTTGTATCGATAATAATAAAAATTAATGTTGATGGACTTTGTTAAAGTTAAGTGGTATTTAATTTTATTTATATATTTATTCAGAAAAGTATTAAATTGAATTGAAACTCGGGACTTTTCCGTAAATTTGCACTTTTGTTGGACGCGGATGGAGGCTCCTCTGTTTATGTTTTGTTTGGAATGGCATTCCTGTAGCTGGAACATCTAAATCATAAAAAGTCTAAAAAGGATATTAAAATACGTCACAATAAAACTCAAACACATCGCCCACGTTCTAGAAACATTGAATGGTTTCTTAAGATTCAAAGGTTTACACTGGAGGAATCTCTGGTCATTTCTTCGCTTAATTCTATTGCTGGATAGAGATTTCAGGATTGATTTAATTAATCAAAGTAATGAAGTAAGTTCGTAGACATGTTAGAAACATACGACTTATACACATCTATAAATAAACCAAATAGGATAACTGCGATTAGTAGAGCTAATATTCACAATATATTCCTGAAAGGAGAACATTTTTAGAATGGAGGTCTACGGCTGAAGTGATTTAATCATATTGAAGCTAGTGGCAAATCGTGTTCTAGAAATGATCCAGAAGTGATACGGTACTTTCAACAGTTCCTTTGCGGAGGTTGGAGAAATAAAGAAATTATTGCTGAGGCAGTTTAAATGACCCCTGCCTTTCGGGAAATTATTAAAAGAGGCGACCATACGAAGCCTGATGACGCAAGTATCTATGTAAGTACTACACTTGAAAATTAGGAAGATACTTCGATACATACGCTGTAAAGTCATTCTCTTTTAAAAGCACCAATGATATGTACCCGTTTATTGAGTATATTAGAAAATACTGAATCGTATCAAATCGCTAAAAAAGAAACTGATCAGTTTGCATAAAGGTACTAAAAATGAAAAATAGGACTAGAGAATAGAATGTTTTAATAATTGTAAAGAGAATTATTTTGTAAGAAGTTGCACTATGCCAAAAGAGAAGTGCTTTCTGTGCGATAGATTGGGATATAAACAAAACAGGTGCGCTTTGAATCAGCCTGAATTAAAGTTCGAACATTAAATCAATAATTTTACACATGTATTTCCGTATTGTAATTATTTTGTTTACGTGTTTTCATTTTCGCCTCGTTTGAAACCGAAACAACAATGTTAATTATATGTGAAGCTAATACAATATACTAGTAAGTGTAGGATGTTGAACCAACATCAAACAAAACAGTTATCCTCAGATATGCATATAATATACATACATAAGACAATCCAATTATTAATTCCTTATTTGTATAGTACATACTACACTCAACTCTGCTTTAACGCGAGTTTTAAATTAATATGTTTTATATTTGAAATGGGTGAAAATGGGTAAGTTAATATTGAACAACGAAGATTATTTTTCGTAATAAAGACCATTCGATACAATGGTTCGCACCTATTGGTTGGAAAGTTATGTTATATGTTACGATGCCTCGAAGATATCAGGCCTTGTACATGAATTTAAAAAAATCACGCCTTTCTATTTTGGTATCGCCTAATCTTTGCCTAACATTATCTAGTAAAAGTAAGAATCTGAGGAAGCAAAACCTAGGCGCAAAATTTAGGCTGTGTGAGGAACGCGACAAAAGCTCGAATGCATATGAAGCTCTTGGATTTGTTGTTGTTAAACAAGTTTGCTTGCTGTTCATCATATGTGGATTTTTCCAACTTAATTGAGCATACATCCGTTCTAGTTGGGCAGTATAGAAGCCGTCATCCATGTCGTAATTGTTTGAAATTAGTTCGAATTTGAAAACGCCTTTAAAATTCACGAGAAACGTAGCATTCCTTTTCTGTAAAATATATATCAATTGACCACTAGTTCCTCTATTTGTCCGGGGTTTACCCATTCATTTCTCTAATTGATGAAACCAGATTGTCTAGTGAAAATATTTACAATTATCATCCTAGGTCATATTATCCAACTGTGCTAAAATTTTTGAAATATTATATTTAATTGAAAATTTTTCTTTCATTTGTTGTTCATCTTATTTAATCAACATGGCTTTATACAGCACAAATCTGCTGCGACAAATCTGTTTTGATTTTACGCTAAGTTATTGGAATCATAGAGTTAGATGGATGCAATTTAGGCACTCGATAGTGCAGACCAAGGAGTCATTCCATTCAAACTCTAAGCTTTTGTATTCAATGTTTCACTGATTCCTTTCCTTAGATGTTGTCTGAGTTTTTTTTCAATGGATTGCCGTCTGTTTCTTAATTACCTTCATCTGGTGTGCCTCAGGGGTTTAACTTGCGACCTCTCTTATTTACTATACTTATTAACGATCTATCTAACCAAATTATGTTAGATAATTTACCGTAAATCACACAGCTTTGGGAAATAATTTCCAAAATTTATTTCGGTTTATTATCATTCTTGCATGTTTTAATTTACGAATCTAAGCTGTCTCTGTGGCAACTATTATAAATTTACCGTTAGTCAATTAAATAATACGGAACTAATTATTGAGCATAATATAAAAGTTTAATATCACATGTACCTACATTTTTTTATAAAATATAATAATAATAATAATAATAATATATATATTGCCCAACAGATCTTTACAATCCTATTACAGGACAACTTTTAAGTCTAATTACTTTTGCGTTGACTTACAGTGAACACTAAATTTTCTAAATACATTAAATACTAATTAACATTAAATACTTATTTGTAAGACCCACCACCATGAAAAGTACAATATAAACACACCTATACACTACAAACACTGACGTAAAATCGTTGGTAAAGGACTACAGTTTATATCCACGGCTGTTAAATTATTAAAGTTATTACATATTCGGTAGACAGGCGATCCAATCATTACATTTGTCCTTGGAATGGGCAGACGAAAGGTGATCGTTATTCTAGTCGCTTGCCTGGAAACCAAAAAGTTTATCTTTGCTAGAATTTCAGGTGCGTCTATTCCATTATGCAGAAGATGGTAAAGAAATTTTATATCATTGCGGTGTCCACGGAGCTCTAATGATTCTATGCTAAATGTAGTTAGTAGATTAATATGGCTGTAGCCCCGAGGAGGATAGTTCCCAAACTGGCGAAAGTAGAGGTACTTCAGAAAGCGCCTTTGCACTAATTTCAGCCCATGGATATGTGTTTTATAAAGAGGTGACCACACCAATGACGCATATTCGAGTTTCGACCTAACAAAGGTAAAATAAAGTGGTATGCTGTCGATTGACGAGAAGGACTTGGTGGTTCTAATTATGAAACCCAAAGTTTTTAATGCAGCATTGGATATATTATTTATATGGATATTGAATAATAATTTGGAGTCAATTGTATAATGAAGGAAGACAACGATTGGTCTAGAATTCTGCTAAGTAAATGATGAAATAAGAATTTAGTGGAATACATTAGAAATTCCTAAAATCACTAATTGAATTACGTGGAATTATAAAATAAAGTTACGATTGTAAAAAAATCCTTTCAGTAATAACGGTTTTCTGTACTAAAAGTCATTAATTGCGTAATATTTTGTAGCTTATTATGTTGTGCAATATTTATTTCTTATTCATAACTATTGATTATTGTCAATAACTATAATCGTAATGATATCATTCCGTTACTTTAATTTAATCAAGTAATTTAAGTAGAACACGAAACAACACGCAACATTCTCTACTAGTATTACCAAGGTTGCAACAAATGCCCTTTCGAAGAACAATTCAACTGCATACAATAATCCAGTTAGTCGGCAGTAGAAATATTTCTGTGTATTCCGCGTGTCTACGTGTTCTGAAGTTCCATTAATAATAACACCTTTGCGGTTATTTTATCCTACCTTTTATTGTCTATAAACGGTCTTGACGCACTTACGTTGCTTCGAACACGAATGTGTAAATTACACTCTATAAATTTTAACACGTCAAGTATGATACAATATTTTGATAAAATTTAAAGCACAACTATAATAAGTCTCATTACACTGTATAAATCAATAGCCATTACATTAAGTACGGAGTCTCGTTGAAGCTTTAATCATACATCTTATGATATATAGGGCTTGTATTGGTTAATAATAATACTAATAATAATAATATTCAAATTGCAAAACGCAATTTGTATGTATAGTTTGGCCTTGAATTAGTATTTTACTCAAACAACGTTGTACAATAACTCGTTTGAATATTATAAGGGCTTGTCATTATGAAAATCATCTTTCTTTATCTATTGATAAACTCTTCTTACCAGCGAGACATGGGAATGGAGAAGGAAGTTAAGGAAAAAGGACAAACGTATGGTAGATATGTGAACACTACAACTAAAAACGATGGTGGCACAAGTATAAGCAAAAGTGCATAGAAAGATGAATCAGAAGAAGAAAGTTTACTGAGAAAAGAAATTAACTAATTAATTAAATTAATTAAATAAATAGAAATTTTCACGGTTTATTAGACTATTAAAACAAAAGAGAAGGATTACCTGAAGATATCTACTAGTATATGTAAATAGGAAACATAGTAAATGGAACTATTAACAAAAAATTGAAATAATTCTTGAAACGAAGAGTATAAGCGAAACATAGTCAGTTAATCAGTGATAATAGAATGGAAAGAGGTGGAGAATGCATTAAGTTTCTGCAAAATAGATATTGCTGATCTTGGGAGTTTTTCAGAGGAGCTGTTAAGAATAGTATATTTACATTATATATCAGACTAGCAGAACTTTTCAGCAACACCGGAAAATCTTTTCCTCAAAAGAGCAATGGTTTTAGAATGGAAAGAACCACCGTAGGCCACAAATACTGTTTAACATAACTGATCGAAAAGAGGTAGCGTATAATCAAGTACTGCTGTATATTGACTTCAAGAAATCCTACAATTCCATGTCGCAATATAAAAGTGAAAACACAAACATTAGAAACAAAGAATTTGTCAAGGATGTACAAGTCAATATAAAAGTGAGAAACAAATGTCTTTAGGGTTTATGATAAAGCTTTTAAAGGGAAACTGTCTGTCACCAATTTTTTTATAAATAAATATAAAATATATTTATAACAAGCGTTAAAATCATGGAAAAAAATACAAAATATTGAACGTATCCCTAGGAAAAAGTATACTATGATGCACAATATGCAGACGATCAGGTTAGCGTTTGATAGTTCGACTTCACATTTTTTGGTGTTAGGATTTCGTATAAAACTTGAATCGACCAGTTTTGAAAAATAAAATTGCGAACTGTGCCTTTATAATCTATAAACGCAGCGTTTTCGATGCTTTGATGTCTTTATTATAGCAGAAAATTAGCAAAATGCTTTAGAAATTTATAGACAAATAAAATTGTTACAATTAGTTCCTGACCATTTTGGCTTTAATAAAAGAAAAAGGCCGAACACTCTGGAACTCAATGTACCCGTTCATAGTGTTCCAGAGTCCTTAACAGAGTAAATAAAGATTTATAAGCCAACCGAACCACTCTTTAGTTTGAATAACGTTTTACGTAATCTGATTGATGATCTTTTGTGGAACACCTGGAGGAATTCACCGATCTACGCTAAGTACTGCCAAGACTATCGCAAGGTAGTGTACTAGGGCTTATAATCCTACTTTCTACATCAGATGCGTCGAGAACACGAATGACAGTAAAAGAAAATTCTGCCGCCAATGCTATTTGCCATTTTGATCTCTACTCCTGAGCCTGCAAGATTATAGTAAGATTCACAAAAATCATTAAATAGTATTCATCAATGACTAAAATACTACAGGACCTATAATTAATACAGTGATCTAAAATTAACTCAACGTACTGACAGTGAAAGTAGAAATCCAGAGATTTAGTGAGGAATATAGTGATTGAATAAGTATGTACATTTAACGTGTTTGTTAGTAGGTCAGTAGATGAAGAATTAGAAACAAGATACTACAGAAGTTTTCAGACTTTACGACCAGATTTGTTTAGTGTACACATTTTGTGGTGTTTGTTATTTATGTCTTTTAATCATTATTGGGAAATCATTAAGTAATAATTATTATGTACCTCAGGAATTTCTTAGTGAAGTTCATAGTCCTACAATAAATAAAATATGTTGCGCAATAAGAGAAACTCCAAAAAAATAATCAGGACGAAATAAAAATGAATAAGTATTCTAAGAAAATGGAAAGGCGATAGAAGCATTCGAAAACATACCAACATATGAAGATATAATGCATAATTAAATGGGAAGCAGCTGCAGCAAGTGGTGAAACTTGAGCTAAACTTCTACAGAAAAGTGGAGAAAAATATATGACTTAATAAAGAGCGTGGAAGAGGGAAATGTCAAAAAAGAAAAATGGGAGTAAGAGCACCTATATTTGGACATTACAATTACAGCTGTCAAGTTAGGCGGTACGCCATAGCCGTCCACATCATAAATAAGGTAAATAATAGGTAATAGGTTATGTGTAATAATTGTAACTTTGGTTTAAATCTCGTAAAATATTTGTGCATTACAGTGTACTGTTGAGTAAAAAACTGTTTAAATAGATTAAATTACTAATGAGTATTCGAATCGCGAATATTGTTACTGTAAATTCTTGTTATTTGCCTAGCAAAAAGGTATCAATAACGTTATTCCTACGTTCAATGGACTGCAGTGGGGGCAATATATTTCAATATATACAAAATTGTAAAACACTCTTCCGTAAAACATGCGGCTATCCACTTGTAGCATTGGTCGTGTTTCTAACAACATTTAACCCAGTGATGTTCGCCGCGGTAAAAAAATATTCTTATGCAAAAAAATGAACATTCCATATCTGGTGATGTAACATTTACGTAGCTAAATAATCTTTGAAGATATGTAAGGAGCCTGGAGAAGCGCTACCACTATGATTACATATTTTTCTTTATCTAATAAAATCTGAACTTTTGTTTAAAATAATATTTTACTTTTCTATAACTATGTGTTTTCTAATTTTCCTATTGCATTAAGTTTCGTTTTACAATTGGGAATAGTTTGTAAATCTGTAAATATTTGAGCATTTTCAAATCTTTTGTGAGGTTCTTTATTAGTTGTGACTTCTTTCGGATTAAATTATAAAATTAAACTTCATGAAAATGTTTAGAATAATTAAACGCTGCATGTAACCATGTTTTCCAAAGTGTAAAAATTGACTGTGGAATGCAGGGCATTGTCTGTAAAATTCTCGAATTCATTTGTAGGATTAAAAAAACGGTTGCTTCAGCAATTAAATCATTTATTTCTGAATAAAAGTTTCTAATATAATACTTTCTGCCACAAGATGTAAAGCATGGAGTTTACACGATATATTTATTAAGTTACTACAGTCATTTTTAAAAAAGCTACCCATGTTTAGTATGGTTGCAGCACCATGCGTCATTAACATTAACACTTGGTCTGTTGAGAGCTGAAAGTTGATCAATGCATGTAGCACACCCTCAAAATTGCTTCGCTAGTATTCTCTATATTTCTTTGATCTTTTACAAATAGTAACAATGACATTGATGATTTAAAAGATACTAATATAGTACTACAACATTGACGACAAAATTTTGTAGAATCTGCAGTTTCCTCCGCACATAACCACTTTTTTTTATTATTTAAATCGGATTTAATGTGTTTTTAATTTTATCGCGAATAGAGCCACGCTATTGTAATATATTGTGCAGTTTTATTGTGTTTTTTACACACGAATTTGTTCCAAAAAGATAAATATTTATCACTGACAAATATCGCAACTGTTCTCACCGAGTTGACGCGATGTAATAAATTCACTCTAAGAATTAACTAGGCACACACGTTTCGACTTCCGTCGACTCTGATGTTTCGCCAAGAATTGGCAGCTCTAATTATAACACGCATTTACAATTCTCCCTTAACTGAACAAGGATAGTAACATCGACCTTTAAAATGAAGTATGCCACAGACAAAAGTTGCAAGCCCAATATAAAATACATCAACTGCGACATTATTGCATATACACTACCGGTCATATTTATTTGCCCACCCCAATTTTATGTGTTTCCTGAAATACGGATTATTTTTCGAAAAATCTGTATTATAATTATTCAACAATATTATTAGTGGAAGTAATTCCATATGAATTTCTACGAAAATCTTAAAATGTTTATGATATATCGTATAGGCTAATACCTACAGTACTAACAGTTTTACCTGCATTTCCGAAAGATATTACCAATATTGTGTTATTGTACTAACTAATTACAATATTAGGATATTCAAAAAGGAAAATAAATTTTATGTCAGTCATCGTTCATCTTTTGTTGCGAAAACAGTGAAATAGAGAGTTATTATGAATATTTTAATGCAATGCCGAAGACGAAGGAATTATCTGTTAAATTGCGTGCTATGATAATTGCTTATCATAGTACGCAGAACCGTTGATTATAACGTTAAAAAATTTGAACAAAGTGGTACAGTTTCCAACAAAAGAAGATCTGGACGACGCAAAGCGACGACATCTGCAGATGACCGGCATCCAATATGGATAAGTAGACGCGATAGACGAAAAACAGCACCAGAAATTGCTGCTGAAATGAATAGAGCGCGTGCTAAATCAATTAGTGTGTCCACGGTACAGAGAAGGTTAAGGCAAGCAGCTTTATACGGAAGAATTGCTCTGCGAAAACCACTACTACGAAAGCAAAACAAGATAAAACGACTCGGTAGTAGAAGGCGAATATTCGTAAGAAGATCCGCAGGAGAAAGAGTACTGCCAGAATGTATTGCACTTACCGTAAAACATGGAGGAGGTTCAGTAATGATTTGGGGGTGTTTTGGTGGAAGATCTGTAGGCGATCTCGTCAAAATTGAGGGAGTCCTAAGAAAAGAAGGCTACAAGGAAATTTTAGAAAATAATGCTGTTCCTTCAGGACTAAGGATTCTTGGCGAAAGCTTTGTATTTCAACAGGACAACGATCCGAAACACACTTCTAGATTGTGTGGCGATTACTCGCGTCAACTAGAAGAGCAAGGGCAAATCTTTATAATGGTATGGCCAGCTCAAAGTACTAATCTGAACCCAATAGAGCTTCTGTGGGAAGAATTGGACCGGAAGGTTCGAGAACGTGCTCTATCATCCACCACTGTACTGTGGGAACAACTTCAAGAAGTCTGGGCACAAATTACAGAAGATACACTGCAAAAATTAATTGAAAGGATGCCGCGGTTATGTGCTGCAATTATCAAAAATAAAGGTGGGCACATTGATGAGAGCAAAATTTAATAATAATTAATGATAAAGTTTTTATATAAGATAAATGTAACTATTTTATGTTTATTTTACACTATTGTATTGCTACAATAAATAAATTTTCAGTACACATTTGATAGTTTAATAATTTTAGCTAAAACTAAGGGTGGGCAAATAAATATGACCGGTAGTGTACATATACTAGCTTATGTAAAGCTTCATTTTACAAATTTGAAGTACAATAAAGTTTCAAATTATCGTCAAAGTTCACGGCTACCTACCATAGACCATCGATGAGATTAGTTTGACAAAATATTTAGGTATAGTTTATAGCGATAATTTATAATTAACCGTAAGAAGTAAATTTATTAATTTAGTGCTTAAAAATACATAGGTCTACAATTACATTTTATATATCGGGTCTTTTATGAAAGCAATTGTTGGTGGCACACGAAATCAACAGTATCTATTCGCAATCTAAATCGGAATATTGTGAATAATAGTTACTTGAAATACTAATGAAATAAACATCGAACGATCTGATCTAAAGATCTTTGTTGTAATAATGGACGGCTTAATATACTAACTACGTTATCTTACAACTTTATCTTCATTCATAGAGTGACGCTTTAGAATATATGTTCAATGGATGTTGAGTCCTGGAACTGGACATGCAATTTAAAAAGGCTTTATTCGTCTTATTTTTATTGAACATTATTCAATTTTTGTTAAATAAAAGTTTAATTTAAAACACAATTACAATTATCGTAGTTATCATAAACGATTAACAGATATATTCGTGCTTTTTGCATTTATATTAATAATAGGTTTTTCATGTAAAGACTGTTTCAAATTTCGCAGTTGCTTTAAAGAATAAATACGAGGGAGCGTTTTTATATTCGCGGAATGGGGGATAAGGGGTGGAAATAAAAAAAACAAATTATTTTTCTTTTTCAATATATTCACCTGCAAGACATACATTTTTCACATCTTTCAATTAATTTATTTATACCCTCATAAAAAAATGATTTCTCTTTATCTGCAAAATACGTCGAAACTGCCTCCTTGGCTTCATCATTGGCAGTAAATTTTTTACCCCGCAGCTCTTTTGAACCTAAGTTTCGTCTCCAGTAACAATTACACTCAATACACCATCCTTGTCTTCATTACAGAGGTCCAAAAATGCACGTGAACACTCTACGCGCTGTTGTTTTTGCGGCGGCGTGAGCATTCTCGGCACCCATCTTGCGCTGACCTTAGACATGCCGAGATGATCGTGTAGGATTTTAAAAATTGTTGTATCGGATACTCCAACCATTTCTGCGAGTTGTTTCTTCTTTAGTCGAGCATCTTCGAGTACAATTTGTTCAACTTTTTGGATAAGTGCTGGCGTGGTCGGGTCGTCTTCAAGGGATTCCCTTCCTTGTTTAAATAAACTATGCCACTTGTACACCATGGTTTTTCCTGGACAAGAGTCGCCGTAAACCAATGACATCTCATTCATTATGGTCGCGACTGATTTTCCTTGCCTGGTAAGGAACTTTATAACGGCACGATATTCGATTTTTTCCATATTTCACTTTTCACTCCTGATTATGTTACTTGGTTGACGATAGCTCAAAGACTAACTGTCTAATAACAATGAAACTTCGTATTTATACTAATCATGAGTCGCTGCACAGGCCACGCCCCCAATGCGCCTACTCACCCCTCTACAACCCGCTCATTCCGCGAATATAAAAACGCTCCCTCGTAAAACACTAATTTTGTATTCACTTTCAAAAACTTTTTACTGGTAATAGAAGTATCAGTTATGACATCCTTTTGCAGTTCCACAGACGTCCACTCTTTTGTTAAAATTTTCAATGACATTTTGGCATAATTGAGGCTCTATCTCACCAATGACACGAATTATTTCATTTTTTAAAGCAGGAATTCATTGTGGATTGTTTTCATAAACTTGCCTTTTCACATAACCCCAAAGAAAATAGTCTAACGGTGTCAAATCACATGATCTTGGTGGCCAATGAACATCACCGTTTCTTGAGATTACACGTCCAGGAATTTTTTCCCTAAGTAAATCAATTGATTCGTGTGCAAAGCTAGGTGTAGCGCCATCCTGTTGAAAACACATATCATCTAGATCAATATTCATTAATTCAGGCCACAAAAATTCGGTTATCATCCGACGATATCGATCACCATTGACAGTTACAGCTTCACCAACAGTATTTTCAATGAGGTAAGGTCCAATTACACCACCTGATCCTAATACACACCAAACAGTAACCCGTTTATGATGCATAGGTTTCTCATGAATAATTTGTGGATTTTGCTCACCCCAGATACGGCAATTTTGTTTATTAACATAGCCACCAAGTTCAAAATGTGCCTTATCGGAAAACATTATTTTTTGAGAAAAATCAGCTGGTTGTTCATTGTTGAAATTGACAAATGAACGACGTTTTAAATGATCTAATGGCTTCAGTTCCTGTGTTATTTGAACCTTATATGCTTTCAGAGATAAATCCTTGTGTAAAATACGCCATGTTGTTGATCCGCTAAGTCCAAGTTGCTGTGAACGTTGTCTAATGGACATTTCAGGAACTTCAGCAATACTTTCACGAACCAAACCAACTGATTGTATTTTTCACTTTTCTAATCTTCCACCGAACCGGTCTCTTGAAATTTGTTAATAATTCGACCAATAGTGCTTTCAGATGGACGATTATGTAAACTACAAAATCCACGTAGTTTTCTAAAAACACTTTTCACAGGATGCTGATTCTCATAAAATAATTCAACAATTTGAACGTGTTGTTGTACCGTGTACGAAGCCATTTTTATAAATGTCATACATCACACTTTTTAAATGCCCACATACCCAGACAAATTTAGTGCGCCATCTATATTTTATTTATTCTTAAAATAACCGCGCAATTTGAAGCACCTTCTATATTTGTTTCTGAAATTTTTCTGTTGCCAATCTTCACTGTTCTAAGAATTTTCGTGTGATATTTTCTCAGTTAATTTTTATTCATTTCTAAATGTATTGATGTTAATGTATTCATGATTTCTTAGAATTAAGAATTTTATACAAAAATAATTAACTTTAGCAAAACTGAATTTACTTGCTACGACGGAGTAAACAAAATAAGTTAAGAAAAATATGTAGTGATAGTGGTAGTGTTTCTCCAGGCTTTTTCTCCACTTTTCTCTAGATGGTCAGCTCAAGTTTCATCACTTGCTGGAGATATTTTCCATTTAATTATGCATTCCATTATATCTTATCTATCTAGTGGCTTAGAGATTTACACTGAACTAATAAGTAACGAGACGTTAAGCCTCCATCGAGTAAATTAGTGTACAGACCCACATGAATATTAATAAAAAGTAATTAACTAAATGTAATCGCCACTACATTAACTGGCAATATAATTCAATCATGTTCTTGATGAAAATATAAGGGAAGAGTAACTACCATGCCTAAATGAAATGGTATACAGCATAGAATCTGAAAAATTATATTTAGTATATTAGAAGAATTTGATATACAAGAAGACGCACGCATGCATATATCTACATGTCATATCTCACTAGTATTCCAAGGAGAAAAGAACTTTGAACCTAACAAATAGTGACGCTGAGTAAAAGTAAGAAAAAAACCATGTAAATTCCAAGAAGATTAATGAGTAAAATGTAACAAAAGTAAATAAGTAGGATCAAGCACAAGATTCGGATGTCTTCTGGTGCTTTCTTTTCGCTCTCGTAGTTATGGCAAGTCAAATACTTACAACCGAGTTGAGAAATCACTGTAAAAAAGTGCTATGTTTGGAAAATAGGAAGAAGTATTGAACAGACGTTTCAGGAGAACTAGAGTGGTAAAATAAATAAAATTGGCAACTAACAACAGCAAGACATGTTTACAGGAATTGACATCAAGTAGAGTGTAAGTATTAATTACTCAAAATATTATCAAAAAGCCTTTAGAGAAATGATCGAGATACAAAAATATGAAAGCTGTAACCGACATGATAGACATAGACTTAGCATTTCGAACAATTTACTTCGAGAGCTAATTATGGTCAGTGAAGCACAAACGAAACAACGACGCAGAAGAGAATTAATCTGATAGCAGTTTCTGAAGAAAATGACAATATGAACAGCTGAACGTCGGTAACTACAACTGTAGCATGAAACTTGAAATAATATTGAGTCATTGGTGAAATTGGTCGTGAAACTTAGAAAATATCAAGAACAATTTGCGCAAATGTTTGTAAGCGAATATTTTATTTTTTCAAAAACCTGTTTTCTTTGTTTCTATTGCTCCTAATGTTATAGAGCAAATTCCAACTGTTAGTTTCTTTTTCCAAATAACCTATTCAAAATTTTGAATAATATTCTTTATATCAGCAGCTGTGGAAGAAATCATAAGTGTATTTAATCTATTAAATGTTAGAAGTAACGGCTGTGCGTTTGCTGTTGTATCATATTACCTTTGCATGAAGTATAGAAGTTCGATACTAACACCTACATATGTATGATATATATGTGTATATATAAATATGTTATAAAACAAAGGAAAACTTATGTGTCTGTATTACTTATCTCTCTTCTGAGGCGCCTCTCGTTAGCTAGTATTTTTTCTAGCTAAAAATATAAATTTGCCAAAACTAAATATTGCGTAATTTTTTAAATAGATAATTTCAGTTATAGTATAATATGTGAATATTGAAATGAACGAATCATATTTGTGGTGAAAGTAGAGCAGTTTTTACGTTCCAGTTATCATAAATTAGTTTAATATATCAGGGGGCGTAGCTCAGATGGTAGAGCGCTCGCTTAGCATGCGAGAGGTACCGGGATCGATGCCCGGCGCCTCCAATTTTTTATTTTAACTAATCTCGACATTAAAGATATTGAGAAAATTGCAATTAAGGAAATTTGTAGATTAATGTTTGTATTAATTTTTTAGTCTGCAGAGAAAATGTCAAATTAGGAGGGAGGTATTTATTTGATCACGATTTTCATGTATGGCATTTCAATATAATGTTTTCGGTGCTAAAATTGCACCAACATTACGTCCTCGGCTGATAGGAATTTCTTTCCATCCAATACCTTCTAAGACCTGGTAGTCTGGACTATATGTCGAGCGAGGTAACATTTCTCATTGCATAAATTTTAGTGCTCCGTATGTTAAATGGGCGACATATGGACAGGTATTATCGTGGGGAAGGATGATGCTTTTATAAAATAATCCATATCGTTTTGTTTTTACATGATTCTAGAAAATAAAATTCCCAATATTATGCATTAAAATTTGTCAGAATTGGATCTTGGATTTTCCAGAGTATTGTAACCATCACCTTATTTGCTGGTGAAGTAGACGGTGGTGTCAATTGGTGTCATTTCATGCTGGCCTGTTTACTTTCTAAAATGTATTGATATATCCAAAATTCAACTGATTATGCGAACAAAAAAATCTGAAATCGCTAAAAAAAATCTTCCGAAATTTGAACTCGTTTCTACGTTTTTCGTTAGACAATTCATTCGGAACCCATCGCGCTAAATCTATTAGAATTCAGCTTCTCGCAAATAATAGCTTGCCAAAAGCGCGCAGACGCTTTTAACAGATCAACAAGTTCACGCACGTGTCCGCTCGTTATTTTAGAATAAGCTTATCAGTTCGTCGAATAGTGAAATCATTGACTGCAGTTAGTGGTTCTTGCAGAATGAAGCAAATTTGGCATACGTTTGGGACGCCCAAACCACTCATACACGGAGCTTTTTAGCAGATAACGATAAGTATTGGCAATTTTCTTACTTTATTACATACAAATTTAGTAATAGTTTGTTGTCCTACAATAACATGTATCCCATGACATTTTCGTCATAGCTGTCACTACTTCTATGAACAAAACCAATCCGCTGCTCTTCAAAATTGCCTTTATACTGAATTGAATTTAAATATAGCTCATAAAGGAGCCAGTTATAAGAGTGTGTATGTGTAGAGAATTGTAAAGACACCATTAAAATTACTGAAGTCTTGATTCTATCATAACTGGTGATGAAATATAGTGCTTTAAATTGACCCTTAAATTAAACATCAATCTGCAGAATGGAAGCTGAAAAGCGAGCTAAAACTAAAGAAATGTTGATTAATTTTTATGATATATTGTCCACAAGGAATTTGTTCCAGAAGATCAAACTGTTAATGGAGAATACTATTTATATGTTTTATATCGTTTGTGGTCGAAAATTCTTCGAGTTAGACCAGAATATCTAGCGGGAAAGCAGTTGTCTTTATTACATAGTATATCACCACACAAGAACTCGTTCGTTAATTTTTGTACAAAAACAAATTTGTCTCAACCATCCACCATATTCATCTGGTCTATCACCGTGCAACTATTTTCTTTTCCATAGATCGCAAGTTGCTATGAAAGGAGCGTTTTATGAAGATGTTACAGCCATTCAAATAGCTGTGACACAAGTGCTAAAAATTCCGAACAATGAGATTAAAAAATTTGTGCATGCATTAGTTATTCGTACCAAACATTGTATTGATTCTGATGGAACCTATTTTGAATAAATATTAACATGGAACCAGTATAATATGTGCTTTTTTGTATATTTGAAAAGTTCGGCTATTTACCTAACATACTGTTATGTACTTTCTTTCTTAGTTAGATGAATGTACAGTATTGTGCAAATTAATGGAATCAAACACAATATAACTAAGAAAACCGTTTATTTGTCATATAATCACAATGAGATGATATAAAATTATAAATTACTAGCAATTTAATAAGAGATACGCCCTCCTTTGTCTGCGATGACAGCCTGAACTCTTCTTGGCATGTAATCTATTAATTTTTGACAGTTTTCCTTTATTTTCTCGTCCCGAAACCACACCTGAATTACTGCGTCTATCAATTTTGTCTGCGTATTTTATGTAACCTGGCCTTACAAATGGCCCACAGATTTTCAATTGGGTTTAAGTCTGAAGAATTACCAGGCTAGTCGAGGAGAGTTATTCCTTTTTCCTTGAAATACTGGACCATAACCTTCGATTTGTGGCATGGAGCTGAGTCCTGTTGGAAAATTGCACCTCCGTTTGGCTCACATTTCTGTATATCTTTTCCCAAATACTTCTCTAGTAGCTCTTTATATTTCTGGCTGTTCATCATGCCTTCTATAGGCACCAGCGATCCAGTCCCCATGTACGAAAAACATCCCCAAAACATCTTCTTTACAGGATGTTTGACAGTCTGATCGATATGAGCTGCAGTGAGTTTTTCATCTCCAATTTTTCTCACGAATTTTGATCGCTGCCCCTGCACCAAAAAATGGGACTCGTCTGAGAACAACACCTTTCTCCAGTCTTCCTCATTCCATCCGGCATATTTCTTGGCCCAAATAAGCCTCTGCTTCATCATTCGTTGAGTGAGGAGTTGCTTCTTCTGTGGTCGAATGGCTTTTCTTCCAGACTCTAAAAATCTCCTACGAACTGTCGAGTCATGCACTTTCACTCCAGCGTCGGCTAAGTCTTTTTGTAGTTCAAAACTAGTTTTTCTTGGGTTCAGCTTGCTATTTCTGACCAAAAAGGTGACATCCCGGGGTGTCATCTTCCTCTTTCTCCCACATTTTCCCACTCGTTTCACTTCAACTATTCCGGTATTCTTTTTTTGCTTTAGGATCTTGCCTACTGCTCCTTGACTAACACCACATTCCTGAGCAATATCTCTCTGTGTCATCGAAGTGTGCTCACTTAATGTCACAATCTTCTCACTTTTTCTGGGCGTGATATCCATATCGCGAACAACCGGTAAAAGCACAATATAAATCAAATTTTGAACTTTGAAAGAGTATATGTGAACAAACTCTTTAAAACGCACTGAATAACTGTGTAATGTGTTCCCATTGATATAGGTTATGTTTTTTGACATAAAACTACTGTCAGAACTGACCTAACAATGTTGTCCCATGCAGAAAACTAAAAAAATAGTCATGATTCCATTAATTTCCACAATACTGTAATTTCTGTAATACGGATTCCAAGCAGAAAGCAAATGAAAGTATTTAAAAACACAATTTGTCTGCCGTTTCTCTTTTATTTAGGACGCCTTTTATTTCAGACGTTCGTACAGGGTAATGCAAAAGCGAACGCATCAAAAACATATTAAGTAAGTTAGTACTACTTACTAGACAAATACAGACAGTATATGGGAATACGGCTGTAGCTTACCTTTTTCCTCAAAACAAACTGGAAACAATGTACTTTCTATTCAAATAACAAACATCCTTAAAATCAGATAAAGCCCAACCTTTTTCAGTTGTTTTGAAGAATCGCCAATTTCATTATTCGTAACACCTAAATTTGGAATGAAAAAGTTAAAATAGGTATATAAAAAGTGAATTTTTATTGACGCTCTGTAATTCAAATTTTTGCAGCCCATTCGAATTTTAATGAAGCCAAATTTGGTTACTTTTTTACAATTTATTCATTCCTCTTCGAAAATGAACTGGGCGTAAATCATTGCGTAGACATTATATTAGTTACCCACATTTAAGCCGTCACCATAAAAGTGATTTTCATTCTATTTTTCTAGTGTAGAGAGGCTTACAGATTAATTTTCTCTCAGAATAAATAATAATATTCAATAACGTTATAACAATTTTGTTTTAAATAAAATACAGAATAACTGATATATTGGGCTGAATTTTATTCCACGTACACTACACATCTTACATTTAACTATGACATTCGATCTCGCCCGTACGACCACCAGGAGTATGTTTGCAGCGATCGGTTCTTTGGACCCAATTTTCCACCATTCTGTCACACATATAGGCCGGGACGTTGACAATTCCGCGTTCGATATTGTGCCTGAGCTCCTCTAACGCCGGTGGCTTTTTGGCATAAATCAACAACTTAACGTAACTCTATAAAAAGAAATTCGACGGCGATAAATCGCATAAGGGAGGTGGCCACTCGACCGGCCCATTTCTCGAGATTACACGGTTACCGAACTTCCCCTTCAGTACATCGGTTGGTGGACCAACTGTGTGGCTTGTGGTACCATCTTCTAGGAACCACATATCACTGATGTCATAGGTATCCAATTCTAGCCAAAGCTTGTCTTCCAATATGACACGATAGCCAATTTCATTGACCGTAAGTAATATGGCCATCATTTTCATCGATGAAAAAATATGATTCAATCATACCTCCGTCATGAAATATACTATAAATATATAATGGAGTCTCTTGAAGCACACGTGAATTTGTTGCTGTCCAATAATGCATATTTTGTTTATTGACAAAGCCATTAAACCAAAAATGAACTTAATCGCTGAAGACGATTTTTCGACGGAATTCAGGATTTTCTTCAAACTTTAGCAGAGCCCAATCGGAGAAGTTTCGGTACTTCAAATGATTAAGAGACTTCAGTTCTTGAGTTAACTTGGTCTTGTAAGGGTCTAAGACAAGATTTTAACGCAAAATTCACTACAATGTGGTTCGAGAGATTCCCAACTCCTGCAAACGGCATGGAATCGATTATTTCTTTTTTGGTACATCGATCGGAGCGTTATGAGCGCACTATAGCACGCACAGCCTGTGTGGTGGGACGACTATTACGACCGAAAATTGGACTAAGCGCTCTTGAAGTTGCGACCACCGACTCAGAATTACGGTAGTAATTTTAATAATTTTCAAACATTACTCTTTCGTGAACCACTATGATAAAAATGTTAATCTTGACTGACGAGACGTTGACAGATCATGAAAAACGTTTGTATTAAAAGAAAAAATTGTTCTGTCCCTATTGGAAAACTTGCTACTTCTATTTATTATAATTCTTTATTAAAAAGCATTACTTTAAATAATAATATTGTCATTATTAGTAACACCCAACACAATCCCTGCATTTAGACATAATTCTCTATGCAGTCGAATGCGTTATACATACAATTCTTGTTCTTTTTAAGTCGTATTAAGCATCTCGCATATTTTTATCACAGCTCTGCACTTGTGGCCATTGCCAACCAACGCAAGTGCCTCTTATTCGTTCTTTCTTCGAAATAGATGCTATTAATAATACAGTAATAATGCAATAATGCCATATTGTGTTGCAGAATCTACCACACGCAAATCAAATTAACAACTCTATTAAATATAATTAGCTCTCTAAAGATAATCTAAATACAATCTCACAGCGATCTGTCCTAATAATTTGTCTGTCGTATCACGTATTACTTATCCCGATATATTTAAAAATTGTGATGATAAATTGAATGTGTTCTACATCATTTATTTTTTAGTGTTTTCAATATGTTTTTAGAACATTTTTAAATTTAATCAAAACTTTTTATTCAGCCTATTAGGAATACTGTGATGTGACTACAATTAATTATTACAAGTACACTAGTGATTGTGAAAGGGAAATATTTACACGTTGATTGAGCTCCAGGCTGACGTTATAATAATAATGAAAAAAGACAATTAACAATTTCCGTCCGAAGTATCTAAAATAATAAGGAGACGTCAGTAAGTAAGTACATGTCAATGTTGATAATATAGACTCTTTTGAAACCTAAATTCGTGATTACTTAACAACGCGATACTTAACGAAAACTCATCGAATTATATTAATAATGATCGATTAGGAAAGCATGTGCAGAAGTTAAGTGGATGTTGTCAACATTTTTAGTTAGTAGTTCATCCGGAGTTGCAGCGTATATAACAAGAAGTTCTGTTTTAAATTTAGAGATCTTGGACATGTTAAAAATTTTACATTCTCAATTCGTAAAGGATGAATATAAGGAAAAATATTTGATTACACGTACAACATGTCTAATTCATGTCACATTATCCGAGAAAATAATGCCTGTCATAGACCTTCGAAGGACGGCCATGATGAAAAATGTATCTCTATACAATGAAGATGATGCAGAACGTAAATTGCCATTCCGCGAAAAAATAATAGACGGGCTGTATAGAAATGAGATAGCTCTTGATAATATTATTTTTTCTGATGAACCAACTTTCATGTTGAATGGGAAATTAAATCGAAAAAACCGTTGGTGTTACATATCTTCAAAAGGTAAATTTTTGGGCGAATGCCATCGGCAACCATTTAATCGGATCAATTTTGATTGAAGGAAATTTAGCAGCTGAAAAATACTTAAATTTATATAGAAATTAAGTATTCTTGCACTGATAAACATATCCAGATGCCATACATTCTGCCCCTCTGAATAGAAATGTTTGATTTCAACAAGATGGGGCAACACCTCACTATCCTCTAATTGTAATAATCTAAATGGTAATGTAATGGTAATAATCTAAACGAAATCTTTATGAATGGACGAATTGGCGGAAGAGGTACCATTAGTCTTATGAAGCTAGTTAAAGAGGAAAATATATGTAACTATACAAGATAAATGTGATGACCTTCAAGACAGAATACGCACAGAAATACAAAATATTTTACCTAAAGTTTTAAAAAAAGTTTAACAAGCGTTTCATTAGAGAATAGGCTTTTGTTAAGGAACTAATGAAAAGCATTTTGAACAGTTAATACGCTAAAACAAACAACGAGCTTTGTTCAAAGACTGTTCATTTTACCTACTTACGTTTTCACTAAATCCTTAAGGCCATTGTATTTATTATTGAAACCATAAGTATTTTACGTCTTTAAAGTCAACTGATCAAGTAGAATTAAGAAATATAACCACACATTTAACAAAACTCGCCAATAATTTACTGCATATACATGAATCACCCTGTACATTTAAATATGTATTTAAAAGAAGTTAAATTCAGTCTAAAAAAATTACCTGTGCTAGCATTTTTCATATTTTGAAATAATGTTAAAAATAATTGTGTTTCGTAACTTTCCACACCCTATATTATATGAATTGAACGTTATTTATCAAACTGTTGTTACAACAGACATACATACTATGATATTTATACATCCATAAGCATCGGAATGAAACAAATACATAATATCTGGTATAAATATCTTGCTATAGAAAGATTTTGGTTTGTGGATTTCGCAGAGTTTACCCGAATCTAAGGGTCAAACTGTTTGGATATTTAACTCATGCAAAAACAACTGTTCTTTGATGAGTTGCATGAAACAAATTGAAATCATCCATCTTCATCATGACAATGCGAGCACTTATATTTCCAGTCAAATAATCAAATATTTCTGGGCGAAAAACGTGATATTAATATCTCGTTTCCCGTATGTCAAGTTTGAATTGGCTCCCATTTCTCATAAGCGTAATGTGTGAAAGTTTTTACAATACCCGAAGAGACAGTCGAAGCTTTTACATAGAACACCTGAAATAACCGCATCAAATACTAAATAGGTTCGACCGCATGCAAATTGATCTTAAAACTGTTTGCGCCTGCTAATTCTTTTTATACTTTTTTTCTAAAAAATTTTTGCTGTCAGGCTCGCAATAGACCATAACACTATCTTAACTCCAAGATTATTTTCAACAGACGCCATGTTGCGAATTAAAACTAAAGAACGCAATTTTCATTTGTGTAAATTCAAATACTAAGTATCGTATGTCGCGGCAAACAAATATTAGTATACGTGTGCGGGCAATTATATAAACAGACACAATTATCTTAGTGTAATTAGTCGCCAAGTTGTTGACCGGTAGATAGGTATAAAGCGCGTGTTGAACCAAGAGGCCGTCATTTGCATATCGCGATTTGTGATTGCGTCGCCATTCAATTAGGGTTAAGACGTTTCAGCAACGTACTAACTAGACATTTGCACGCCATAATAACTAATAACAGTCATTCGATATGCTTCATAATGTAGCCAATATTGTTTTATAATTAGGGGTTATGCTTTCCTTAGTCGCGGCTTCTAAATTATTGCATATAATTAAGTTTATTACGAAATGAGTTTTTCGTTGATCTTCTTGTACTCTTGAGGTCAAATAACGCTAAATTAAACGTTTCTTTCTAGAGAAATAAAACGAGCGGTTCCGGAAAGCATGAGAATTTAAACTACATAGTAACGCTCAATAAATTTCAGATTATATCGAATTTTATTGCTATTTATGGTTGGAGATGTTTTTTACAGATATAATATGTAATAGTAACTAAAGTACTTTTCCCTACAATTGTTAATATTAGGAAATACTATACCTGACAGAGCAATATATTCTAATGAAAGATATTTGAAAATACCTCACATATCTGTTTACAAAAATATCACGTTTAAAGAACATCTTGTCAACACTTGTTGGTAACAAATTAGATATGCTACAAGCTTATTTATTACCTCCGAAAACTCACACTGAATTAATTAGTTGATGTTTTACGTAACGTTGATGTTTTACGTAACTATTTAATATATAATATTCCATGTGGTCGTGATTTATAAGATCTTGAATGCATGTGAAATAAAGGGGGGTTTATGGAATCGATTCTTTTGGATTTGTTAATGTTTTAATTGTAATTAGTAGAGGGTGAACGTAAAATATGTAATGATTCATTACTTTCATATATGTATGTCACTGAAATTGCTCCACGATACTTACTCGAAGTTGCATATTTTTCCGAACATGAACAGGGTTTTTCACCTTTAGCTGCTCGCCTTTTGCTGTTTTAAATCTGTTGATAAAAATATAATTTTTTATAGTACTACCTAGTTATTGAACTATAGTCTATTTTTGAACTAAGAGAAGCGTTCCAAATTATCTACGCCTATATCTGCACATGTGATTGGTTGCTTCGCGACATGAAATGTGCAATAAGAAGTGCATTTGACGTATCTATGCTCAAACGCTTGTCAGTATTTGTTTATACTTTTGCGTTCCCGTTGCTCTATTTTCTCTGTTCGAACGAAGGTTTTCGCGGTTGTAAGTATGAGTAATATTAGAACAGAAGTTTTCGAAAGAATTAGCGTCTCGACGTTTCGATGACATCTCATTCATCTTCTTTAGGAGTTCTTTCGTAGTGAAGCGTACAACTGTAAGTTTCAGGTTGACGCTTCACTTCGAAACAACTCCTGAAGAAGATGACTGAGATGTCATCGGAACGTCGAGACGCAGATTTTGTTTCGAGAACTTCTATCCAACATCGCGGAGAGCCTAACAATATATTATCACTCATATACATATATAATGAACGCCGGATTATACATTAATTTTCATAGTACATGGAGCGAATCATATCAAACAAAAGTGGTACACTACAGTGAAGTAAGTATAAATAATTTAAATTATTAATATATTATATTAATATAATCATATTTAAATAATTTTATTTAGAGATTTTCACAAAGCCCTTAAGGTTAATATAAACATGAAGTTTTATATCTCAACCTCTGTTATAGAAATTAAGATTTGTTTATTTATTTTATATATAACAATTTTAGCAAGTCAACATGGGGTTTAAATACCACTACACTAACACCAATAAATAAGTATATATATATATATATATAAATGTAACAGCTACGAACTGACGACACGGATCTTGGTTAAACTGATATCATTTCCAAAATTAGAAATACCATAGGTAAGTTTTTTGAAAGATTGAATATTGTAATAAACAGTATAATTTTCTGCTTTTAAGATTTGAAAAATCGACAGCATATCGGCCTATAATGGAGTATAATAACAATGGCACAGTTACTGCATTTCCATCAGGAAAAGGCAGGAGGGGCATTACTTTGCATGTTGTTTCTGAACATGCGTTGTTGATGGAAGGTTGTAGCTTTTTGAAGACAAGAAAATTGAAGGTTATCAGGAGGAGATGAACGCAGCAGTGTTTGAGAAATGGTTTGACAATTCGTTATCAAAATTACTTGATAATATTGTTGTCATAGATAATGCATAGATAGCATCATACTATAGGCGCAAACTGAAAAAAAAACTCTTATAACAGTATCTAAAAAAAGATATGCAAACCTGGTAGATTGAATCCAAAGAAGAGATGGTTCGATCTGAATTTCCGAATTTAACAAAAATTAATGAAGGACAATAGGAGGTTTGGGAATTAAATAACCAGACTGCGCTCTTTCCATTTCGAAGCCACATCGGTTGAGGCTATAATTGGAATCTCATTGACCTTGATACTTTCTAAGCAACAACTCGTAGTTTGGCCTCTCTGTCTGTTTTAGTTTGCTTTAGAGCTTTAATTGTAGAGAACACTGTTACTTAGTGGTGTCATGATAATGTTTGACGTAAACGAACTAACCAGAAATTCCTTGTCAAATTAAAAAAATCGCCAGAATGTTTACAAATGTAAAAAGAGTTGTTTGGTGATGATGTTATGTCACGTGCGCGAGTTTTTGAATGGCACAAGCGATTTTCTGAAGGTCGGGAAAAGGTTGAAGAAGATGAACGTCCTGGTCAACCTGTGACTGCAAGAACTGAAGGGAACGTCCAGGAAATTAATGAAATTGTGTGGAAAGACGGATGCGCATTCGGATGATATGGTAAATATTAACGAAGAAACAGTAAGATAGAGTGGTGCCCTATCTGTGAAGCAGCTTTTAGCGAACAAGAGCGACATTTTATCAGTTTACTTGTTTCTGTATTTTAACAATTGGGCTACATATTATAAGATTATGTATCTACACTATTTTGTAAGTAAATTGATTGATTATCATTATTAATTATCTTTAATCTATATAATTTTTCTGTTTAATCCAAATAATTTTTAATTCGAACATGGCGTTTATTTATTCGGCAAAGTATCATACCCCTTAATACTGTGTGTTTTGTGTTGACTGGGAAAAAAGAAATCTGATAATATCAATAATATGAAAAATTAATAAATAAATCACAACATCGAGCAATTATATTCATATTTACCGCCAAAATGCTGTTATGATTTGTCTGGTAACTTTTACAGTGTAAATGTGGCTTTTTCATTTATTCCTATTAGTTTGAAGATAGATTGTAAACTAGCTCCCAATAGACTTTAATGTATTATAAACAAATTTTATTCTTTAATATTAATTACACCATACTACCCGTGAACCAGTAAATTTGATTGTTCCTTCTTTGTTAAAGTGTATCATCTGGATGTCATTCGCTTGCCTAAATAAAAACCTACGTATTTTGCTTACGATGGGTAAGGCTGCCTCTTTTCATAGTCGCAATTACACATATACATACATTTATTTTTGTTCTGTAATTTTAATTATCCAAGTATGAAACCATCTTGGATTCTATCATATGTGAGTTGGAATAATGAAAGCTAGAGCTTAAACTTTATTAAAATTGTTTTTAAGTTGTTCGCGCAATATCCTTGCAACAATCTCATAGTGGGCGAAAAACCGATATCTTTCAGAAATAATTCCAGTTTTCAAATATCTTTTTACCAAGTTTTCTCTATTTCTAGCACTATTGCACACACTTTGCTGTTCCTTATTGCAAAGTATGCAACTAAGATCCCCAATCAAATCTTATATAAGTATTCTTATTGCATGACTAGACATGAAATCTACTTTAATTCGTAATTGGTTCCTGCTCAAATGTAACAGTTCTTCAGATTTTTCTGGTATAAATCTCGCATAAATTCCTCGCCATTCTTTTATTTTGATATATTTGATGTCCTTATGCCTACTGAGTTTAAATATATTACCAGTAAACGATGAAGTATGGTTTGAACTTTAAGTTAATTTGTAATTGATTCCTGCTCAAATGTAACAGTTCTTCAGATTTTTCTGGTATAAATCCCTCATAAATTCCTTGCCATTCTTTTATTTTGATATATTGGGTTGGCAACTAAGTACTTTCGGTTTTGTAGTATAAAATAAAACACTTTTTTTCAACAAAGAATAGTTTTTAATCAATTATATATTTTCCATTTTGCTCAATGGCCTTTTGCCATCTTTCTTTCAGCTGCATGATTCCGCGCTCATAAAATTTCTGGTCCTTATCAGCAAAAAACTGAACCAGGTGCGAGTAAAGGTCATCGTCATTTATGAAAGTTTTACCATTCAAAGAATTCTGCAAACTTCGAAATAAATGGTAATCAGATGGTGCTAGATCAGGGCTGTATGGGGGATGTGGCATCACTTCCCAGCCAAGCTCCAATAGTTTCCCACGAGTTGCCAAAGGTGTGTGAGGCCTTGCATTATCTTGGTGGAAAACCACACCTTTCCGATTTGACAATTCTGGCCGTTTTTCTTTGATTGCTTCATCCAGTTTTATTAATTGTTGACAGTAAACTTCAGAATTGATCGTTTGGTTCCTTGGAAGCAGCTCAAAAAACACAACACCTTTATAATCCCACCAAACTGACAGCATGATCTTTTTTGGATGTAATTCAGCTTTCGATGTGGTTTGAGCTGGTTTATCGTGCTTGCTCCATGATCGTTTTCGAACTATGTTACTGTACAGGACCCATTTTTCGTCACCAGTGATGATTCTTATTAAGAAAGGGTCGGTTTCATTTCGTCTAAGGTGCATATCGCAAAAGTTGATTCTTTGTGTTAAATGAATTTCTTTCAATTCGTGAGGTACCCAAATATCAAGCTTCTTAACTAGCCCAAGACATTTTAAATGTTTTTCAATTGTTGTGTGCGATACATGTAGCCTCTCCGCAACCTCTCGAACAGTTATATGACGATCCTCTTCAATTATGACCTTGATTTGGTCATCATCAATTTCTTTAGGCCGACCAGAACGTTGCTCATCTTTGAGGGAAAAATCTCCAGAACGGAATTTTTTATACCAATTCTGAGCAATTAGCACCATAAAGTTCACATATCTTTTTGTGAGCCGCAACAGCTTTCTTTCCTTTACGGAAATAAAATAGTAAAATATGTCGAAAATGTTCGTTTCTGCACTCCATTTAAAATTAACCCACAACTAATAGCTTTAACAAAAATCACGCATTATTTGCTTCTGAAGTTACGTCAATGTGACTAGTATCACGCGACAAACGGTAAAGTACAGCACTAACATACGTTATACAAAAAATAAAACAACGCTCTCTATCAGTAAAAACCGAAAGTACTTAGTTGCCAACCCAATATTTGACGTCCTTATGCCTACTGGGTTTAAATATATTACCAATAAATGACGAATTATGGTTTGAACTTTACGTTAATTCGTAACTGGTTCTTGCTAAAGTGCAATATTTCTTCAAATTTCTCTGGCATAGACCACTCATAAAGTCCTTGCCATCCTCTAGTTTCTATATACTTGATGTTCTGAAGCGTACTGAGTCTAAATACACTACCAATAAACTATAATAGTTTTAAAATCTGTTCAATAAGTAATACTGAAACATTTTAAATATATATGTTATGTGTATAGTACATCATTTAATGGAACGTGTTAAGAGGACGAATCCTCATCCATCATTAACAATTGATACACATTTTACAATTTCATTTTGAATCTTCGGCTAAGATTCATAAATATTCTAAATAAGAATAAACCGAAAATATTGATCGAATTTTTGATTTAAAAAGAGGACTTGTAGATCTAAGAATGTTCGGGATCAATTTGCTTTTAAGATTTCAAGAACCATTCCAATTTTATAAAAGCGTTGTTCTTCTGGTGAATGGCCAGTTATGAAATCTACGATAGTTCGTAACTGGTTCTTGCTGATTAAATGAAATTTTTGAAGATTAAAAGGAGAATCTTATGTTTCAATAAATGAAATTTGTGGTCAAAAACATAGGGGGCGTAGCTCAGATGGTAGAGCGCTCGCTTAGCATGCGAGAGGTACCGGGATCGATGCCCGGCGCCTCCATTTTGTTGGACGCGCTTTTGAAATTATAACCTAAATTTAATGCTGGAAATATAAATTTTGGTTAGAATATTCACTTAAATTTTGTTGCTTTATATCAAATATCTTTAATTTTACAAGTAAATACAAAGATATCTGCAAGAATTTATATTATGTTCAAATTATGAAAGTGGTACTACTTATGCTCGAATAACCACAAATTAACAAATTATCAGTGTAAAAACGGGGGCGTAGCTCAGATGGTAGAGCGCTCGCTTAGCATGCGAGAGGTACCGGGATCGATGCCCGGCGCCTCCAATTTTTTGGACCTAATTGTCGAATTCTAATTAATTTAAAACCGGAAAATTTGGTTAAAATTTCTATTAAAATTTTGTTACTTCATGTCAAATATCTTGAATTACATAACAAATATATATTTAAGAATTTATACGTGGGATGTCTTTTGTTGTTTTGCATAGTAGGACATAAAGGGGCCACTAATTAAATGTCACTACTAAAAATTAACCTCCATGTTTAATTAACCTAAGTCCAAGTTGGTTGAAAAACGGAATTTAACCCAGAACATTTTCGCTGAATAATTTATTATAATTTTCGAAAACAATTATCTCAACAAGAATACCTCGCCGATTTGGTTTCTGTTTTCGGCAATGAAGCACCACATCAGTCAACAATTTTTCGTTGGTATGGAGATATCAATCGTGGACAGATTAGTCTTAGCGATGATCCAAGAGCAAGTTCACCAAAAACGGCAGTCACTCAGGAAAATGTCGATTCTGTGCGCAGGGTCATCAACAAAGATCTACATGTAACATCGTCAGATTGAAGCATTATTGGGGATCTTGAAGACCTAAATCAAAAAAATTTTGCATAAAGAATTGTGTGTAAGAAAATTTGCCGTGGGATATCGCATCTGTTGACCGAAGAACAGGAATTAGCTAGGGTGAATTTGTGTCAAAAAACTTCAGATCGCTTCAATGCTGGAAATCTAAAAACGTATAAAACATTGTCCGTGATTATCGATCTTAGATTTACTCATACGAGCCAGAAAATACACGCGTGTGTCTCCAAAAAGGTGGTCGCGATTTGTCTCGAAAGCAGGTCATCTAGCAACAATTCCTCTACAAGATCAAATAACTGTTACTGCCAATCGGTATACAACCATTTGTTTCCCACAAGTCATCGCTGAACTTCGAAAAAACCAACCTCGAACGACGAATCATCCTCCACCAAGGCAATTCAAGTTCTCACACAGCACGCCAAACAATAGAATTTTTAACGCAATAAAACTTCGAATTATTGGACCATCCTCCGTACAGTCAGGTCCTAAGTCCAAACGGTTTCTTCACCTTTCCGAAAATCAAGAACGGACTGCGTGGTCAAAAATTCCAATCGTCATAAGGAGCAGTCGACCCTTTCATAAACGCAATTTTGATAGTATCAACAAACGACTGCAACAACTGTTTCCAGAGTTGGTTCGAACGCATGCAAAAGTGCATTAGTCTTCATGGGGAACACTTTGAAAAACAATGAAGTCTTTAGAAGCTATATACTGTTTTACTCCAGTTTTATATGCAAAACTTAAAAGACAACCCACGCATCCAAATTATAAAAGTGGCACAAGTGTTTATGCTCCAATAACCGAAAATAATGAGTAAAAGACGGGGGCGTAGCTCAGATGGTAGAGCGCTCGCTTAGCATGCGAGAGGTACCGGGATCGATGCCCGGCGCCTCCAATTTTCTTTTTTTTAGATTAATTTTGAGATAAATAAAAATATACATTGCAAAAATGGTGTGGAAATTGAACTATGAAAGCCGAAAGTTTCGTTTAAAAATTGTTATTTACAGTACACCGCTTCAAATGTATTTATTTTATTTCTATAAATAAATATAGTACAGGACTTAAAAACTCGTGTACAATATTTTTATATCAATAGAATGTAGGACAACGTTTTCTGCTACGATAATCGAAAACAAACTATCTATAACGGGGGGCGTAGCTCAGATGGTAGAGCGCTCGCTTAGCATGCGAGAGGTACCGGGATCGATGCCCGGCGCCTCCAAACTTTTGCATTTACTTTTTTAATGCAAATTAAACTCATAAATATATCACAAAATATTTGACAAAATTAACTTTTTTTATCTTCTCAAATATATATTTAATCACTAAGGTTGATATATAACCCCTTTCCACATTAACTTTTGTAATTCTGTATACGCATTTCGACAACCAAGTTGTCATCATCAGCAGATAACACACTCGGAGTTTGTTTTTGTACAGGTATTTTTCGCCGTGGTTTACCAGGTGCGACACTTTGCGGTTATCTGCTGATGATGACAACTTGGTTGTCGGAATGCGTATACAGAATTACAAAAATTAATGTGGAAAGTGGTTATATATCAACCTTAGTGATTAAGTTAATCAACCGCAGGCTCCATCCATTTCAACTTCTCCAATATAGTACATTATATTTTTAGAGTATTATCAACTTAATTAGTAGTATTACTAATCTCCAGAGACGGAAACTAGAGGATAATGTGAGATAATAAACAACATTTATTTATTGACTTTCAGCATAGATTTGCGTCGAAATGTTGCCGTCATGACATAAATTAAGATGATCAGTGAAATGAAAGATCTTCAGAAGTGTTACTATTGTAGACGTTTCGACAATAATATTGTCGTTTATTTTTTATTGGTTAAGTGAATTTGTACTAACCTGTGTTATGTACAGCAAAGCAATGTATAGACTTAAAGACATCAATGGAAATAGAAAATATTATTAGTGGATTGAAGAAAATCCATATTCAACTGTGGTAACTTGTTTTAGATCTTGTCTTGCAGTAAATACATAGTAAGAACACATTGATAGTAACCAAAAACTTAATTTCCAAAATTTTTGAAGCACTCGTTGTTCGTAATACATATATGGGTAGTTTTCTTTCTTCATTGAAAATTATTCGGTTGTGATAATCCCCAAAGAACTGCAGGCTGTATTCGACCAATACACCCAGAGCAGGTCTGTTGCTGTATGTTGTCGGGTTTATCTCAGATTGCTCGTAAATAACTCGCCACTTGTGATCTAAGGTCTCACATTCTGCAAGATGTGCTTATCCAGCCTTACTGCGATATATGTACAATTAAGTTGTCCATTATATCTGCCATTTATTCAATATATTATCTCACAGGCATGCGGTTAGTGAGGTATCCCGTCGTTATTCTTTTTAACGAAAATCATTTCTCAATCCTTGCACAGCGTAATTTACCAATACTCGCTTTGCCATATTCGTCCTTGTGTTCCTCTAGCACTTTTTGCGACTATCTTTAGCTCATTTGTCTATTATTGTTCCCGGATAGGACATTAACGTATTTCCAACACAAGCTCGTGTTCAATATATTGTGAAGTTTATTTTTCTCTAGAAAACTCATTAGCGACATTTCCACTTTCCTGAGAGGTTCATAGTAGCTGGGCTGCATTCCATTGTGTCAGTTCTAGTTCTTTACCACATTCCCTCACTAGCCTGGACGCGATCTTTGTACTTCTCAATGTTTCTATGCAGCTTTAATTTTGGGAACAATGTTTTGCTCATAAAGTCTTTAACTATTTTCAAGCTTTCGCGGTATACGTCCGCACCATTGCCAGTTTTGATCTTAGACCTATCCATATATCAGACCTGCGTTAGTTGGTATAGTTATTTTAAATGGAAAATTAAAAATGCTTTTGTCTATTAGTGGTCTGTTTTCATATTAAGCCTAGGCATTGATTAAACTCTTATTAAAACGCTAATGCATAGAGAAAAATGATCAGCGACGTCAACCATTTGGCAGCGATACGTCGAGCGTCGAGCACTGTGGAAGAAAAGATGTAGCAATACAGAAATAATAAGAGCCCTAAAGTGGCTCATAGTAGACCCATCAACAGATGCGGCATTAGCTTGAGGATTTGCCGGACTTTCTTACATATTACTTACTTGCATATAGAGTCACTGAGAAGATAGGAAGGATACTGGCGAATAAGAATGTAAAAGTGTATTTTAATATTGCAACCGCCATTCAATATAACTTTTTGGAGCCAAGAACAAATTACCACGACTGAAAGAAGCAGTTTACAAGTTAATGTGCGGGTGCAGGAAGAGTTGGATCGACAAAACAGGAAAATCAATAGAATAGAATTGACAATTAATGGTGTGCAGAACGTATGTACGAGAACGGACGTAAAGTAAAGTTTAAAAAGCGAAAGTATTAACTATTAAGAAGAACTAGTATCGAAGAATCATGAGAGAAGCCTTCAAGATAGAGAAACATTCTAACTTTAACCATAGGGACGGTTATAGACTCAGCAACATCAGAAAGCACCTACTAAAAGTATCCATCACGACCAATGAGGTACGGCGGTTACGTGCTGGTGAATCTAAAACATATATAGGGAAAGAAGACAACATATCAGTCTAATAGTAGATATAGAAGCTGGCAGTAGGAACAGAGAAACATCAGTAAAATCACTGAAAACACGGCGGAACCCGCAAAATTGTACAAGTGACACTGGATGTGAAAACCTATGTAATTTTATATTTAAAATATTTTAAACAGATACTAAAAGTACAAAAATTTAGAGTGAAATAAAAATATGTTTCTTGCATAACCCATGATGTTTATCATTAATAACAAAAGCGATCCTTTGTAGTTATAAATACTTGACACTAGCTAATAACTAAAATGTCCCATGACTGCTCTCTCAAAGCACCTTTCACGTGATCTTCGTGATAGTATGATTACCGCCTATTTGACATTTTCGTAATAAAACATTTTTGGCGTGCCGATAAACCAAACTGCAAGTGCGTGCTCGGTATTTTACAATGAACAGGCGTGCCGTGAAATCAATTATAAATTTTTTATCGTTTTATTGAAATCAGCGCGCTCGGTGACAGTGTGTAAATGTGAAACCATTATGTAAATTGCCGCAAGACGTGGATTGGATTACAAAAGCACCTTTTCTCCTATCCAATTTATTATTTTATCAGATATATCGACCATATACAGTTTGAATATAATTAGGCTATCTGTGAATATGACACACACGTGTCTTTCAACAGCGACAAATTATAATACACATACTTTCCCGATATAAATTACACATCTGCTTGTGGAAGTCAGTTTTTGATGTTTGATATATAGTAATGTCGGAGTTTTGTTATTTATTATCGTAATTTTTTTATGAGCTGACGGCAACTCCTACCATTCGCATTTATCAATAATTTAAATACGTTTGACATTTAATAAATATATGTCCTAATATGTTCACAAATTTATCTGCATCTTTCATTCTTTTTTTCCACTTTCTGTTTTTAATAAACTGATATGAATCTAATGGAAAAGTATTTTAAAAATGTGTGTTCTTAAGTATATTTATGTTTCATTTCATATAACATAGTTGTTCATTCTGGTGTATAACCTAGAATCTGGAAAATATCTGAATTTGTTGTTGTAAAAAAATATCCGTCATCATGATTGAGATTGTTAGGATGCATCGAGATTCTTGAATTTTGCGGTTATAGTTAATAGAAGTTGTTGGATAAAATTCGTGATTGTTGGGACGCCTCAAGATTTCAATGGATTCTTGAATTTTGCGAGTTTATTAAATGAAGTTGGATAGAATTTATGTAAAATCAATTTGAATTTGGTGTTAGCCGAACTACCGCTCTAATAAAACTTTCTTGTTCAGAAAACATGCATTTCGACTCAACGCATTGTTTCTCCAGTATATGCGTTGCCATATAAGTATGTATTAGCAGTTTCATAACGATTATGGGGTTGAAAATATAACGCCAAAGTATACGTCAAATATCAACGATCAAATAGCATAAAATGAAATAGCATATGAGGAGTGTTCAAATAAAAAAAAAATAAATAAAATGATCCCGCATTTTGAATATTGCAAAAAAAATTGAAAGCATACAAATAATGTTTTAGTTATGTTTAAATCGCAAAATCTCTAAAAATTTCTCAAAGTATATTATTGGTATTCTTGAATTTTGCGAGGTGTGTTGCACTTTCATGCTTTTATAGCTATTTATTAAAAATACAAGCAGTATACGTGTCTACCAATAGACAAATATTAAATTGAAGGACTGCAACTATAAGTGTTATAGGATCGTGATTGTTTACTGTTTATAGTTTATTTTTATTATGTTTATCTCATGGCACCTACATACACATAAGCAAAATAGTTGAACTGCGCTAGCGATATAACTCTTCTGCTAAAAGCTTATTCTGTAGACAACTTGAAAACCAAAGCTAGCTAGAGTTGTTGAATATAAACAACTTGCATATTAATCACGGTCGATCAAATATTATTGTTTTAAAATATACACAAGAAAATTCTCCAACATATGCAGAATTTAAAAGTTGCAATTATTCAGTCTAATCTAGTGCTCGCTTACTTGATGCTACAACTGATGAATTAATGAAATGGAAACAACGTATAAACTCGTTGTGCAAAACCTAATGTAGCTTTCGTTATGCCATCCATCAAATGAGGGGCACCATAAGTCAAGCTCTCAAGCGATTGCATACTATGCTAAAACTCATTTTACAGAGGGCGTTTTAAAAAGTGAACTCTGTGATGCAACACATTCTTCATTGAATGTGCGATATTATGTATACATAATCAATTGTAATATATGTATGTACATAATTCGAATGCAACACATATTTCAGAAAATATAGCCTATTGAAGTCATGTCCACTATTTGAATCACTCTGTATACTGGCTTCTGTAGTAACGAAATATAAAAATACGGTTACGTTCTCGATGATATGCTTCTGAGTAAAGTGCAACCTTTTTTTAACTTCATCAATATACAATATTATGAATATTTGTATATTTTATCACCAGAATAATTATAATGTAAATTATAAATGTTAGTTATTAAAACTTTTATAGTATAAGCTACTCTTACAATATAAAAAAGCCTTCTTGCATATATTATACATTACTGAAGGTTTTTAATTTAGAGTCTGATTATGCATAAAGTCCTTTTTAACTCTATTATGAAGGTATAAAGGCCCATATGAAACTGATCCTCGTGATAAAATCATACAAATGGGGTGCATTTACTTAAAGAGATAAATAAATAGGGTTAAACCAATCTACTTGAAAATCTAGTCCATGAGATTGAAGCGAGATGTTTACTACATGAAAAAGAATCCTTTGTGTGTATAATTTTCTAACCGTACCAGATGATATATTTGTACAATAGATTATATATTTCAAATTCCTAGTAACACGCATTACAACAAAAAAACAACATAATATCTAGGAATGATTCGGGGCCAGACACTTTGCCTCATTGTACCCAGTAGACAAGATCTAATCCGTTCAGTTGGATGTCATTGTATGCACGAAATCGTATTCAATTTTGATATAACCTGTCCAACGGGCCAAATCTTATCGTCTATCTCGGTGATGTGAAAGAGGTTCCGAGTTATTTTTGAGCGATTGTCGGTTGCCACTGACACCGAATACCAAAAATATCTTAGCGATCAATGACAATTCGAGATGTTATCCGGTTTCGACTTATTTCTTTTTTTATGAGAGTTCGCCTTTCATTCTCCTTCACTTTTCCTTGTTCTTGTTTCTTTTCCGCTTGCGCTCGATATTAAGGACCAAATTGTTAAGAACAGTAGAATTTTAATATTGATTAACGTATGCCTGTCCAGCAATTTACATAACTTCGTGCGACATGAGCGGGGACCACACAAAGAGACGCCGTTAATTCTATGGGAATTAAGGAAATGCCAGATAGGGATCACCGCTTTCTATAGCCCTCAATCGGCAGTAACTACCCTTTGCTGACGGCCATTGGTTCATTAATTAATGTGGAAACTAGTGGCATACAATTTAATATAGAACCTATAAATTGTATTTGTGGATTTTCATTTTGTTTATATTAATTAACTAATTGACAGTTATTGTGTAATTACTATTATTAGTGATTATTCAAAACAGTATTCTGATACACACATATGACTTACAGCAAATCCAGAGAATGTTTAATGATTTTGAAAAATGTAAATTACATAGACAAAGTTGTATTCTAGACTGGAATATTTAACATACTTGCCACCAAAGTCAGCTACCGACACAACACAAATATTCAAATACACTACTCGAAACTGCTATATACATATATTCTAGATTTAATATTTAGAATTACCATTCCTTCAAAGAACATAAAAACAAAACTTTTATCCCTTAGTAAAATTTTGAAACTATTTTTTAAGATTTTGAGGCAATCTTTTAGTTGGTTTTATTGATTAACACTGGGAGATATGTGAGACCTTTAAATAGGCAATGGGAACATGTCGGAGAAGGCTTTCGTTTCCTTTTTCAATCCGCTAAAATACTTGAAACCATAAAGAAACTTCAATGGGATCTTTCCCACATCCAAAATACTGTCCTGTCGTACCTCCTGATTTTGACATCATTAAATTGCGCTAACAGCCTGGTGGTTGTTCAATGAATGATTCCTCAATCCTATGTTCTTGATCGACTTGTATTAATGTTCATTCACCTCTTAAGGAGACAGGCATTTAAACGCAATAGAAAGTAAATGTAAATACTTTAAATGTAAGTACTTGTGGAATATTTTGAGGTAACAATTATTATACCATATTCAACGCGTTCAAGCACTTCTTCCTGCCTATTTTTTCAACAAATTGCATTCTGTCGATGACTTCTACAAACATTTATTACCAAGCAGACATACTGGTGAGATATATCGAAGGTCTTTGAAGAAGAAGCTTTCTGAGTTGCTAAAAGATATACTATTGGAAACGAGAAATCGAATGCTGTTTATATATCATGGAACACATTTCATTGTGATTGCTCGATTCGGCTTGAAACAGGCCCTGAGAAGATGAATAGGATCTTAATGAAAGATTACTAGAACAGTATTTCTAAGGACCGGCGTGACTCACGGGACAATACCCAGAAAGCCAACGTTTCGTATAGATATATGTAAATAAGCCTGTATATTTCATGCGGAATTAAAGTTATTTAGAAGTTTGATGAATTGACTCGGCTGCAGTAGGCATCAGGTGTCAGTTCACTTCACTTTTCTCTTGTTACGTATGCTGTTGTTTTAGATTTTTCTAATATTTCTCTGCATTTTTAGTCTCCATCCTACTTTTTTCATACTGTTTATATCTGAAATAACCTGGTCTTCCCATCACATTTTAAGATTTCCTTTTGACCTCTTCTCAGATCTTTTTTATAATAGCTTCTTTCCTTCTATGGATTTGCCCATGTTATCTTATTCCTTAAGATTTAATATTTTGAGTATATACTCTCTTTTCAGAATTTTTCTTATTTCAGTATTCGTTAACTGTTTATATTCTTCAACATTAGTTTTCTTTAGTCCATAAATTTTCCCAATAACTTTTCTCTCGAAGATTTTAAGTCATTTTTCTTCTTTTCTCTAAAACACATCGTTTCATCTCTGTATGTTGCCATTGGTCTAATTGCTGTATGAAATATTTTCATGTTTGTACTTTTGCTCAATTTCTTGTTAATCATTCAAGATTTAAAAACATAATAAACATCATAACCATTCTGAATTCTTTGTAAAATACTGGTGTCTCATCTGTTATTGGTTATTATTATTCCAAAATATTCAAAATTGTTCATTTTTTCAAATGTGTATTCACCTATCTTTATTTCTGATGTGTTATGTCTTTCTGTCCCTGGAATAGATAAAGGTTATTTGAATAACAATCAAAATTGGTATTCTTATTGTTAATTGCAATGTAAAAATATGTGGTATTATATTTGAATTAAATTCCAACTAAATCATCAGCAGCATAAAATATTTACTTTTTTATACACGATTTATCATGTACTTCTTCGGTATATGATTTTATTATTGCACTACTACTCACAAGACATATGTATGTCTATATGGGCGGACTACGTGATTGTCTCATTAAATATTGGCGATCAATAATATAGTGTCTGGAGTATAACAAGAAACGCCCTATCCTATTCTATCAATAAATCGATATGCAAGATGTAGTAACAACCTCCTACCATTACATGTCAGAATTTGAGTAATAAAAGCATTTAGATGAAATCTAGTATATTTTCTGACACTAATTATAAATAAATGATATTAAAATCGTTCAAGCTATACGAGCGTCCTAATAAAATTTATAATTATTGATTTCGTGCTTCTCATTTCTCATCATATATATATATATATATATACATATATACGAGGCGCGTTTTTAAGTAAGGGCCGTTTTGTTGTATACACTAATAGAAAATGCGTGCGCCGTAACGGGTGCGCGTGTGCCGACATTCTTTGGCAACAACTGTGCTTAGTTGCAGCTGTACGGTCTGTTCCGTGTCTGTAAAATGTTCAAGATTATTGAGCCGCCCGCCCCGTGCGAGGTACGGTCAGTGATACGTTTTTTGTCGGCAAGAAACATGCTGTAGACATTCACCAGTAGATTTGTGAAGTTTACGGATCTACTGCCATGTGTGAAGGCAAAATGCGTAAGTGGGTCAGAAACTTCAAAGCTAGCAGCAACAACGTCCACGATGAATCCCGCTTTGGTCGCCCATCTGTGATCAGACGAATGGTGGCTTCAGTTGAAGCGAAAATGCTTCAGAACAGACTCTTCACCATAAGCACTCTTTTAAAAGCACAATTTTGTACAGCACTGACTTAGACATTGAAATGTCTAAGTCAGTACTGCACAAGATTGTTTCTGAAAAGTTCAAGTTTAAGAAAGTGTGCGCCGTTGGGTCCCTAAACTTCTAACGGATTACAAAAATAAAAGATTTGAGTGTTCACTGAATTTTTTGACTTGTTATAACGAAGAAGGTGGCGCAATGTTGAGTCGTGTCGTAACGGGGGACGAAACGTGGGTTCCACATGTTACGCCCGAATCGAAGCATGTTATGTTCTTCGCCATTGCTGATAATACACCACCACCGGCAATCTGCCAACAGTATTAAACTTTAATCATATCTAACTACATTATAGGATGACGGAAAGAATTAGAAAAATCATCGCTCCACCACAATTCTAATAAGAGTATAATTTCATATAACAACTCACAAGAATTGGGAAAAAATATGTGAGATTTAAATCCAGAACCGCAAATATCATGGTGTTAAATTTTTAACATATGGGAGTTAATCTGAGAGTTAACTTGAGAAAGTCTTGGCATAGATGGGACGAAAATGTTATGTAAAATACTATAAAGTTTCTCATGTTGTCATCAAATATACGTCCTTAAAGTATTTAAAACCGACCGATTAATTTTGATTAAATCATCATAGATTTTATCACCATCTGCATTCTGAAAGTTATAGCGGATATTATAGGCACTAGGGAGGCGGTCTGTTTAGAAATTTAAGTATGTTGTAGTCTAGCTGCTAATAAGGCAGATTGATATAAATCCTCCAGAACAAAAGAGGAAGATCTTCCCAAGAAAAGGAAATTTGAAGAAAATCAATAAATATTTTCTTATATTACAATTATTTGATTTTTCCGCTGTTCAGATTTTAAAAAACCCAAAATTTTAAGGATGCCTAGGGAATTATTATAAAGGAATACAAATTGAGTGTTATAAAATAAAGCATTACCATATTCTAATGTTTTAATTTCATATATTCAAACTGAAGTCAAGTTTTCGAAACACTTTTTAAAATTTTGGTCTGATTGTAAATCGCATTTTTAATATCAGCATCATACCACCAGATTCTTTTTATACCTTATTCAATTGTATTCCGTAAACGTACAATTCAAAGCCGTCTACATTATGTAGTAATGACCAAAAAATCATAAACACGCTTGCCTTTTTTTGAACTCATTGTACAAAGATCGAAGCGACATAAGCTCGATTTATAATTCCGCCGTTCGTTGTTAATATTTTATTGTGAAACTACGAATAGCGATGGAAAATTGCTATTTCTTGTAGCATTGTCGGTGAATTATAGTGGGATCACGTGACATTGCTACTGCTCCCTCTTGATAAGATCGGTGAAGAATCTCGCCGTGTGTGGCGAAACCTCATACTTAAACGCATACAAACGTACACCTATAGTACACGTCACTGTGACAAAAATTTTAATCTTTCCCTGTGTAGTCTCCGTAAATACAACCTACAGTCATACAAAACAATACAAATTAACATCCGTGAGGGTTAGGTCTGGCAGTGAAATTAATGCGTGCAGACGAAAAAAATATATAACCACAGCAAAAAGGTAGAAAAATGACTTCGTATAAGTAACTACCTTGTATGTCGCTTAGCACATTTTGACTAATATGCAATGAATACGTTTGCATAAAGTATATATTCATTCCGTACAAAAATTTGAATATAAGAAACTGAATGGTATGGTAAAGTGTACATGTAATATGTGTACATACAATATAATATATTTCATGTCTTAATAAATATTTTAGCATATGCTATTGTTCTTATTTCCACCGCTAGAACGTCATGAATTTATTTAAAAGTGTATATAGATTGTGTTAATAAGACCGAATTATTGGCATGCAGCTACGTGGAAATAAAGAATAGAACTTTGCAAATATTTAAGACTATAGCTGGAGTGAAACAAGGAGGAACTCTTAGTTTATATGTATTTACAATCATGTTTGACGGAGTAATTAAAGGAATCTATAATTGAAAAAGGAAACCACCTGAATTGTTTTACATTCTGTATAATAAAAAACGTAGGCCAATATTTCACGAAGGGAAAGTTAATAACAGGATGAAATTAAAGAGTATGTAGAATATCTTCCTTCTAATACATTTAGTCAACTTTACTTCAGTTAGTCGTTGTATGTGACTGAGTTAATAGTTTTTGTTGAAAGTGTAGCCGTTTCGAAGCAGTATTCTTGTGTGAGCGCCGTAAAGGTCTTAGAAATGTCAATTGCAACGGCATGCAAGTTAGAAGACTTCTTCAGACGATGCGTTCCGTGTTTTCAACAAACCTAAAATGTAGATAATCTTCCAGGACATCGAAGATGAAACTGTGTTGGAAGTGAAAGGCTGCATATGTTACTACACCAATGGATTGGCTTTCGAAGTCCCTAGACGCTAACCCAATTGAAAATGTTTGGGTTATTACAAAGTTGAAACTTTGCGAAGAACATGTACATACAATTTCCCGATTATCTCGTAATATGCAAAATTTGGTCACAATATGGAAAATGTGAGTCCACTCTTAAAAATAATACAAACTAGACAGCATATTAAATATTATCGTATTAGCATATAAGATGTACTTTGTAATAATGTATGTATTTTTTCTATTACATAGAAATATGTATACAAGGATAGTCTGGCGAAAGATGAGACAGAAAATAAAACACTTGAGTTGCGGCAACGATTTTCTAACACATGTCACTTCAACATTAATATATTTGGACCGCCATCAAAGACGTCAAAAGGCTGGTGTACTTCTGCAAAAATTCCCTCATTTGTCTTAAAGTTACTTGGGTTTTGAGAGTAGGTGGAAATCTAAAGAGTCTAGAGTCGGTGCATAAGTTGATTGGAGCACAATACATTTTAATTCATATAGTTTTTTCCGAACAATGCAACTGATTTGGCACTTTCTTTCAAGCTATTGCGGATTTTTTTTTGGTAATGGCAACTTTCACTTTACTCGGAAGAGCAGTATAACATATCCTGTTAATAGTTTGTCATTTTGCAAGATAGTCGACAAGAACTATCCGCTTTGAATCTCAATATATCGTCCAGTCGAAGGAAACGTCTTGGCCTGCTTCGTTGGAAGACTGCCAGGATGCCTTCACTAATGAGATTGTCATTTCGCTTCTGGCACAAAGTATGGAGCCACGTTTTATCGATCGTAACAAAGTGACACAAAAGATCTACCTACTGGGTTGATGTTAAAGAGCTTCAGATTCTTGTTTTAAGTTCGTCTTCTTTCACGTTCTGCCCAGTTTTAACAATCTCCACCACTTTGGTCATGTAACACATCATGAAGTTTTTTAACCATTTCTTGAAGGTAACATATTTTGGTGGTGCATGAGTTTCTTCATCTTTTAGACTTACATTGCCTCGTTTAAAGTGGGCAACCCAGCGGCAGATGGTGACGTTCGAAAGACCATTGTTGCCCAATGTTCCATATCTGCTAAAAGTTGTGTTCATTTTCTTATTATCTTATTATATCTGAATTGCACAACGAATAGCGATTTTATCAATTTTACAACTTCCGCTTAACACGTCTACTTCAAGCTATGAATCTGTCAAACTAAACGTTAGATAGTATTGCAAACGCATAACCTATTCGAAAATAATACCAACTTTTTTCAGTAACTTGTAGGCGAGTCTCACAAATTGGGTCGCAGGTATGGGAAATCACTGTAAATCTATTCTTTAAAATAATAAAAATTAAAGGTCATATTAAATATTAATATATTATATGATGTACTTTGTAACAATGCATATATTTTTTCAATTACCTTTTTTTGGTAGAAATATTAGCATTTTTATTTAGCTTTAATAATGTTGACTTAATTTATTTTTACTAGTCTTTTGATGCGTATGATGTAAAACTATTTCACATCTCCTTCGTTTTAAAACGTGCTCCCCACCCCTGATTGTGACAAAGGCTTTTACAATGCTATAGACATTAAATTTTTTGCTAAAGAAAGTACTCAAAATAATATATGTTCTGTTTTATTTATGTGTATATGGTGCTTACAAATAATTACAGAGAAGCCCTGAGGTCGTCTGTGCGATGTTAACATAAGCTTTTTAGAAGTACCGTCCCATTAATATTGATGATCGAGATGTATTTTTCACATTGCTCAGAAACTCAATTGTTCCCGAAGGTAAAGGGTTTGATTATGATTTACTATTTGTACAGAAGTTCATCAAATACTGCCGTAGACAAACTGTAAAGGTTCAGTTTAATGAAACCTGTTTATGTTGTATGACTAATACTTTCAAGAGACAGGTAATATATTGAAACGCATACTATTATAGACTGTATAAATATTTGAACCATAAAATTCCATATATGTGAGCATAAAATGTACGGTAAACCAATCATCTTCGACAACTAATAAACGCTTTAATATGTTCAGTGAAAACAATTTATTGCGAAAACGAACGCGTGTAGAAGCAAATATCTAATCGAAATTGTTTATTTTAGTGTATTACAATATTTTAGTATGTTGCAATGTTAATTCGACCTTAACCTAAATTCATCTTAATATAAAATTAATTTGTTACTACATAGTCATTTACGATAGCGTAGAAATACTATTCTAAGACATTATTTTTTTGTCAGAATTAATTCTTCTCTGTACTGGAAAATAATTAATAACGTATCTCTAGTTTGTTTCAATGGGACTATAAATTAATATCACAACTAATGAAATATTACAGTCAATAGAGCACTGACTACTACGTGTTTCATTCATTGAGAATTCGTTGCATAGTGTTCCTCCATTTGTACGTCGGTGTTGAATCTAATAACGATAAACGAAGAAATGAGAAAGGTATACTTTCGTATCTCAAATAAGAAAAACTAATAAGTGAAAGTATAGTGACGGACACTATATCGTTATAAATCACAATGAATAGAACAATCCTTTTCTGTTCGATAGATGAAAGTATAATTTTTTTATGTATTCGTTTATCGTTATGGATTAATGCTATATCTGAGTACTAAATTTGTTGTTAGTATTAAGCATTACCGTTCATCAAATAATTAAAAGTACCCATTCGCATTTCATATATAAACAGATAAGAAAGGTCATACGAGGAAAGCGCTACAAGTTCTTGACCTGACTGGCTTATACATGTTCAAACATGTTTAAAGAGCGTCGTGTCATACGAGGGAGCGTTTTTATATTCGCGGAATGGGGGACAAGGGGCGGAAATAAAAAAAAAATTATTTTTCTTTTTCAATATATTCACCTGCAAGACGGATACATTTTTCACATCTTTCAATTAATTTATTTATACCCTCATAAAAAAATGATTTCTCTTTATCTGCAAAATACGCCGAAACTGCCTCCTTGACTTCATCATCGGCAGTAAATTTTTTACCCGGCAGCTCTTTTTTCATTTTCGGAAACAGGTAATAATCACTCGGGGCCAGGTCTGGGCTGTAGGGTGGGTGATTCACAATTTCGAAGCCCACCTTATGCAGGGCAACTAACGCAACGCGGCTCTTGTGGACGGACGCGTGGTCGTGCAAAAGCAGAACACCTTTTGTCAATTTTCCCCGTCTTTTCTCTTTAATGGCTTCTTTTAGTCGCTCTAACACCTTTATCTTTATAATCAATCAACAATACTCCTTCCGAGTCCCAAAATACTGTTGCCACGAGTTTCCCAGCTGATTGTGACACTTTAAATTTCTTGAGAGGCGCTGTGCCCTTTTTATGCCACTGCATGGAGTCTTGTTTGGACTCAGGTTCATAATGATGAACCCAAGTATCGTCTCCAATAACAATTCCACTCAATACACCATCCTTGTCTTCATTACAGAGGTCCAAAAATGCACGTGAACACTCTACGCGCTGTTATTTTTGCGGCGGCGTGAGCATTCTCGGCACCCATCTTGCGCTGACCTTAGACATGCCGAGATGATCGTGTAGGATTTTAAAAATTGTTGTATCGGATACTCCAACCATTTCTGCGAGTTGTTTCTTCTTTAGTCGAGCATCTTCGAGTACAATTTGTTCAACTTTTTGGATAAGTGCTGGCGTGGTCACCTCAATGCTCCTGCCCGGCCTCGGGTCGTCTTCAAGGGATTCCCTTCCTTGTTTAAATAAACTATGCCACTTGTACACCATGGTTTTTTCTGGACAAGAGTCGCCGTAAACCAATGACATCTCATTCATTATGGTCGCGACTGATTTTCCTTGCCTGGTAAGGAACTTTATAACGGCACGATATTCGATTTTTTCCATATTTCACTTTTCACTCCTGATTATGTTACTTGGTTGACGATAGCTCAAAGACTAACTGTCTAATAACAATGAAACTTCGTATTTATACTAATCATGAGTCGCTGCACAGGCCACGGCCCCAATGCGCCTACTCACCCCTCTACAACCCGCTCATTCCGCGAATATAAAAACGCTCCCTCGTAGTTGCACATGCGGTAAATCTACGCTCTAAACAGTAAAAAGTTCTATCAGTTATCAATTCGCAATCAAGTAATTAGTGCATGAAAATATGTCGGTTAATAAAAATTGAATTCCGTGCGGTCTCTAAATTTTTAGCAGAAGAGGGAATACTGCTAATTAAACAATATTAAGTAGGCGTTTATGGTGAGAGAGGCGAAAGTACTTTGGAGATGATGAGCATCCTGGTCGCCAATTGAATACCACGAAAGACTTCATTTATTGAAGAATTGACATTAGAATATTGCTATTTAGAAGTGAAGGAATTATCAACAATACTCAGCATTTCTGAAACAAGCCGAATTTTGCGTGATTGTTTATGCATTGTTTAACTTCTCAAAAATTCATCCTATTATGGACGAGAAAGGAAAATATACAAGGAAGCATTCGTCAACCTATTTCTTTTTTTGGTTGAAAAAAATGTGTCTGAAGAATGCGTGTTTTATATGTGTTACAAATGCCTCCATATTGACATTATTAAGCATTGCATATAAGAGATGATTCATTTGGAGGTACTATTAAAAAATGAAAAAATAAGAAATTCAATTTTATCGGGTATTCTTTATTGTTATACAAAAGAACGATTCTTGATATTTGTTTTTTAAAAATTATTTCCTTCGAATGTTGGCCATAATTCCGCCTAACATAGTCCATTCTGAAGTTCTTATTTTCGATGACGCGTTCGAGCATTTTATGTGGTATTTGACGAACAACACGAGTAATGCTGGCATTCAGTTGCTCAATAGTAGCTAACGTATCCACGTGGACTTTGGACTTTACGTAGTCCCAAAGGAAAAATCCTAAAAGTGTGATATCACATGATCTAAGCGGTCATTGCATAGGTCTATTACGTGAAACTAAATGTTCACCAAATTGTTCTCGCAGTAAAGTCATGCTTTCACGGGCTGTGTGGCAAGTAGCGCCGTCTGTTGGAATCAAATATCGACGAAATTACGGGTTTCAATTTCAAGCAGTAAATAGTCTGTTATCATAGTGTGGTAACGGAGGCCATTCACAGTTACGTTGCAGCCGTCTTCATTTCTTAAGAAATATGGACCGATGATTGCACTTGCACATAAACCACACAAAATCGTGGTTTTGTCTGGATATAATGGGAGCTCGTGAACCTCTCCGGGTTGCTCTCCACTTCAAATACAGCAAATGTGCTTATCAACGTAGCCATTAAGCTAGAAATAGGTCTCATTGCTGAACAAAATTCTGTTCGAAAATAGTGAATCTTCTTCCATCTTTTCAAGAGCTCAAAGACTGAAACGGTGACGATTCGAAAGGTCAGTCGCTTTTAATTCTCGAACAAGTTGAATTTTATACGCTTTTAAACCAAGACCCTGACGTAAAATACGTCAAGCTGTGGCACACGACAAGCCAAGCTGTTGAGATCTACGTCAAATCGATTCTTCACTGTCATCGCTTACACTCTTAGCTACCATCGCTATATTTTCTTCACTACGTACTAGGTGTGGTCTATTTGGTCACTTATTACCCAATAATGGAAATTGCTTTTCAAATTTTTCGACGTTATAGCGAATTGTGCGTTCGGTGGGCCAATTTCGTAGACCATAAGTTGCTTAAGCACACGAAACACATTTCTCGCGGAACAGTAATTTTCGTAATACAGCTGAATAATTTGTAGACGCTGTGCCGGGTTGAATCTTACATAATAAAATGTTACATAATACTTAACTAAAATAGCGTGAAAGTTTGTCACGATCCACGCTTTATCTGTCAGGAGATCGATATTGATAAATTACATCATAATAAATCACCATTATATGATGACACAAAGAAATTAATCGCTCAAAAAGACTTTACATTTTTAAACCAAATCTCCTGGCAGTGTTTACTCTGTAGAGGATAATAAATGATTTAAATGATTCAATTTCCATTTAAAAATTTCCAGTCTTTAAAGAAAATTTAATAATGAATTACCGCTCTACATAAACGAACACATTCTTCTTTTCGGCCGGGAATGCTTCTAATAAGATGTTCTACGAACCCCTGTGGAAGTTGCTTACATCATTTTTGTGATATCTCAAGCAATTTATAACGTACACTTTCAACGAATACGCTGATATGTACATATACGGCATTTGGGTTTTGCAATGGAAATGTGAACTTGGCCAAATTCGGTACGATACGGTTTCCACATCTACCAATACATTGCGAAAATTGGTTCGGGGACTTGATGAAACAAGCACATTTATTTCCAGTCTCCAGATAGACCAAGACATCATCATACGATCTAAGTTGAAAGAGGAATTTTGAATATTGTTCATTAGGATTCTACTTGTAATACTAGACAAATAGCCCAGGAACATTCCAAATAAGACAACAATTAAGTGCTTACAAAAAGCCTTTTTAAGACCGTCTCGTGTTACAAAAGTATAACCGTTATACGAAAATGACACTTTGCAAAGAATAATGTTTTGCAACACAATTTTAAACAAAATTTATGAACATCCAAACATTTTATCACTTATTTTATAGAGTGATGAATGCAGGTTCACAAGAGATGGTGTGTGTCTTTAGCAGTCAATATCAATCTTTCGACAGATGAAAATTCTAGAGCTCTTCGAGAATTTGGACACCTAAGAATATTTTCTGTGCATGTTGGACTAGGTTTCTTAAACTTTCAAATTATAGAAGCGATATTTCTTTCGAATAGACTAAATGCCAGTGAATACGTAGATTTGTTGGAGCTAGTATTTGATAATGTTCCATTAAATGTCAGAGCCAACATACTCATGCCACAAAAATAAACCAGGATATGATCTTTATCTTCTTTATTTATATTTTTTAAAGCATGTCTCTGTCCAGTGAAGTGAAAGTAATAAATAGAATAAACATATATTACATGCACGATGGTACACCAGCTCGTAATACAAAAATTACAAGAGCAAGGTTGAGTGAACGTTTTCCAGATATGTGGACCGGACGAAATAGACCAATATCATAGCCTGCAGTCACCAGATATGAATCTTCTTCACTTCTTTGTTTATATTTTTTGAAAGATAAAATTTATGCGATGTCTCTGTCCAGTGAAGTGAAAGTAATAAATAGAATAAACACCAAAATACAATAAACTACCCCAGATATGTTATTATACATGTTGCAATGCGTCTTAAATTCAATTCCACAAATGCTATAGCTTTGCGGTCTAACCAATGGCTACCAGTTTATGTATTTATATTAATTATCTTTATTATTGTCATTTTCATTAGACTTCTATTCTACAATTCGTACTTTATCCTCTTCTGATTTATTGATGATTTTATACCATGTCAAATCTACCCTTCTTTTAAGCATATTCGTATGGTTTAACTAATGACAAATCAACATTTCTGTATTAAGTTTGTCGATCTAGAATTAATAATAGCCGTCCTACCTGAGCTGACGAGTATCTGGGAATTTCTGACCAGCCTGTATAACAATTTCCACCTATTACTTTATTTTGATAAGCGACGGAGGAAATAAACAAAAATCTAAAAAGATCTTTGAAATCTTATTATCACCTCAACTAATGCTACTGTTTGTTGCTCTGAAAACTGCTGTAAGTCGATGGCGGACGGGTTTATGTATGGGTAATGGGTCATGGGTCAATGGAGCGTTACGGTTACGATTGGGTTCAACAAATAGTAGCGGTAGTTGAGCCCTGAAAATGTCCCATACAAATGGGTATGAAACGTCGGCAGATATACCAGAGACGCGGTTCCAGCCCGGAAGCCCAGAAGAAGATAGTATGGACGACGACCGCGGATGTCTACGTACCAGATAATGTATTATTTTATACAACGAATATATACATACGTTAATCGCAGCTAAATAAACATCGTGTATACTCGTCAAACACAGTTAACCGATTAACTGATTAATATTAGGAGATGACGAAAAAGTTCAAATCTGCCGCTCACTATTCCCACTTCGTACCATGCAATGATAGCGATGCTATTATTCAGACCACTCCATAGCTGAGATGACACGCGTGATATGCAATAGGTTATATCTTTTTAAGTTGAACTTTATTAGCTAAGAATATAACATTAAAGCCTTCACTGGAATATGTTTGAAGCAATATAATTAATTCTAGACCGGTATAAGTGCCTATACTGGCCAAAACGAAATCACGACCACCCCAAGGTCCCTACTTTACAATAAATATGAAAATAATCGAATTAATGCGAGCTATAAAAATCAAAATTTGAATTAATATAATGAACGTTTTCTAAGAAACAATCATTAATGTATTTTATATGAATTATTTACGCAAGTTTATTTAGGTATAATTTAATATATTATTTTTTCTCATATTAGATCGCATTTTCCATCAATAGTATTGAAATACCAGCGCTGGTTAAATGATGAATTAACGAGCATGCGAGAGTGAAAAAGAAGACGGTTAACGCGGGCCCTCATTGCATTACCGACAATTTTGAGGAATGGCTCACGGCCGGTGCAGTCTAATTAGCACCTCCTGCTGGCCACCGCATGAAATGACATTGCTCTTTCGCATTGCGCCTTCGATAATGGAATTAATTACGAGATGTCTTATACAACTGCTGTGGGCCGTACAAGTGCGAAGCATGGTCCAGATTGTTGAGATGATAGTCGGTGCTCATGAGCGAATATATAAAGACGATATATAGCTGTACATATCTATGGCCTTGCTTTTCGAAAATTTATTAAATCTATACTAAAAAGACGTTGTAAAAACGTAATCATAAATTTTACTACTCAAAATCACATGAGCAAAAATAATAGAACCGTGAGATTTAAAATTATTAATTAGGACGCGGGGAAAACTTCACTGACTGCCGTAAAGTGCTTTTAATCTACGTAACTATCAAGCAATTGAATAAATCCATATGTACTCGTATTTACGGAATATTCAAAAAAGAGTAGTTTTCATGAAATATTTTGATATATTGATAAAAGCCAGAATATTGTATCGGATCCCTGTTAGCATTGAACACATAAATATATATGCTGTTGTCTAATTCACGGTACTTTTTTATATTTTTGATTAAGTGTAGGCAATCCACGGTTACCCTATGATTATTTTTCTAACACTAAACTGGATCTCTGAGTCCGATAAGTTTGATCTAGGAGATGTTCTTTATATCGGGTTCTTTTTAAACGTTTCTCTAATCGATGTATTTGTTTGTCATAATCTCGACAATTTATTTCATCTATCCTTGATTTTTGATTAATCTCGACTCTAAGGATTGTATAAATTGTTACCGACATGTTACTTAAATTCGCAATTTTTAAAAATCTCATTTTAAATTTTCGTAACTGGGTAAAACGGTAAGCATGTACATAGATTGTTTATCGCTATTGTTTTACGGTGGCAAACAAATGGATTGACTTTTTTTAGTTAGGTTTTCTAATTAATCATACGATTATTTTCGAATCAAAATCACAATGGTTTTGATGCGGAAATAATCATTAAGATTCCCGACGTGTTTAATAAAATTAATTTTATCTATCTAAGGATAGTTTCATTTGACTGCTCTGATCCATCGTTTCGAGACGAAGAACCGCCAGATGAGACTCCTGAAAGAAGGAAAGAATAATTCGTTAACGAGGTCATGATCAACTACCGATCTTTTAATAGGCGAAGCGCATCTTAATCAATATCTGGTGGACATTAGAATTGTTTTTTGTTCAACTATTATGGCATCTGCTGTGTTCCAGTACTTGTCTTTTTACGTGCAGTAATAACATGAAATTATTTAATTTACGAGATAAACGCGACACTGTATTTTCCTTTGTTCGGATAATTTAATTTTTGTTCGTAAGGTAGAAGTATATTTCTTTTCACTACCATAATGTATTGCCTTGAAGTGCCATCGTCGGGGTCAAAGTTAACTGATAAGCCTTCAATAGGCGAAACGCGTCTTAATCAATATTTCGTCGACAATAAAGTTGTTCTTTATTCAATTACTCGAGCTAGTTAACCTATTATCTAACAGGCTATGCAATATCCTTTGATAGTAGACGTAGTTTCTTAGTTGTTTTACTAAGAAGATGCTGTTTTATAAGAAACTTTTTGGTGAAAGGAGACAATATTCATAATGAAGTATGAAAGCAGTAAATTTCTAAGAAAGGAACACATAAAATGTGGCAAAACGAAGAATGAATTTCATAGTCAAATTACAAAGAAAATGCAGTGTTGAACAACACAAAACAAATCAGAAATGAAATAAAACTCAATTGGAAATATATTTACCAGAGCTGGTCTGATTTTCTTTTCTATAAATAATATGCAACTTCGATCTATCTGGTTGTAAAAGATTCCATGCGGTGAGAAAGCATCCCCACGTTTTTTCTTGCGAAAACTATGTGCTTCTGGTTACAGGGACTCTGTTTTTACCATACAGTCCATAAGGTTAATTCTAGATTAGCTTTTCTCAACCTTTTTAGATAGTAACTCAATAAATTTGTTTGTACTTGTACCGTAACCCAAATACATACATTAAAACTCTTTTTTTTATAGTTCGTCTAGCGATACCGACCGCTAATATTTATGTAGGTCCTCTATCATTTCGCCGTGGCCAAAAGTTTGAGAAACGTTGTTATCGATTACCCACCACAAGTATAAGGATAAAAAAAATTAAAACCTCGAATTGACAAATCCTTTCTCATTAATCTCTTTTAGACAAAGCCCTGAATGATTAACATTTATTTAGTTCACTAAAAAGTTTTTATCGGGAAAGAAATGATCAATCGAGGCGATATAAAGAAAATACATTTTCAATAATTTGCGTCGAAACTAGAATCCTTTCACACAAATGAAATTAAAAAATACAATCTATAAAAGGGCAGCACGTTATAGAAAATGAAGGAAAATGTCTCTGATATAAAATAATGTGCTTTATTTTCATTATTTACAATATTTTGCCTGATCATGTATAATAATCAACGATCAGTATCTTTTCATGTTCATGTAAGCGAAGAAATTTATTCACAAAATTTAAATTAAACCTATCATTGTTAGGCAAACGGTATTGCAAATTAATTGAACGTCTTAACAATCCGACTACATAAATACATTGCTTTTATTCGTACATATCAAAGCTTTAACACCAAAAATAACTATGGTTACAGCTGTAATTGACCTGTTGAACAGCAGAGAGTATCATGTATCATGATGTATCATGAAAATATTGCGGTGCATTAAAGTATATCTAATAATGGAAGTAGACGTTATTTGTATTGAGATTGAACGGTGTGGGTGCAGCAGTATAAGTGCGTCGTTTACAAACTGTAACAACGGCGAGCCGAGATGAACAACTAGATAGTCTTTATGAATTATGTATGTACGTATGTATGTATGTATGTATGTAATTCGTGCACTGCTACATATCAAAATTCGATTACACGAGTATCATTAAATAGAAAACAAACATCCGTGGGGCAGTAATCACGAGTGGGTCTGGTTTTTATTTACGTGTCAAAATATATAACTTAAGATTTATGAAGTGGGTGCTATTATTCTCGAAAACAGATGGCTGGTAATACATTATAACATTTACCAACCAGTTAACATTGCAAAGAAAAACGTAATTCAAATGAAGTGGATAATGAAAATTTTTAATGCGCTATCAGCAAAAACTAAACACTGTAGCCTTCTTGAATTAAAATTCTTTTTTGCTACAAATAAAATAAATAATTTCACGGACAGTATTTATATCGTGAAATATTAACTAGTTTTAATGTTGAAAAACAAAATTCAAATAAGATTTGATCAAATAAGATGTACGGGCAATTAACTAAATAAAATATTCATATCTTTCGTTATGATACTGAATCTTTCACTGTTAAATGTCAGCGCTCCACGAATGCCAGATTATAGCAACATCGTTTTGTTTTTTTGTATATAAGTCATAGTGGAAATTTGATAGTGTATAAGTTCTATAGTGATTCTCTTAGTTTTTATCGGTCGTGCTGCATAATTCTACTGCGGCATTCGCGTTATTTATGGAAAAATTTAGATTTTCGCACAATGGAAATTGAGGTATTTGTTTTGCGTGTTCTTTTTTTTTTAACTTTGAATTTCTGTTAACAGATAGACTATTGACTGAATTATATAATTGCTCCATATGTTACTAATTTCTGTTTTAAGTTTTCCTAGACAACTTAGGACTCAGTGAACAGCGTTCATTCAAAATCCTGAACCGTTTCTTTTAATATAAAGATATAAATAAAGACACATATGTCCAAAATATTAAAAACATAAAGTCTGTGTTGGATTGGATTATATTGAAATAAAACGAAACTCAAGATCATTTCACGCGAAAGTTTGGGGAGGAGCAGAGTATGAATCAGACTCATAAGGGCACATTAATCATATTGTTTGAAAACATTGGTTATTTCTCCTTAGCGCATCACTACATTTTTACAACGAACCTTTTAGATAAGTAGAAAGAGGATTTTAAGGTACTTTCGTAATGGGAGAAAATTACATGTTTTATACGGTTTGCCTCCAAATAATTTATACTGAAAAACGTAAAGTTTTAGTTCGTCGCTTGACGACAATTGCTTCTATGATGTAGGTATAGGAGCTTGTTGCACTCACACTCATTACCAAACCTTATATACTTTATAGATGTGTATACTCTCTGACACAAATTTTCGCATTTTCTGCATAAGCGGTGGGCGGATTTGCAAGCCTACTTATAATATAAAATTTCTTTCCAGTTCCACCAAACACAAACATGACCTTGTTTGAACGAAGACTATATGTTGATGTGAATTTCATTTCACCAACCATATTCCAGTATCTTTTTTATTCTACATTTTGGTAGCGTTTGTGTAGTCAATTGCAAACACATATACGACTTTTTCGGACAACTCGTACAAAGCCCAAGTATCGTATTGTTGACAATATCAAGCCTACATAGGTGCCCTAAAACTGTCCAAACTGTCGATAGGCATGTAGTCTTCCTGCGAATTTTCAAGTTGTGATTCGTAGTTCCGAATTAATTAATTATTTTGTCGGTATGGGGGAAAACTACTTGACCAGAATGAGGAATTCATTTTTGCCAAGCAAAATTTAACGAACTACTTTTGACATGCACCCCGCTTACTTCATCTTTCCTATATACACAACCCAAAAAATACGCTACTTTCTTCGATTTTGAAATAAACTATCTTCTAAAATATAATCATTTTTGTTACCAAATTACATTTGCTACCAAAATGTCTGCTCATATGTCACTGTCAAACACCTAAACAAGTTTGACCAGCCTATGGAAATTATACCTTAATGTCGTCTGCAGTTAAACCCCAAGAACTTTACGATCAACCCAATATTTCTGCTGAAGGGGAATATATCGAATAAATGAAAATATTTTCGCCAAGATTTCTTAACTATTTTTGTTTTCTATGTCATTTCGATTGTTTTTGGAACATGGGATCTTTTTACGTATTGAAGTTCGACACCATGCTTCTTCACATCTGTATACCAATGGAAATTAAATAATAAAATATTAACTAGCACATACAAAACACTACTATATTAATTAAATGATTGAGATCTGGGCTAACTCTAGTATTGCAGTAATAAAAAGAAGACTTAGTATTTAACTAATTTACGTTGAGCATCGTTCAGGATGTGGAATAATAACGCTGTCCTTAAAATTTTATTTACTAATTTAAATAAAAGATATCCCGAAGCTTTGAACGTATGAATAAAAATAATTAGTGAGCCAGAGCAACAGATAAAATTAAAAATATAATCAATTGCAAGTGCTGTAATATAGTAAATTAGGTAATAAGCCGTGTATTCGTAAAAAAAGTAAATATCTATCAATACGTGGTGGTCTTGCATGTACATATATGCATGTAACTTCTTGCCATGCGTAGTGCGAAGGCACTGCAATAGAAGAGAGGGCGATTTCTAAAAGATTGGGCCTTTTAAAAGAATCGGTTTGACGAAGGGGAGGTGCTCTAGTAAATTTGAAATGAACCCATTACGGCACAGAAGAAGCGCACCAAATTTTACAAATAAATTAATAGGCTTTAAATTGATTATAATTAGTAGATAGGTAGGTGATTGAGTGGAATAATAAATATGTCTGGGTGAAAAGGCATTAGAATTTGAATTTCTAGTCGTAACTAGAAACTGGATGAAATAGTACTAATATTAATTGTAATATTGAAGGGCTATTCTATGAAACGTTCCTAGTTGCAGAATTATGTTTGTCCTAAATAAAAAGTTTGTTAGAAAACGAAAAAGTCTCTTATGTACAGGTTGGTAGAGAAGTTTTGAAAGCGACACCTATTAAGCAGTAGAAGAATCAAAATTCATTCGCCATTTTAATATTTCATGTCATATGAACACACTAAAAATTTTATCTCGATCTGTCAATTCATTCATTGTTAGCAATCCATTTGAATTAGACGTGTCGGTGTATTTTTTAACAATGGAAAAAACTGAATATCGCGATGTGATAAAATTCTTTGTTTTGGAAGGTTTATCAGCAACAGAAATTCATACAAAAGTGGTGAACGTGTTAAAGGAATGTGCTCCTTCATTTCCAACAGTACGTCGAGGGGTTTTAGAGTTTAAACGTGGTCGTACAAGCGTTGAAGATGAACCACGTAGTGGGCGACCAAAAATTGCAACAACAGCAGAAATCATTGAACAAGTACATAATATGGTTAGTGAAGATCCCAATTTGACTAGGCGTGAAATTGCTAATACCATAGGCATCTCAGATGAACGAGTACTCCATATTTTATATGAAGAATTACATATGAAAAAGCTGTTTGGAAAGTTAGTGCCGCATTCGTTAACAATTCAACAAAAACTGGATCGAAAACAAATTTCTCAGCGTAACTTGGTGCGTTTCAAGCGGAATAAAACCGATTTCTTGCGTCGTTTTATAACTATGGATGAGACTTTGATCTACCACCATGATCCTAAATTGAAAAAAGAACGATTACAGTGGACTATGGTTGGTTGTTCAACTCCAATAGAGGCGAAGTCAGGACGATCGGCAAAAAAAGTTATAGCATCAGTGTTTTGGGACGCAAAAGGAATTTTATTGATTGATTATCTTGAAAAAGGTAAAACAATTAACTCAGAGTATTATTGTAACCTATTAGATCAACTGGATGCAAAAATTCGTGAAAAAAGTCCTGGTTTAGCAAAAAAAAAATAATTTTTCAACAAGACAATGCGTCTTCACACAAAAGTGTTTTGACGATGGCTAAATTGAATGAATTAAAGTACGAATTGCTTGAACAACCACCGTATTCACCAGATTTGGCTCAGAGTGGTTACTACCTCTTCAGAAGCTTGAAACAATTCGTTCGTGGAAAGCGTTTTTCATCGAATGAAGAAGCTATTTCAGCTGTGGAACAGTAGAGCTTTCTGAAAATCATTACAGAGATGGTATAAAGTGATTGGAGGATCATTGGAATAAATGTATTGAAGTTGAGGGAGATTACATTGAATAATAAAACTAATTTCATTTAAAAATTCACATTGTTTTATTTTTGCTTTCAAAACTTTTCTGCCAACCTGTATTACACAAAAAGAATTTGCCTTTCGAATTAACCCACAAACGTCGGCTTTTGATAATAATTTTCGTGTTTAAATCGAATCGTATTTAAATTAAAAACCAAACTTAAAAATATGATACAGAAGAAGTTATTATATATCCAGAGCCTAACGGAAATAATAGTTATTTGTTGTTGCCAAGATTATTCTTTAATGTTTCGGAATAAAGAATTCACATAAATTTTCTTTCTCTATAAGTTTAAATTAGAGTCTAAATGGCATTTTAGAAAAAGTTATGTCTTACAATAAAAATAATGAAACTAATATATACAATGAGAATGTAACATTACAATTTTCACTTGATACCCTTTCAACTATTCCCTAAAAGCTTATAGTATTGCGTTTTAATCAATATAACTTTAAGGTAGTTATTTTCTTACGAATTCTGCGTTAATTCTTAACAATGTAAACTGCATTAAGTTACAAAATTTTATTATCCGTCCAATCTAAATTGTACAGTGTGGAACTTTAATTGGTCCTGTGGTTTCGCAATGTCCGCGAAGACAACAGATTGCGTCAGTATCGGAACATCTTGCACACATGGACAGGCCGAGGAATAGTTCGCGCGGGACAAAAGCTGCAGCTAGTTTTTATTGCAATTAAAAAGCGACGATCGCAACAGACGGGTTCTCTGTCGGAAAATAATTGGACAACGAAAAAATGCCGGTCTTCCAAAAAACTTGCTCCACGTAAGCGCAACTTGACGCTCTAGAATTTCGAAAGTGTCGCTTCTTCCCGAGGTTACCTGACACAGCGTTGATTTGCACAACCCTGGGTGTCCTTTGTACCACTAACAAATTCTTAATTCAGTCTCGGATCTACAACACGTTCACTGGATAGATTTCTTTCGTCGCCATGTTGAGAGATGACAATATACACGTAGCCCGTTCTTTTGCTTCGACACCTGTGCAATAAATAATTAAAACCTCTATCGTCATATCTTTATATTCCTCATAAAAGAGAAGTAATGAATACTAATAAAGATACATAGGTTAATGTCAATAAAACGCATTATACAGTTGTTCTTGGTACCGCCTTGCTCATTCTGGATGTATATATCGTGCTATTATAAGTTAGATTAAAGCTAGAGAGGAATATATTTTGAAATAAAGTTTTATATTAAGCGTCTTACAATGTTATATATTTTTAATTATTTCACATAACTTAATTTTGTAGCAAATGTAATTTATATTTTGAAATAGATACGAATATTTTACTGTAGAATCAGTTTAACTAAATTTCAATTTCCTAATAGACAACAACGAGTAGTAAGAACTTTCATTTTGGATCTCATAACATAACTAATGACATGCAAGGCTATTATTTTCACTCTAATATATTACACAGGCCAACACACATTTTGGTGCCTGCGATTTTTTAACTGTTCCTGGGTAATTTTTGGATGCAGAATGTAAAAAAGTTCTCAGATTTGGTCTATCAGATCTAGTTTTTGAGATTTTTTTAAAAAATTGTGTATATATTTTACGTTATAACTGTTATAATATATAATATTACTATTGACAGTTAAAAAAACAAAGACACATGGATTTAAGTATTTATTGCAAAAACTTAATTTACATAATTACATTAGTCACTAATCACATAAAAATTTTCTTTTATACGACTTTCTAGAATGGAGTTTACTAGGGCAGTCTCGCTGAAGGCTCCGGCAGTAGTCCGCCATCATGTGGCTATCCCATCGTCCTTGATAACGATCTTCTATAGTTTTAATATCCTGATGGAATCTTTCCCCCTGTTCTTCACTACAATCACCTACGTTTTCTGTAAAACGATCTAGGTGGCTGTGGAGGTAGTGAACTTTTATACTCATGTTACAGCCGAGAATATTAAAATTTGAAAGCATAGTTTCCACTAATTTTACGTAATTCTCTGCTTTATGATTGCCAAGAAAATTTTGTACTAGTTGAACAAATGAACACCAAGCGTTAGATTCAGTCTCGTTCATTGATGTGGTGAATTGTGGATCTTTAACAAGTTGCCTTATTTGAGGACCATCAAATATACCAGCTTTTAGTTTTTCCGTGCTAATGCCAGGAAATTTACGTGATAAATACCCAAAACAATTTCCATCTCGATTTAAAGCCTTCACAAATTGCTTCATTAAGCCTAGCTTGATATGCAAGGGCGAAAGTAAGATTTTTTCTCTTGCAACCAAAGGTTCGTTGATTACGTTTTGTTTTCCTTGAATCATGACATCTCTTGAAGGCCATTTTTTTTTAACCCAGTGCTCATTTTTATCTTTGCTGTCCCAAATGCACAAAAAACAAGGATATTTTCTATTTTGACGATTAAGTACATATTTATCCCTTTATTTGTTGTCCTTTATCAGAAAAAAATATTAATTAACCTGTAACCTGTATCTCAAAAACTAGAGCTGATAGAAAAAATCAGGTGGCATTTTTGGAATCAGCACATTAAAAACATCTAAAATCAGATGTTAGATTTCCGGCACCAAATTTTTTTTTTCATTTTGTTGCCCTGTGTTATTTATACTTTTAAATAAAAGGAGAATAAATTTTGCATTGTTCTAAACAAGTGAATATTTCAGTTTCGTAGGTATAACTTCAAGTAGTTTCAATTTCTGTGTATGAAAACAGTTAAACATAGTGTAAGGTTTAATATAAAACATAATAATACTCGATGTTATTAAAATAGAAAATTAAAAATAAAACATCTTTTAATCGCGAAATTGTAGGTAAGAACAACAATGAAATTTTTATGTTTTTATTCGCCACAAAAATACACGCGGCTGCCACGGATAGCACCACACTTTTACTACGTCATTGAGTTTATAAAATTATTCAAGAGTTCCTGAGGGATTCCTGGCTACTCTTCATTTGAGGAGAATTTTTAACTCGTTAAGTGCCAAATATGTTCGATGGAATTCAAGTCAGGAGCACAAGGAGGCTAGTCCATTCTAGTATTTCAATTGTCCTTAAACAAATCATCGATGAAATTAGCGTGGTGAAAGCGAACATTATCGTCCTTAAAAATGAACCTTTGACTGATTACACTAACGTAAGAAATAAGTTAGGAGGTGATGTGAGGACCCAGACTTCAGGAAAAAATTTAGTACGGTTGGTTGAATGTCTAATTTCGATGAATGAACGAATGCATATAATGTGATGGCAGTTAATAGGATGGAGCAAAAACTTTTCAATTTTTCTTCGATTGGTGGACTTTAGATTTGTAAAACTGTTACAAATGTACGTCAAACGATTGTCATTATTATTACATATTAAACATTATTGTTGTAGGTGCGTCTAACTAAGTTCCCTTAAGGTTTTATTGACGCATTATGCACTTTTTATGAACCAAAAGTTCAATACAAGTAAAGAGATTTTACCAACGTTAAGTCATTACTGGAAACTAGGCAGTGGTGCTGTTGATATTGCTCATATTCTCATTGAAGCTTAAGACCAAGATGTTATCTCGAATTGCGCAGAATAGGTATAAAAAATTCAGGAACGATAAAACAAATCTTCAAGAAGAGTAACGTTCCGGATAATCTTCCATTGTTAACCAAGAGGCTTTTCAGCAAAGAATTAAGGCCACTCCGGCTTCCAATGCCACAATTGTCACACGAGCTGGATCTTTCGCTGTGCGCACTCAGTCGCCAACTTCATAAACTGGTAAATACAGAGGAGTAACTCATGAATTAACTTCAGAATATTCACAGTCACGAATGGAAATCTGGAATCAACTTCTCGTGAATCCATAGCATCTGCATATTTATCAAGGAACTGTAACATGTGACGTATGATTCTGCCTTCCCAATCCAAACAAATCAAATCAGTAGTTAACCTGCATCCTCATCTGCAGAGCCTGTGATCAAACGCAAAATGTTTGCGTGTTGCTGTGTGTTTGGGGGAATTACGAAGATGTTATACACTTCAAATTGATATCAGAAGGTAGAGTGTTAAACCTTGAACTACACTGTAGAATAATTGGATGGAATGTATGCACTTTTAGGAGAAAGATACCCCACATTAATCAATAGGAAATGCGTACTATTCCATTAACATAATGTTGGGTTGCTCTGACCAAGGAACTTTCCAGAAACAGGAAGATTTGCTTACTTACTGCCCGGATGTAGCACTATTCAATTACCACCTTTCTAGGTTAGCAGCATACTTTCTTGATGAGCGTACTTTTGTTGATTTTGTGTAGACGGAGGGAAGGTATAAGCCTGGAATCGAAAACTCTACCAGACAGTGGTAGAGTACTAACGACCATGCATCATATTTTAAAAATTAATAAATTTTGTGTTTCCTTAAATTAAATTTTATTCACAAGAAACGAAAAAAAAATTTACTGCGCGCTTTAAAAGATTGTTAAAAATCCAATTCAAAGCTTTTGTAAAAAAAACTACAAATAGTTGTATTAACCGCAACATGAAGATGCTATATCTTCACATTGTGGCTAAACATGAATCTTACTAAGTGGTGCATAAATTTCCGTAACACGATTGGTTCTTGAATTGTTTCATATCAACAGTAATCAGATTTAGACAAGGCTTTAAAATGGCAACATATCCATTTAATTACGTTAGCAGCAGTAAGACAACTAAGCAATCAGAACTGCACTGCCATAAATAGTTATAACGCCACTAGAATTTGTCTTATATAAAACTGTTAAAGATTATTGTTATTTTGAATATTAATAAGTAAAAACATTCGAAATTATATTTATTGCGAATTAAAGCAAAATTTTGCTTAAGATTCAAATTTTATTTCGCTCGCGAACTTATTTTGAGATGTAAAGTTTAAAAATCAGTAATGTTTGTTTTACTCAATAATCGTTAAGCGAAATACAAGTCTTTGTTTACCTCACACAACACAATTTAAACCTAAGCGGACTAATTCAATGGACTTGCCTGAAGCTTTCACGTCAGTCAATCGTTTATCAATGTTTCAATTTCCTAGCAGATTTACATAAATTTACGACTAACTGACTGTCGCATCGTCAACGATGGCATCTCGAATTCTCATTACTGACGCATTATTAAAATCGACAGCATAAAGAAGTCGAGGTGGTGCCGATAATTAGGCTCTGGTTCATACCAGAGGCGACTTCCTAACGATCCGACCTTATTAGCGAAATCTGCTTCATCCAGTTTAATTAATACGTAGGTACGCACGGTCAAAAGGTTCGTGCACGTGTGTATGTGTGAAGATATTGCCACACTCTCGTACTTGTCTCATCTATCTACCTCTTCCTGTATTATTTAACTTCTTTCTCATTATGGTTTAGAAGAAATAAAGTCATTGGTTTACGTTAATAATTCAGATGTCTAATGCGGCGCAATGCAACAAAGATCGAATAATAAAAATCCTGCATTCTCGTTGTAACTTTATTTACATTATTGTAAACTAAACTCTTTCACAAAATTAACGTTATCAGGAAAACTTATCAGGAAAACTTATCATTATTACTTTTTTTTATTAATTAATTTTTCGAAATTTTTAATCATTAAACATTTTATGTAGTTTGTCTGAGATGTCTTTTGTCGCGTTAATGATATTGATAAACAATTGCAATCTTCCGACAGATATAAAGTAGCATTTTGCATTTGCTTGTCAATAAGACATTTAACGCTATGAGTTTTGAAAGGCTATAAATTCAGGTTTACTAGTGATTTTTTTAAGTTAATTTCATTAATTGAAATTAATTAAAAGAAATGAATCGTCCACGCAACTAAGATAAGAAGAAGCAGCAATGTAAACGGTAGCCCTAGTTAACAATGAAAGTAGCCAGCAATATGAAGCTAACTTGTTTACAGTTAGTTATTTAATAGTTACTTGAACAGTTAAACGTTTGAATGAACTTCGAAGTAACTACAGAAGCCCAAGACGGAGTCGTAGGAACTCTACAGATGCAAGAGATGAACGATAACTTATGCAAGTTGCCTTAAGGAACAGGAGTTTCACCAATTTAGAGCTAAGCAGAACCTTAGCATCACCTCGAAATGTAGCAATTTCTGCACGAGTGTTCAGAAGAGGACTTGGTAAAGGATTGCACAGTGTTCACCAGGGAACATACAGTTACTAGATCGCGTTTTGAAAGGGAACATGTTAATTGGACGATTGATGACGGGAAGCAAGTTTTCAGACCTAACAAGAGTAAGCCTTAATTCCTAGATGGACGTGAACAAAGCCGGCAAAGACCAGGGGAGAAATGTGCTGCCTTCATTATCTCTCCGGCGATCTCACCGATAAAGTTCTAAAGAGATATTTCTTTCTAAGGTCGCACAAATTTGGTTGTTATAAGAAGGATATCCATGAGTGCACATTTGTATGTAGAAAACATCTTTGAAGAATACATGATGGTATTTGATCTATTTGTCGGGGACAATATCATATTTATGCAGGATAACGTTAGATCCACCTCACTAGCGAGGCAAAGTGCTTTGGTTGACATAAAAGCATGAATATTTCTGAGTTATTAAACAACAGTATTCTTTTATTAATGTCAAATAAATACATGTTGGTGTGAAATGTTTAAAATACTTTTAGAAGTGTTTTTTCGCTTAGTTGCCTACTTAATTCAAAGTATCTTTAATTGCATTGAGTACAAACTTCTACTTCATATTCACACAAAATTCTTTCTATAATATTTTCTATTCTAATATTTTGTTCATGCCATACTACATTTTTATCGCACACATTGCTTTGACATCTGATAATATTTTACATTTTTTTTCTAATTGGAAGCATACTAAAGATTTTTCAGTTTACTTATGATTCTTTGAAAGCATTTAATCAATATACTTAATCTTCAAATTATGTATTTAATTGGTACATACGAGGGAGCGTTTTTATATTCGCAGAATGAGCGGGTTGTAGAGGGGTGAGTAGGCGCATTGGGGGCGTGGCCTGTGCAGCGACTCATGATTAGTATAAATACGAAGTTTCATTGTTATTAGACAGTTAGTCTTTGAGCTATCGTCAACCAAGTAACATAATCAGGAGTGAAAAGTGAAATATGGAAAAAATCGAATATCGTGCCGTTATAAAGTTCCTTACCAGGCAAGGAAAATCAGTCGCGACCATAATGAATGAGATGTCATTGGTTTACGGCGACTCTTGTCCAGGAAAAACCATGGTGTACAAGTGGCATAATTTATTTAAACAAGGAAGGGAATCCCTTGAAGACGACCCGAGGCCAGGCAGGAGCATTGAGGTGACCACGACAGCACTTATCCAAAAAGTTGAACAAATTGTACTCGAAGATGCTCGACTAAAGAAGAAACAACTCGCAGAAATGGTTGGAGTATCCGATACAACAATTTTTAAAATCCTACACGATCATCTCGGCATGTCTAAGGCCAGCGCAAGATGGGTGCCGAGAATTGCTCACGCCGCCGCAAAAACAACAGCGCGTAGAGTGTTCGCGTGCATTTTTGGACCTCTGTAATGAAGACAAGGATGGTGTTTTGAGTGGAATTGTTACTGGAGACGAAACTTGGGTTCATCATTATGAACCTGAGTCCAAACAAGACTCCATGCAGTGGCATAAAAAGGGCACAGCACCTCCCAAGAAATTTAAAGTGTCACAATCAGCTGGGAAACTCATGGCAACGGTATTTTGGGACTCGGAAGGAATATTGTTGATTTATTATAAAGGTAAAGGTGTTTCTATAACCGGAGAATATTACGCTTCAATATTAGAGCGACTAAAAGAAGCCATTAAAGAGAAAAGACGGGGAAAATTGACAAAAGGTGTTCTGCTTTTGCACGACAACGCGCCCGTCCACAAGAGCCGCGTTGCGTTAGCTGCCCTGCATAAGGTGGGCTTCGAAATTGTGAATCACCCGCCCTACAGCCCAGACCTGGCCCCGAGTGATTATTACCTGTTTCCGAAAATGAAAAAAGAGCTGCGGGGTAAAAAATTTACTGGCGATGATGAAGTCAAGGAAGCAGTTTCGGCGTATTTTGCAGATAAAGAAAAATCATTTTTTTATGAGGGTATAAATAAATTAATTGAAAGATGTGAAAAATGTATCCGTCTTGCAGGTGAATATATTGATAAAGAAAAATAATTTGGTTTTTTTATTTCCACCCCTTTGTCCCCCATTCCGCGAATATAAAAACGCTCCCTCGTATAATACATTGTTGACACACTTAATTTTCATAAATTCTATTTGAAAAAATGAATTCTCATGATTCAATTCATTTAAACACTATGTACTAAGAAAAACAATTTATTTCTTAAATTTTAAGTGAGCAATATTAAATTTTGAAAAAAAAATTTTATGAAATTTGAGGATATATCACTTTTAACGTAAATAATACTGGGATGGTCAATTAAAATAATTATTTGACTAAAATAAGAGAATAGTTAGTAATGATTATTCCTTCCTCGAGTTCTAATTACTGGATACATCTTCCTCGATATGCTCCTAAGTAGAGTTAGAATGTATTGTTGAGAAATTTCATGCCATTCATATTTCATTGCAACCTAATCTCTTCTATTATACTTTGAACGCGATTTATATTTCGTATGCGGCGTTATAGCTCATCTCGCATATGCTCTATCTTTAAGATTGGACTACATGGTGGTCAATCTAGTTTTTGAATCTGGACTGCTTTCAGGTAATTAGCTACTATGCCAGCGGCATGCCATTGAGCGTCGTCGTGCATTGATACAGATCTTTCATATCCAATATGGTCAACATATGGCAAAATATGTTCTTATAGGATGTTTACGATATATCTGTCACTAATCATTCATAGAATCACTTTCACGAGTTTGATGGTAAAGCCAACATTCCCATGAGATGGCAGCTGGTGTTCCGTTCTTTTACTCTTCTGTGGATATGGTTTCCACCATCTACATAGCTTCTATAATTGATTTCCACTTTCAGCCTTGAATATAATGTTTTTCCAGTAATATTCCATTCAACTTGTGTTTTGTGATTTTGGGCAAAACGAGGAACTATAACAGTGTCTTGGCTTTACACTTGTCTCTCTTAATTTTCATCTTACTTTTTTGAACTAACACTAATTTGTCTGACATTTAGCAGCTCATCTTTGGGATGCTTGGATATCAATGTGCAATTTCGTGTAGAAGTATGTATCAGAAAACGTTCATCTATTGCTGTTATACCCATTTTGCGCCCTTGACCGTATGTTCTGACGAAATTTCCAGTCTCTTGATATCCTTTCACAATATTAGATTTTGCAGATTGTCTTTTTCTAAGACGTCTAGCTAATTTTTTTGTTTATTTATACCCTTTGTTTTGTAAAGCTAACATTTGTGTCTCTTCGATTTCACTACAGCGTCTAACTGTTTGCGTACAGTTGTGTTAAATGGTGGCAGTACAAATGCAAATCTCTATCACTTATTTAATTTTACCTCGAAAAACAAAATTCACTTTACGATAAGTGCACTCCATTAATATGAACTAAACGTAAAAGTATGTTCATAAAGTAAGTAATCATGCCAGTCTACTAGGCGAATAACATCAGCACGTACTACTGTGGGCAAAAAATAGTAAGACTTTTTAATTTAAATTTCGCGCGAAAACCCATTTGTCGAAATATTTTTTCTAGGTTGGTATGACTGTCACTGACATCTGTGCCAAATGTCACATCAAAATAATCATTAGTGTTTAGTATACGCTTGTCTTTCTGAAGTACAAAAAGTGCATTCCGCGATTTTCACAATGAGTGAAATTATTCAACAAAGAAGTTCCATTAAATTTTGTGTACGGAATCAAATTTCTGGTGCCGAAACGTTCAGAATGTTGCAAAAGGCTTTCGGTGATAATTGTTTGTCGCGAGCAAGTGTTTTTGATTGGTACAAATTATTCAGAGAGGGTCGAGAACGCGTTGATGACGAACCACGTCCAGGACGGCCATCAGCATCAACTGATGATCAACACGTCAATAGAATCAAGGAATTGGTGCTTGAGAATCGACGATTAACAGTCATAGACCTTACTGGCATCGTTGGAATATCGGAAGGATCAGTGAAAACCATTTTAAAAGATCATTTGGGCCTAAGAAAAGTGAAAGCACGATTTGTTCCAAAATCACTCAATTTTTTCGAAAAACAGCGTCGCGTTGACGTCTGTGAAACAATGCTTTCCGACTATCAAGACAAAATGAAAGGCATCATAACTGGAGATGAGACTTGGATCTATGCTTATGACCCGGAAACAGACGATCAGTCGGCCGAATATCGTATCAAAGATGGGCCGAAGCCCAAAAAACCATGTCAAAGCAAGTCAAAAATCAAGGTTATGTTGACAGTTTTCTTCGATTATGGAGGTGTGGTACACTCCGAATTCCTTCCGACCGGCCAAACTGTCAACAAAGAATACTATTTGAGTGTCATCCGTCGTTTGCGCAATGCTATTCGTAAAAAGAGGCCAGAATTATGGGCCGACAACTCTTGGTTTTTGCACCACGATAATGCACGGTCGCATACTGCATTAATTCTTCGTGAGTTTTTCGCCAAATTTTCAACCAATATCGTGCCGCAACCACCGTATTCGCCTGATTTAGCTCCGTGTGACTTCTGGCTATTCAGCAAACTCAAACGACCGCTTCGGGGAAACCGTTTTGAGCCAATTGAAGACATTAAACGTGAATCGCTACGCGCATTGAAGGCTATTCCTGAAATTGACTTTAACAACTGTTTCGAAAATTGGGAGAAGCGTTGGCAAAGTCTTACTATTAATTTTTTACGTGTATTTGGACCAGGGTTTGCGATTACTGTTTCGAAAATTGGGAGAAGCGTTGAGGGGGTTGAAATAGATTTGGAAGAATAAATTAAGAATTTAAAAATTATGAACAAAGTCTTACTATTTTTTGCCCACAGTGGTATATATGTTTACTGTGATAATTTAAAATTATTTTTAAATAGTGAAAACACAAAATATTCGGTCACTTTGACTGTCGATATATATTATTAATATTATTATTAGATGATTGTTTGCTAAAGGTATGACAAGTACTCGTGTTTAACGACAGGGTGCGCTACTTACTGAAAGTCTGTAGGTATATTATATATATTATTACCAGCATTCAAAGGGTAAAAATCTCGGATTAGTAGTATTTATTTTGGGGGCTGTTAAAGGTCAAGAAGTTTGTATTTTATTGAATTCTTTTTTGATGAAGACACATGTGAATAAATCAAAAAGGGCGCTTTATAATAACTACACATCTTCGGTAATTACCATTAGCCGTCTTTGAAGAAGAGCGTTCTGGCCAGTCGATTGAAGTGATTACGAATATTATTGATTATATTCACTTCAATCGGACGACCTGGACGATTATTTCGTGTTAACAGACCACCGGGCAAACATCAGAGAAATATCTGATATTTTAAGCATTTTAATTAAATCTAGTTTGCTTCCGCGGTCGTTGTCCGTTTAATTAAGCGTCTTCAAAATATTCTGCATAAAGAATTGGGCACCAAAAACTACCGGGGAGATGGATGCTACTAAGTAGAGAAGAAATTGTGAAACTAGTTTAGTACAATGCTCGGCCATGTTCAAGCGAGTTTCTTCGGTATTATTTGGCCATTGATGGAACTTGGATCCATTAGAATATTACCAATTAGCAAAAATTAATATTTGGTTGGTGCAGTGGGTTCCTACCGCCTAACAGTCACCAAAGAAAGTAGGGAATAGTCTTGTTAACCGAAGAGGTCATTGCTACCATATTCTGGAATTTGCAAGGCATCATCTTCATTAATTCTTTGAAAAAGGAAAAGACAATATATTTGACATTGAATTAACTCGAAACCGGTTTAGGAGAGTCTAAAAGTCGATAAACTAAGTGTATTGAGCTATGAAGTCATTACGTTTAAAAATAAATAAAATTTCAAATAATATGCGTTCTTTTCTAACACTGCTATTTTTCATACCGTCCCTCGTATCAATTCTTTTCATTGATTTAGATTACCATAATTATGACGTGATTTTCGTCTTCCAACACTATAATTCAAAATATAATTTTGAGAGACCTTACTTCTATATTGACTGAGAGATATTCAACAGGTAATGATAATCACATTGCATTATAACTTCATTTTCTTCATGTAGAATTTACACTTTGTAGTTATTTCATTGGTTTATAAATTCAACATTAATTAACATGGCTCTTAAACCAACAATCGCCCCACACGTGGCTGAACATAAATTATACGCATTGAGATGGATCCCGTCCATGAATATGGAAGACTGAGAGAGGAACTTATAATGCATCCGTTGAAAATTTCAACATATAAAGATGAATATGTTAATCACCTTAAAACATAAATGTCGGATGATGTTATACTAAGACGGTTTGATGTTTTAATTGTACAGCAGACGGTCTGCTGTGTCAGACCGTCCTCCAATAAGAGATTATGTCAGGAGCTTTTCATATCGATAAAAAAATACTAGCACCGACTAGAATATCGGACTATAAATAGGTGCTTTTTATGCTAGAAGAAATAGTTCTTCATTCTTCCGTACGTTTTCTATATCGACGGTATACGTTTCGTATAATTATTCAAATAAGAATTTTTGAGCAAGAGTTTAATGTCCTTTATTTAAAATTACATCACTATACACAGATGACGAAATATTTATATTTTTAAAATATGTAAGTTGAAGTATTGTTGAAGTTCCTATAAATAGAAATTATAAGTATTTGTATACTTCTTTTTTACATTTCTTTTGAGCAGTAGTAGAGCATTAGAAAGGATGGCCATTATAAAAGGTACATGAACCATCACGTTCAGTGCATTTATAAAAATACTGAATAAAAATAAAATTTTAGCCGACTTTTAATAGATATACAGGGCGGATCAGTAATTAGTGACACTAGAAGTGAAAACGAAAACTTTGGCAAAAAATTATTTGATTTTTTTAACGTAATCAACTTACAATCTGATGAAAAACTGGCGCCCCCCCCCCCCCCCTCGTCCAATATACTGAACGACAAAGCGAGAATCGCGTCTATCTTCGCTTGTCGATAACAAAGTTATCAGAGCATAACATATAAGACAGACGCATTGCGCGTAACGGATATTTGCCAGTTAAAAGAATGTTAAAAGAAATCATTCTATTATTAATAACACCCTATCTACTCCATATGTTTCACCGATTCATGGATCTTCAGGCAGATTTGTGTTATTAATGAACGATTCCTTGGTAGCGTCTATCATATCATTTCGATACAGAAAATATATTGGACGAGAGACGAAGGTGCCAGTTTTCCATTTTTTTCTGTATCGAAATGATATAGACGCTACCAAGGAATCGTTCATTAATAACACAAATCTGCCTGAAGATCCGTGAATCGGTGAAACCTATGTAGTAGATCGGGTGTTATTAATAATAGAATGATTCCTTTTAACATTACAATCTGATATTTAAGTCTTTTCAATCTTTCAGAAAATTAAACTTTATTAAACTGTTCGGAATATGTGTTAGTTTTAATAATTAGTTCCACATGCTGCTAAAATTTCACACCACCGGGTCAATTTTTCAGTTAGAAAGTTTATTATAAGCAGAAAAGCCTTTTCATTAAAATTCAAATGAAATTAGAGCTAATGTGATCATCAACGGTTTATTAAATAAATGTTTCTGTTTCCTATAAAAATTAGTATACGTCATTTGATGGCGAAATCAAAGTTTTAGATTTATTGGCTATCGTTATTAAAAAAGTGTAAGTCTTTTTTATATTGTCAAGTAGTAAACTTTTCTAGTCCTCCTCGTAATTAGGATTCATTCCCAGATTTCATGTACTCAGCTCAGATATCAATAAAACAGTAATCAAGGCGATATATGAGTCTTGACCGTTCGTAGTTAGTTAATCGGCACCTATACAAATTATTAATCCTTATTATTTGTATTCATAATTTTATATATTGTATATAATTATGCGCTTTTTCGATGTTAAACTGAAAAATTCTAACTTTAACCGCTTTAGACATCGTAGAAATCTTTGAAAAAATGTCTGTTCACTGTGAGGGACTCAAATTCACGATTTTATTTTCTCCGGGAATGTGCCCTAACCATTAGACCACGGAGACAGTTAATTCGAGTCCCTTTAATGTGCCATGAATTGCATTATGGAACCAGTTATTAATGATTAGGGCACATTCCTGGAGAGAATGAGATCACGGGTTCTAGTCTCATGCGGAGAACAGATATTTTTTAAAGAACTTCTGCATTTCGTATACAATGTATAAAGCAGTTAAATTAGAATTCTTCACACTGTCCTCAGTTTTCAAGAAAGATGTTACATTATTCCTTCACGTAGGCATTCATAAATTGCACGTTAGAATTGAACTGTTTACTAAGATATTTATTAGATACTATAAAATGAACTTTTACAATAAACAGATAATAGAAAAGGAGTGTATTAGAGTCTTATCGTAAAACCCAAAGATTTCTGAAGATCCAATTGGTAGGTTTGTCCAGAGGATAGAAGATTAAAACTTCACAAATAGACCAAATTTTTGTTTCTTTCTGATATTTGAGTTTGTGTTTACGATTAAGTTAGAAAAATATTTGGCTGCACTTGCAAATTAAAATTATTAATTAAAGCTTTCCCGTTCATTTAAAAATGAGATTTATATATAAATCCTATTAGTCATCTTGTACGTATAATGAAAAGAATGTTAAAATCCTGTAGTAGTATGTATGCGTAGGCGTCGTAGCCGTTTATAAGAACACGAGCAGGGAATCCTTAACGATTCTTTATTTAAATCAAATTTATCTCTTAAAGTACGCACTTTACTAAGTAATTTATACGGGCACTTTTAATCATGTAGTAAGCGAATGGAGTTTTTCGCACCAATTATATATGCATATTGCGTGGAGTCATCATTATCGCGGCTTAAATCGCTTCTATGTTCGCATTTGATTTAATTGTTCAATATATATGTATATTTACTAAACTCGTTTCTGTTCAACTCACTTTATACATACGTACTGATACCAAGCAGCAGTTCCAGAGGCAGTTTGTAATAAAATATTTTTTAGTAGGCTTTTGAATATGTATTACACAATTAAAGGTGTACATTCGTTGCAATTTGCTATACTGTTTATTACCCCTTCAATTCTGACAATATTATCCTTTGTAATTTAAAGATAGAATAGATTGTTCATAGATGTAATAGCTTAACTAAAGTACTCAAATAGTTTTCTTTTAAATCCGTCCTATTATGGCCTATTTATAGAAGAATGTTTATCTATTCTGATGGATGAAAAATGTAGAAATTTATAAAGCTGTAGCAATTTATTTAGGACTACATTGGTATTCTTGAATAAACGAATACAGTAATACGTAAAATTCTTTAAAAAAATGTGAATTTCATTATGCTGTGATCGACAATTAGTTTCAACACATGCAGTTATAGTACTTTTTGCTACCGCATAACTGCGTATACTGCCCTAATCAAGAAAAATATACACGTTTACAAAAGTATTTCAGTTTAGAAGAAATCAGATATTCAGTGGCAAATATGAGAAGTATGATAGAAGGCATATATATATATATATATATATATATATATATATATATATATATATGTATGTATTACACTGGATCTAACCTCTACCTGATAGCCAGCTAAATTAAGAAAGGGCTTTTATGCTAAAATTCATACACTTTAATATTCTCCAAAAAGTTTGGTCCACTAAAAAAAATAATTTCTTTTACAGTAAATCAAGCCTTTTTAAGTTCTAACAAGGATTGATAAATGTCTAATTAATTTCTTAAAGAAAAAAAATAAGTAAATCTCCTTCGTTTGACTCCTACAGCCGTACTTAAGTCGTGGTATGCTTTACGATATGCTCTATGTTGCCTGTTCCATATTTAGTAATACAACTAAGTTATTCGGGAAATAATTTGGCTCTTTGTTTCATGGAAATTAACTTCTTCTTTTATAATATACAAGTACTTTGTTCCATTACGTATTGACTACTTTGGTTTAATATATTTTACCATCTTTCGGATAGTAGCATAAATCCAAGCTCGCTGAACTTCTGGTTTTTATTTTACTTTACTGAAAAAAGTGATTTTTGACGTCTTCATTTGAAATTAAATGCTTTGTCATTTAAAGAACACAGTAAGATCGAAACATATGGTAATCAGGGTTTGCTAGTTCTGGTGAAAATGGTGAGTGTGCTAGGGTACCCCATCAAGTCTGCGATAGATTCTAGCCAATCATCAAACTTGTATGAGGCCTGGCCTTATCACTAAACCTTTTCTATTAGTAACTTAATTGCTTCGGGTCTCTTCTCTTTCGTGAAATCTATTCACCCAATTGGGGTTACTACATCTTTTCTACCTCTATCTAGGGGCAGAAAAGATGTAGTAAAAATAGACACAGCGTGGTGAATCGAACATATAGACAGAAGAAAATTCAACATAATAATAAGGAAAAGGAAATGAACGTAGCTCAATGATAAACAAACGGAGAGAAAAACCTAAGCTTAATATGAATAGACCAAATATACGAAGTTATGCGTCAGATGAACATGCCCAACCGACGAGAAATAATTTAAAAGAAAAATAAATGGTACAAGACAACATAAGAAACAAAAAAACTTATCAATCCATAAAATTATGTTTCTTTTGATATTCTAGTGGTTATACGGCGTGAAGCTGTCATCTCAGATGTTCTGGTTCTTAAAAGAACCATTCAACCGACGTTTCTGCAGGATGTTACTGGCCGTGGTTTGGTACAGTCCTCTGTGGTTCAGATGTAAGGATACCTATCTGATAAACAGAAGGTGTTGCCTTGGTTTGATGTTTGATGACGCGGTAGATATTGATATGAAAATATCTACATATACATATTGGGTCTGGAAAAAAGTTCGTGGCGTTTTTCCCGATAGATGGCATTGGTTGCCGATAACTAAAGAACAACAAGTCACAGCGACACCACCGACGGCTCGTTTTTTAGATGACCTTCCGAACGTTAGTTTGAGCGTAGAAACATTGTAATCGGTGCAGTGGTTGGAAAGTTATTCGCACTTGAAAATGGAGAAGAATAATGAGAAATTTCGCTATATTCTGCAATATTATTATGATAAGGGGAAGACCGCTGCGCAGGCTTGTGATAAAATTTGTGCTGTGTACGGTGAAGGTACTTTATCGAAATCTGTTGCGCGGAAATGGTTCGCTCGCTTTCGTTCTGGAAATTTCAATGTGAAAGATGAGTCACGCTCCGGTCGTCCAATCACTGAAAAATCTGATGAAATTCTTGAAAAAGTCCAACAAGATAAGCATATCAGCAGTGTCGATATTGGCATGGAGCTAGGCATTGACCACAAAACTGTTTTGAACCATTTACACAAAGCTGGTTACAAAAAAAAGCTTGACGTATGGGTTCCTCATGAGTTGAGCGTGAAAAACATGATTGACCGAATTAACATCTGCGATGCGCTGCTGAAACGGAATGAAATCGAGCCGTTTCTGAAACGTTTAATAACCGGAGATGAAAAATGGATTACGTACGATAATCGGAAGCGTAAAAGATCGTGGATAAAGGATGGTGAGCCGTCACAAGCGTTCGCTAAGCCAACATTGACGCCAAAAAAAGTGATGCTGTGTGTATGGTGGGACTGGAGGGGAATCGTCCACTACGGGCTACTTCCAACTGGTCAGACGATTGATTCTCAACTCTACTGTGCACAACTAGAGAGATTACGCCAGGCGATTGAAAGAAAACGGCCCGAATTGATTAATAGGAAAGGTGTTGTCTTCCATCATGACAACGCCCGACCACACACTTCTTTGATGACCCGTCAAAAATTGAGAGAGTTTGGTTGGGAAGTTTTGATGCACCCATCTTACAGTCCGGATATAGCACCCTCTGACTATCATCTGTTTCGATCTCCGCAGAACTCTCTCAATGGAATTAAGTTGGTTTCAAAAGAAGCCTGTGAAAACTACTTGATTCAGTTTTTCGACCAGAAACCACAGAAGTTTTTCACCGATGGGATCATGGATCTACCAAAAAAATGGCGAAACATTGTCGATAATAATGGAGCATATTCGGTTTAAATGAATTCGTCCACGCGCCATGCGGGGACCAGTTGAATTTTACTGAAAAAACGCCACGAACTTTTTCCCAGACCCAATATATTGTATATTCTGCATTTTACTACATTTCTATGTAATACTATTAATTTGGAGTCAAAGTGTATTCATTTAAAAATAGTTCAAATCGTAAGTATTTAAAGACAATTTACTGTCGAATTGACTAGCAGAAGAAAAGAATGGCTGACCTGGATTGTGAAGGTTCAATACCAAATAATATAATATGTTTAGATATAATTTAGTTGGAAGTAAAGTCACAAAAATAAATGTCAGAAAAACTAAGGAAATGAGATTCAAATTAACAAATTATTCTGAGAAGATCTATATCAACTAACACGGAATTTAACAATTTCAAAAATTTTGCTCTCAGTTTGCGTCTTAAACTGATAGGAAAGAATAGAACCGAATACTGAACAGCGAATTTTGAAGATAGGTAGTGTTCAGGGATATGTATTTAGTGATATACCTATAGTATATGGACATCTTAAAAAATCAGCAACAATATTAAAATTTGCATTATCAGCAGTAATGTTAGAACTGTATTATTCTACGGCTGATACATGGACGACATCAGAGAGGTCAAAAAAAAGAAGATGCAAATCTTCATGAACAGATAATGTTATTATGTTTTATGGGCAAATATGGACGTCAACAAGAAAACTATGACAACGAGCCAACTAATCCCTTTAGAACTGCTGATAAAGGTAAAGGGAACCCTCTTGGGAAAAGAAATAAAAGAAGGCAAACGGATACATGGTGCAGAATGGCAGAGGAAACATTAACGACCATAGGATATATGTGAAAGGAATTTGCCAGATTCGACAATGACATTAGATGAAAATACTTGTGAACGTGTTATACACCGAAAGGTAGTGGAAGGACAAAGCGTAGTATATAACATCGCCACACGTTAACTATAACTTTCTATTTTAAATGAGGTGCTTTTCAATTAATAAACATCTATTATTATATTTTTTCATTTTAATATTTCGTCATATCACTGTTACTGCTAAAACTCCTAATTTTCCTTTACATATTATTCTATAAACGTTATGATTCCCCTCCTTGCCTTTGTATATATTTTCCTCAGGCTTTAAGTTGTTCTACAATATAAAACGTCATCTACTATTTAAAACGTCAATTAATTAACTTTTCGCTTTTTTACTTTAATATTCTTTTTACATTCACTATCAGTTTTAAAGTCATAAACTATTTTGATCCTAATCGCTTTCAAATTATTACCTCTTAAAATATGTCTAACCACTAGCGATGTAATACCTTTCACATGTATTCTATAAAATTACTAATATAAAAACAACTTTATCTCGAATATTCATTTTATATTCCTAAATAAATTAGACATCAGGTTTTGTAAAAGTCATTCAGACTCATTATCCAGTTTAAATTCAATAACATCTTATATAAGTAAACATAATATGTGACTAATATTGTATAATAATAGTCTCTTAGAGTAAAAATTTTAGATTTTTTCATAATAACATGATTTTAAGAAACTACATTTTGTAATCTTTAATTTCTTCTATTACAAGAGAAAAACAACTAGAAGTATTTGGAGAAAGAATAACCTTATTTTACAGTCGACCATTCAGCATTCTTTCCATGTTTTGCCGATGTGGTTTTGTACTTCTGTCTAATGAGGCAGATTAATAATAAATAATGATTTAAATAAAAAATTGTTAGATTTGCTAATTCGAGATGCCTTATTGATATTTTCATGACTTCAATGTTACATGGTTATAGTAATTATAATTTGTACCTTAAAAGTAAAAGATTTCTAACGCGAACTATCATTATTTATACATATGTGTATGTATTTAATCATATCGTTTATGTAAACTTCTACTTTAAGCTTAGAGAGTGAGTGTACCTACATTGAGAGAGCGATTCCTCTATAATTTAGAACATTTAGGTAGTATTGTGAATTAATAGTATTTCCCTATTTGTCAAACCAAATGCATTTCCCCTTTCCAAGTCGTAGGCATGTTCCATGACTAGAAGAACAGAGCTTCTTGTTATCTGGAAGTCTAAATATACTATTGTATATTTTCTACCTAACAAAAGACCTACGATTTTCTTGCTAATTCTATTTCTCAACGTAACCTTCCTTAGTTTAAACGCACTTGCGCCATCTGCTGTTCTTCAAATAGCTACCAATATCTTCTTTCTATTGTTTATCATCTGCAAAATGGCGTCTTATGAGACGCTTTTTCAAATTTCTAGATAAAAAGTAGTGGAATTAAGTCAAATTCGTACTATATGGTGGTCTAGATTAAAGAAATTATACTTGCGGAGTATGGGGATTTTCATTGCCTTATGAACTCAAACATTGTTATGATGGAGAAGGACTTTCGTGATGCAAACCTGAACGTTTTTAGCTAAATAGCTGTACGTAATTTTGATTTTGTTTTACCGTAGATAACTGCTGTTTTTCTAGTCTTCTTTGGTATGTATTCATCAAAATAACTAGCTTGCTTCCAAAAGATAGTTGCCATAAATCTTTCAGCTGAAGATTTTATGCAACCATTTTTTGCAGGTTACAAGCCCTTTCCCGTTGCATGAACCCAATTAGATTCCAATAGTGTACTCGATTCTCTCAAAAATGCCAAATTGTTTTGAGAAATTTCTTGCCTACGCTGTATTTGTTGGGGAGTTAAACAGTCTTAGAACCCACCTTGCTGAAATTTTACTCAAAAATAGTTTATCGCGTAGAATTTTTAAAACGCTTGGCTCAGATGTATATGTGTATATAGTATTAAGTGCTATATACATAGCTCAAAATAATGAACGAATTGATCAAATTTTGACACTATTGAATATTACTAGTCGATTCACAACTAGTTATTTCTATCATAGCTAGTCTTTCTCTAGTTATCGTTGTAGCATAGATTTGCAAAACAATTTGTTATACGAAACAGTTAAAAGATTGATAACACGTTTAATAAAAGATGTAAAAATATGAGCCGATCAACCAGACAATTTCACGGAATATAACAGAAAAGTGTTATTTCTGTCTTATTGGAGGCAGAATGGTACCGCAGGAATATCAGGGCATGGGAAAATTGAGTATTATTTAAAAAATGCGTCAAAATCAAATAAATTAGACATCATTTAATAAACACGTAATTATTCACTAAAGGTTAATATATAACCCCTTTCCACATTAATTTTCATATTCTATATAGGTATTTTGACAACTAAGTTGTCATCATCAGGAGATAATTAAATAGCATCGCAGCTGGAAACCAGAGCAAATCCACACGAAACTAACGGCGGATTTTGCCGAGGTTTCCAGGGAAGCCAAAACACACACTAGTGTGCGTTTTGGCATTCGACGGTATAGATCGTGTACGGAATTTGTTTCGTGCCGATTTTGCCATTGTTTCCAGGTGCGACGCTGTTTAATTATCTGTTGATGATGGCAACGTAGTCGTCGAAATATGTGTACAGAATACGAAATTTAATATGGAAGGGGGTTATATATCACCCTTAAGTAATTAGTTAATCAACCACAACCTCTATCAAATTTTTTGATCGGAAATATTAGTAGACTGGTTTACAAAAAAAGCGTTTACCTTTTGTAAGTTACATTATTTAGGTAGCAACTAATTAACTAACATTTCAACCACGAAATTCACACTTGGCAAAGTTTTTATTAAAGGTGTATCTTGAGGCGAAAATAAGTTTTTCTCAAAAATTATTTCGACGTCTACAAAATTAAACATTGAGTAATAAATAAAGCTTTAAGTGTTATGTAAAAACAAAAAAAGACGTAAATAGAAAGTTACTAAACAAAGTTTGATAAGATGTGTGCATCATTAGCACGTATTAGATATAAATTCTAAAAACTTTTTATTTCTAAGTAGAATAAAAATAATAAAATGGTTAAACTACGGAAACTGTGTGTAAATGCCTGTCAAAACCAAGAGATTGTGTGTTTAGTGAAAGAATGATGGACATCGTTAAAGTTCGCGTGGGTGATTACGTGTAAAATACATCCGCTTTTAATGAACCGTGGAATTAATCTTGACAATTTCAGGATCTGTTGAGTAATATTTGAATTTAGGTAATTAGAAGTAAACTTCGTCTAAATAATAACCTAATGTAATTAATTTGTTCGTTCGGCTTCGTTGATTTTATAAGCAATATGAAATTCTGTCTTTAAAATGATTTGTGGTTCGAAAAGAACGAATTTCGATGAAAATAGAAAGGAACAAATGCAATGTGCTTTGAGTGGAAATATAATTTAAAAGGTACGTTTAAATTATTTGTTCATTCTAATTACCCTATTTTATTATGAAAATGAGTGATTTTATACCAGTATGAACATCATACGAGACTTGAGGAACGGGAGTTCAGGCAAGCGTCGAATGTCAGTGAACCGCTTGGCAAAGAACTTGTTTTCTAACGTTGTTGTGTGTGGTATATAACAATGGAGAGGGTCTACTGTTTGAATATTAGTGACTGAAATTATTCATACATTATCTATAATAATAATTAATTAGATAAAACTAAATTTTGGAATAGAATGCTACAGAATGCTTATTGCTTATAAGTATTACTAGAAGCCAAAAACTAGAAAACCGCCGAAGTTTGAAAATGAGACACATATAGTAACAGTGACCAACTACATAAAGGGGTTTCCTATTGTTGATTTGTAAGTAGAAAAAAAGGTTTTTGAAATACTTTTTCGGCGGTTGTGGAGGGTGTTATTCATCTTTTTTGAGTAAATTAATAATTTCATTAGCTTACGTAAAACGCCGATGCTGCACTTTAAAGAAACTGTTTGGAGTCGGTATTATATGAAGAACTTCCCATCTCTTTTTATTAGGGACGTTGCACACAGAGACAATTATCATCTTTGGTTGATACCGCTGAACTTTTGAGCGACTTTGGATGAGAATCATACAGAATGGACTGCATTATAATTGTCCATTGTTAAAGATGAGTCTCAGAAAGAATAGAATATTAAAAAGAAAAGTTACGTATGAGAAACTATACTACCCTTATAATGAGATCAGCACATCTTTCTACTTAACGATTACTGCGTCATGAAAAGTCTTTCGTATTTGGGAAAAAGTAGAGCTGCAAATAAAGTTATTGGATAATATACGTAGAGAATGTAGCGTTTGCAGACCTTATAGGAAACTCAGGTTTAAATCTGATTAAAAGAGGAGCATTTCAATGATTAGCATCTACAACTATTTCTGTACCAGAAAAATTAGTTCGTTTAAATAGTATCGATATATTTTGACCCTATTGTCACAATGGAAAAATATTTGGTGCTAAATTACAAACGAATTAAAAGTGATTATTTAAATATTTTACGTAAAAAAGAAACTGAACAAGAAGTACAAAGGATCAGAATCGACTTGTGGCATTGGCTTATACATACAGCCAGGATCATTAAAAGTTGGTTTGAAAAATAGATGATGATACTAGCACTTTCAAACTGACTTCGGTATTATTATTTTGGAATTATTTTAAGCATTTCTTGCGGATGGACAACAATATCAAGTAGAAAAAGATTTGATTTCTCTAATTGTATGTTAGCTGAACTTGATGCGCTGATGAATTCTCTCCGATCTGAGGGACTCGGTACCTTTATTTTCCACTGTTAATAAATAAGCCCAAAAGGCACGGTATGTGGTAAACTTTCGAAATCTGAAATTATTGCAAAAGTGAATGATGTGATGTTCAAAGACCGTAGTTTGAAATCGGTTAAGATGGGCTGGAAATATTTTTAATGAACGCACAGCATAAATTTTTTTTTAATCACTAAGGTTGATATATAACCCCTTTCCACATTAACTTTTGTAATTCTGTATACGCATTTTGACAACCAAGTTGTCATCATCAGCAGATAACCGCAAAGTGTCGCACCTGGTAAACCATGGCGAAAAATTCCTGTACGAAAACACACTCCGTACGCGGTACACACCGTTGAGAACCTAAACGTACACTGGGTTGTCGACATGCGTATACAGAATTACAAAAGTTAATGTGGAAAGGGGTTATATATCAACCTTAGTGATTAAGTTAATCAACCACAGGCTCCATCAAATTCAACCAGCATACATTTTGATTAGAGAGTTGTTTACGAAGAAGCTGTTCGCGAGATACGTGCCACAACTGTTCAGTATTGATCAAAAATTTGAGCCAATGCTGATTTCTCGTGTTTGGATCATTTTGGAACGTAAGGAATATATTTTATGCACAGATTTATCACCACAGATGAGACTTGTATTTATTATTGTATTCACTAAACAAAACAACAATATAAAAAGTGACTATATAACGATTCTCCTCTCCTCAAGAAGGCGATGACTATTCCATCTGTAGAAAAGATAATTGCTTCCATTTCCTTATGCAAATGGTATTCTTTTTGTTTAAACTGCTGTGGATGTTTATCTTACCAAACTTAGGACTTCTAAATTTTATCATGTCGTAAGAAATTTGGATCATTCCTGGTTCAAAGGGATCGAGGTAGCAGAAGAGAATTAAGAGTACAAGCAATTTCAGTTTCAAAGTTCTTTTCTTTATTTTCATTCCACGAACTTTTCAGCTTACCCTCGTAGTATTAAAACTAAATTTATCATTTGCCTCCTCAACAATGTACGCAAGAAATTCTTTACGAACTTCTTAGAAAAGTAGTTTCAATTCTTGACGTCATATTTTGCAATACAATTACAACGTAAATGTGATTACACTCTGAGTTAATGTAATCGTAACGTAGTAATCAAACAAATGGTTTATAACCAGATAAAGATTGCAGCAAATTAGTTTATGTTAAATTTTATTGCCAGAGATTAGTCTGACATGCAATTACAACAGTTTATTGAGGCGTATTTTTCACAACCTTGTCCGATCCCTTATCGTTGCCATTTTTTCATTCACTCTATCACCTGGTGAAAAATACATTACATTGAGAAGATATGAGTATTGCAAGTTGGGCGTTGCATGTACTGAGTGCTTTGTTTATGGGTCCATTGCTACCGAGTTGATCATATTTGTACGACGAGTCGTAAACTGACCAAGACAACGCTTTGTTCGTAATGACAAACGTATCTTGATGACCAGTGACCTAATGAATATAATGAAATGATTAGTTTTTTAATTGCCAGGCGCACGTTGTTTTAGTTGTGTAGTAACTAAATATAACTACTCATTTTCAAATTGTAGAAATTTGGTTTTTGTTTCTCATTTTAATTATTAACTTTTTTATTTAATATTTTTTTAAACGTTCGCACTTTTGAAATAGCAACATCTGATAATCAATTCAATATTATCACATTTGTGAACAGTTTTCGAAGTTTTAATACCGCGGCGGCCAAGTTTTTTCCCCAATGGGCAAATTTAAAAATAACTATGTTTGCCTGGTCACAAACAGTATTCTTAACTAACTATTGGGTTGGCAACTAGGTACTTTCGGTTTTGTAGTATAAAATAAAATACTTTTTTTTAAACAAAGAATAGTTTTTAATCAATTATATATTTTCCATTTTGCTCAATGACCTTTTGCCATCTTTCTTTCAGCTGCATGATTCCGCGCTCATAAAATTTCTGGTCCTTATCAGCAAAAAAGTGAACCAGGTGCGAGTGAAGGTCATCGTCATTGGCGAAAGTTTTACCATTCAAAGAATTCTGCAAACTTCGAAATAAATGGTAATCAGATGGTGCTAGATTACGGCTGTATGGGGGATGTGGCATCAGTTCCCAGCCAAGCTCCAATAGTTTCCCACGAGTTGCCAAAGATGTGTGAGGTCTTGCATTATCTTGGTGGAAAACTACACCTTTCCGATTTGACAATTCTGGCCGTTTTTCTTTGATTGCTTCATCCAGTTTTATTAATTGTTGACGGTAAACATCAGAATTGATCGTTTGGTTCCTTGGAAGCAGCTCAAAAAACAAGACCTTTGTAATCCCACCAAACTGACAGCATGATCTTTTTTGGATGCAATTCAGCTTTCGATGTGGTTCGAGCTGGTTTATCGTTATTGCTCCATGATCGTTTTTGAACTATGTTACTGTGCAGGACCCATTTTTCATCACCAGTGATCATTCTTTTTAAGAAAGGGTCGGGAATTTCTTTCAATTCGTGAGGTACCCAAATATCAAGCTTCTTAACTAGCCCAAGACATTTTAAATGTTTTTCAATTGTTGTGTGCGATACATGTAGCCTCTCTGCAACCTCTCGAACAGTTATATGACGATCCTCTTCAATTATGACTTTGATTTGGTCATCATCAACTTCAGTAGGCCGACCAGAATGTTGCTCACCTTTGAGGGAAAAATCTCCAGAAAGGAATTTTTTATACCAATTCTGACACGTGCGCTCTGTTAAGCAATTAGCACCATAAACTTCACATATCTTTTTGTGAGCCGCATCAGGTTTCTTTCCTTTACGGAAATAAAATAGTAAAATATGTCGAAAATGTTCGTTTCTGCACTCCATTTAAAATTAACCCACAACTAATAGCTTTAATAAAAATCACGTACTACTTGCTTCTGAAGTTACGTCAATGTGACTAGTATCACGCGACAAACGGTAAAGTACAGTACTAACATACGTTATACAAAAAATAAAGCAACGCTCTCTATCAGTAAAAACCGAAAGTACATCCTTTGGATATATTTATTTTCAAGATACTGGTTACGATAGTGTAAGGAAATAGTACACTTTACAAATAATACAGATTAAGTGAATAATTACAACGTAAGTATCAAAAAAATTGCTGAGCTCTTAGTTTGGTAAAATCATATCTCTTTGTATCGTTAACTATTTTCACTTTTTGTTTCTAGATTTCTTTCTAGCATATTTTCTTAAATATTTTAATTCGAATATATTTCTAGCCCATCCTCACTTACCCTTTTGGCTGTAACAATAGGAGTCCATATTTTCTTTGGCTGGCTATTTGGTCACATTTTTCATGTTCAAACCATTTTAGATGTCCTCTCACAATTCTTTTAATTAGTGGATTAATTTGTATTCTTCTTATTTTTTGCTTTTTGATCAATTATTTCTAAATTTTTATTCTTTAGAGGGATTTCATCTCCATTATTACTATCCTGCAGTTAAGATCCAAAATTTTCAGATATAGGATTCATGTGTGTTGTCTTGCAAAACTGTTGCTTTGTTTTCTTGAGATCTGTAGTTTAGGAGAGCCTTTCTGAGTACAGAGTTTTCACACATCTTACTTTATCTGAAATATCTTTGTCTATTTGTTTGACTTCTTCCAGTTTCAGATATCAAATTAGCATTTGTTTTGAATAGATGTTATTATAATCTAGGAACTACTTACAGAAACGTTCTGTTGTTTCTTATCAGTACATCTGTCTATACGAGGATAGGCCGGAATGTCCCTGAAACGAAGCAGCAGATGACGCTATGAGTATGCTGATCACTTGTTTTGTTAGCGTCAATAATGTGTATCACTGCTATCAATTTTTCAAGCAGATTGCATAAACACGTCGATCTAAGCAAACATTTTATGTCATTTCTTTATTCACGAATAAAAATTAATTCCGTGTAGTAGCAAAGCATTTATATTTGAATGGCTTAAATGCTAAACAAATAAAAACGGTGTTAGACGAAGTTAATGGTGAGTATTCTTTGATATGTGGTACTTAAAAATTTAGTTGCTAAGTTTAAACGCGGTAGAACATGCGTAGAGAATGCATCACGTTTTGGCGGACCATAAAATTACCGAGTAAAGTTAAGAGGGATAGCACAGAAAGTAGATATTTCATACTATCGCATGCATTGCATATAATATGCAATGCATGCAATGTAACATAATATTTGGATATGAGAAAGCTTGATGCTGCATATGTTGACAATGTGCCAAAGGCGAGTGAGAATGCCAATTTCGCAGCAATGCCTAGACAAGTTCAAATGCAATGAAAACGACTTTTTGTAACGTTTTATAAAAATCGATGAAACGTGAATAAATTACTATTCTCGGGGAACCAAATGGCAGTCAAAACAGCGGACGAAGCTTGTTGAGCTAAGTCCAAATAAGATCAAACCACTTCCACCTGTTAAAAAAGTGATGGATACCGTCTTTTGGAATGTTGTTTGCGAATAATAATTTTTATTAATTATATGTAGATATACAATAACAATCAAGTATTATGTGTCGGTATTAGATGGTATTAGATAAAGAGAAGGGTTTTGTACCATCAGAACAACGCCGGCAATTATATTGTCAAAACTGCATAAATTTCGATGTCTGCTAATTGAACATACTATTAAAGTTTCTACGACCTGAATGGTACAAAAGGAATACTAGCAACACATGGTTCTAGCAGGGTGGTGCTCTCTGTCATACTTCAGGAGAATCACGTTGTATTGCGAACGATATTTCCTACTCGCGTAATTTCTCGGTTTGATGACATACACTAGCCTTCAAAATCATAAATTTAACATTTGTGGAATTTTTTCATTGGTATTTTCTAAGAGCAAGCTACGCTGATAAGCCTGTGACGATTCTTGGTCTTAAACGTAACCTACTATGCGTCGTCGGCAGAATCCAACCAGAGTTATGTGTAAAATTCAAAGGACGGCCATACTAACGACTTGTTATAACTATAGTCTAGATGGACATTTACATAAATGATGTTATTGTCCATACATAATTCCTATTATTATGATACTGAACATAGTAATTAAAGCAAATAGAAAATATTCGCAACTATTTTCACTTTATTGCAATAACAAAACAATCACTTGAAATTCTAGCTTTAAACACCATTTAAGTTTTGTAGCTCCTTGGATTATGACTGCAAAATATTAAACTAAATATACTTTAAAAAACTAAACAGGACATTATCGCTTTAAGATACCTATACACTAGTTTGTCAACAAACACAGCTGAACATTGAATACTTTCATAACCTGTATTAATATTTCTTCGAAATATTTGTTTAATGTTAACATATCAACAATAATAAATCTTTGCATCTAATTATGTTACGTAATTAAATTACATGGATTGTTTTGGGTTATGTTCGTGCGCTAGGAATGGCAGAGATGAGGTGCTAATATCCATTACAGCTGTGGTATTATAATATTAGATGTCAATTGGAGGGGAGAATTGATAAAATATTTGTTTTAACGTGTCTGCGTGTCTGCAATATATCATTTAATGATTATTTGTTATTTTATAGCTTATAATGTATATAATAATAATAATAATAATGTATATATTACTTATATGTAAACTTGTCGTTAATTTAGTAGTTGACGAAATTCTAATAATTCTATATGAAACAAAGCCAAGAACTGTTACTACAAAAGCCCAGTGATATTTGTGTCTATATTGATATTCTTTATACATAGAATCGATAAAAGTGTTTCTAATATAAATATATGAGGTGAGGTTCAAAATTCAAGCTCGTCCATTAATAAAAACAAAATAATCGATAAAAGTAACAGATTTATTAAACAGAAAAGATATATATATATATATATATATATATATATATATATATATATATATATATATATATATATATATATATATATATATACATATATTTGGGGTGCGATATTATATTCTATCCAAGTGGTTTTAATGCTTCCTTGACCGGTTTTGCTGTGTGAAACGACGCGTTATCATGCTGTAAAATCACTTTACCGTTTCTTCGAGCCCGTTATGGACGTTTTTCTATCAATGCATGGTTCAAATTGATAATTGGTTATCGATAGCGATCAGTATTAACTGGTTCACCAAGTTTAAATAGTTTGTAATATACCACGCTATTCTGGTCCCACCAAACACATAGCACTGTCTTGCGACCAAAACGATTTGGCCTTGGAGTCGATGAGCCGGCTTCGCCAGGTGCTAACCATGATTTTTGCGCTTAGGATTTTCGAAATAAATCCATCTTTCATCACCCGTCATTATTTGATGCAACAATGACTTCCGACCATTCCTTTGACGCAGCATTTCACAGACGATTTTTCGATATTCCATTTGCCTGTTATTCAATTGATGTGGTACCCATTTTCCCCTATTTTGGATTTTTTCCATTGATCGTAATCGGTCGCTAATCATTTCTTGGTCCACATTTAACGCTTCTGCGAATTGTGTTTGAGTTTGGATTGGGTCTTCATCCAATAACTCCTACAGTTTTGCATCTTCAATTTTTTTCGGTCTACCAGAACGTTCTTTGTCTTGCACATCGAAAGCACCACTTTTAAATTGTCGAAATCACGTCTCACATGTTTTTATGTTTGGCGCATGCCTACCGTAAGTTTCTACCAGCAAACGATGACTTTCAACGGCTTCTTCTTTTGATTAAATAAAAAAAGTAATGCGTGGCGCAAATGCACTTTTTCAGGCACGAAACTCGAAATTTTCAAACAGGTATAAATTTATGACACTGTTACTTTCGTAAAATATAACATGTATGGCTTTAAAGCTTGATCTCAGTAGAATAAAGTGACATATGTGTTAAATCATAACATCGCATACTTAAGCCTAGCGACATCGTTAGAAAAGCCGCTAATGACTTTCCGCTACACCTGGTTGATATAAATGCCTTTTATTTAAAAAAAAATTAGAAATGATCCAGTTCTAGTTTTAGCAGTATCTCTGAAATCATTAAAAATGTTTCTCTAAATGTATGTATGCTAATCCTTTTTTTAACTTTTAAATAGTCTTATAGCAAGCAATTTTTCGTCATCTTGGAGAACGTGTATACAAACGTAAACCACTTACATGTATACATTATTTGACAAATCGCTAATATACAATCCTTCATTATGTATACACAGTTTATCCGCATCTTGAAAATTCAATAAGCATTGTGGATACTGACATGTGTACATTCATGTTTAGAGGAAAATTAATTCACCTTTGCCGAGCCATAGTTAACAATGACGTTCATATTCGAAACAGCATGTAAATATATGCGGTACATCAATCTGATGTATGAATGAGTACAGACAATACGAACTCAATAGGCAAAATATGTCTACCATGGCGCCGACTACTGACGCATTCACTGACATTCAATTTTATGCATCCCCAAGTCAATCAATTCAACTTCATCTTGACTGCACAAGTAGATCTGTTTGTATCGACTTGCTTTTATGTGGAGGAATGTAAATGATCTAATGACTCAATATTTACGGTAACCAGTGCAAATACATCGTAAACGTGTTCTTTTAATTGTCAAGTTGCAATAAGATAATGTTATGATTCTCATGTATTTAAAAGAAAACAATAATAGTATTTATTGTCCAATTGAAGTGTGTTCTATTTACATGATAAATATAAACGTTGATAATTAGTTGTAATTTTCGCTAGACAAAAAATACAAGGCGCGGTTCAAAATTGTCTGCCTTCACAGGACAGACAGCAATCAAATATTCACAAGCCAGCATGTTCAAATAAATGCAGTAATACCATCTCGTGAGTTGTGAAACTTCGATCAGTGACTTAGATTGTACAAGAGGATATAATTTTGCTGAAATGCGCCGTCAATTGTGCGAAACTATCTAAATGAGTGCATGTAAACTGAGGCAATGGTGTCGTGAGTATGAGGAAAGCAGTTCAAAAGTTCAAGAGTTAAGTGTGTGTATGCAAGAGTGAAAAAAATTGTCGCTTTATGAAAAGTAAAGTTTCCCTTGTATTTGCACAAGTTTCTAGCACAATGTTGTTGAGAATATAGATTAAAAATCTAACCTATCGGTAACTGTATGTATGACGAATGTGGAAAATAGTCGCAAATTTCTCTCTCAAGGGGCGGAATTTTATGCAGAAAATTTGAAGAAGCTTATTTAACAGTACGAAATATGTTTTGAACGAGTAGTTGGTTATGTACAAAAATAGTTGTAATTTTTAATATAAGATCAGTCTGGCAATTCCATTGAATATTATAAAACCTGTGTCTATGGGAATAATTGCAAATCACAATCACTCTGATATATGTATATAATTTTGGATGCCGAGTAGCATCATTTAGATATAATTTGGGCTCTCGCGTTACGCTTCATATCATAGCCGTTCAGCGTATTCTTTTTATAGAGAATTCTTCCTAAGCATCTTACTGGGGGAAGTGATATAATCTTTGCTTAAATAATCAATTTCAAATGGTTAGATCTAATATTTTAGTATTAATTGTACAATAGAATAGTTGTTGCTACAGCCAAATAGTAATAAAGGAGCGTTTTTTTTTGCATTAGAGATGGAATAGTGATCTCGGACCGTTATGATATGCTGCGAATCACTTTCATGTTTTCTTGCAGTTGTGTAAGTATCTTTAGAGTAAGAAAATGGCAGTAAAATGACGTTGATTCAAATACTTCTGTAATATTGGCATTGCGACTAATTCTTGCGCATCCTCTCAGGGCTCAGAGCTAATACGAATATAAGAAAACTAGCGCTCCCAAAGCATTCGTGCTAAATCTAAACTAAAGTGAAAGGTAACGTGATGAAAATTACTTGGTTGCAGGAAAGTGCCCCTTGAGGGCAGATAACCCCCTTAATTTTAGGAGGGAATGACATAATTATAACGTATGTGCGTAAATAAGCAAAATATGTGTGGAAATTATTATAGATGATAATGCAGTTAGATGTAAGAAATATAATGGGATCTAACAGGAGTAATACGACTAGGACAAGTAGATATAAAGATAACACAAGTAAGGAAATTATTGCATAAGTAAAGGATGTTTCAAATTTCGCAGTTTTTTAAAGAATAAATAAAACACAATTTGCATTCACTTTCAAAAACTTTTTATTGGTAATTAAAGTGTCAGTTATGACATTTACATGCGAAAAATAATATCTGCCAAATGGCCTCCTCTTGCAGCTCCACAGACGTCCACTCTTTTGCTAAAATTTTTAATGACATTTTGACATAATTGAGGCTCTATCTCACCAATGACAAATAATTTCATCTTTCAAAGCAAGAATTGATTGTGGATTGTTTTTGTAAACCTGATTTTTCACATAACACTAAAGAAAATAGTCTAACGGTCTCAAATCACACGATCTTGGTAGCCAATTGACATCGCCGTTTCTTGAGATTACACGCCCAGGAAATTTTTCTCTCAATAAATCAATTGATTCGTGTGCAAAGTGAGGGGTAGCGCCATCCTGTTGAAACCACATATCCTCTAGATAAATATTCATTAATTCAGGCAATAAAAATTTATCATCCGACGATAGCGATCACCATTGACAGTCACAGCTTCACCAGCAGGATCTTCAAAGAAGTAAGGTCCAATTACACCACCTGATCATAATGCACACCAAACAGTAACTCGTTTAGGATGCATAGGTTTCTCATGAATAATTCGTGGATTTTCTTCACCCTTGATATGACAATTTTGTTTATTAACATAGCCACCAAGTTCAAAATGTGCCTCATCGGAAAACATTATTTTTTGAGAAAAATCAGCTGGTTGTTCATTGATGAAATTGACAAATGAACGACGTAATGGCTTCAGTTCCAGTGTTATTTGAACCTTATATGCCGTCAGAGGTAAATCCTTGTGTAAAATACGCCATGTTGTTGATCCATTAAGTCCAAGTTGTTGTGAAGGTCGTCTAATGGACATTTTAGGATCTTCAGCAACACTTTCACGAATCAAACCACTACGACTGTATTTTTCACTTTTTTGGTCTTCCACGGAATCGGTCTCTTGAAATTTTTTAATAATTCGATCACTAGTGCTTTCAGATGGACGATTATGTAAACCATAAAATTTTCTAAAAACTCTTTTTACAGAACGCTGATTTTCATAAAATAATTCAACAATTTAAACGCGTTGTTGTAGCGTATACGAAGCCATTTTTATAAATGTCATACATCACACTTTTTAAGTGCCCATATACCCAGACAAATTCAGTGCACCATCTATATTTTACTAATTCTTAAAAAAAACGGGCGATTTGAAACACCCCTTACATTTATGTGAAGAAGGCCTACGACTAATGTATCAAATCAACTAGAGAAGGTTGTGTCGTACTATTGTTATCCAAAGAATGATATTATTAAACAAGAAGGATACTATTTACTCTAAACAAAAAGTGTTATCCAGATTACATTGTAATAAACATAATTTGGAAAGTGGAAACGTAACAATCTGAAAAGATCGTAGTTGAATAAGGTTTTTAGCCATCTCAAATAATCTACTTTAACCTATTACTACTAGCAAATATTGATACTTACGGATTTTTTGCTTAATTCATTATACAAGAAATCATTGAAATTAATTGATCATGAACATTACTAAAATAGCTGTACTAATTTGCTGCATGCACGAGTTGTAAGATTGTTTAATTTATCCTCTTTTCTACTGTCTATTACACATTAACACTTGGTATTATCAGCAAAAACTATTTGAATGAACTTGCTTTCCAGCGAAAGTACAATATCTCTTTTTATCTTTGAGTTTTCTGAAGTTAAAAGAGTTAATTAGAATATTCTTTTTCTTTTATGTGTTCATTCTTTAAGTTTATTTCTGGTTTTAAAAATATTTCTAACATGGAAAGGTCATCTGGCGAGAGTTTTACTTAATTTACAATATTTATGCCAAAGAAAATACTAAAACAATGCGTAGTCGTTCCTAACAATACTCGAGCTTTTTCTCTACGTTATTAAGGTTATATTGCAAGAATAACTCCCCCGTATATGTTGATAACATTAAAAAATACAAAACCATATATAGCTCGGACGTATTTACCGCTAAGCCAATGAACTAAAAACACATTTATACCTTTAAAATAAGTTTTCATTGTTGGACATTCCATGAATTCGTAACATTTATTTTATTGCACCGCATAAAATTTTGTTTCGGTTAACAAGTCTCTTACCTAAATTATTGTATCACACGTCTACTTATATTGCCATTGACTGGGATGTGCAAGAAGCGATCTCGCCAACGCCAAGACTATTTATGCTTCGACCGGCCTCAACGAACACGTTGCTTTTCTGTTCTTATTTGTTATTGTAATGACGAGCGATGCTATCATTTACTGTCCGTCGTGTTGTTTTCTCTATACCACGTAGTACCTATATACGTATAACGACGGCGAATTTTAAAACAAATCCGAACTGAACGAAACACTGTAGATCCATATCGAAATTCATATGGAACGATGCCTCTTTTCCACACAATACTTACTTTCAATTAAAACGGGAAGATGTACGATCAGGACACTTCAACGAATTCTTAAAAAGTTGTTATTCAATTTCAGATAAAAATCGTAATTTTTCTTCCTGGAAATTATCAAAAGTAATTATCTCTTTCAAGAATTTTGATAACGCCGTATTATACATATGTATATAAAATCAATGATTTTACTTAACTTTTTTAAATTATTTTAACACTTCAAAGTAAGAACAAAGATATCTACAAAATATGATTGGAAAGCATCACAGGCAGATAAGAAGTGCAATCAATCAGATCTGTACACTGTGAGAAGTAAAAGCAGAGAGCTACCAATACTGCCAGTACTTATTTCCATTGATTTCTAATAGGCCTTCAGTGGACTGAAAAGGAAAGTTTTGCAATATGACGCAACAATGAATCGTAGGAAGCACATGCTGCATGTTGAGACATGTTCATATGTGCATAGTAGCCGTCGCGCCATGTAGATGGGCTCAGTTATTCATTAGCAATGAGAGTGTAAAGTGCTTGCGATGGCATCGTGATCACAAAATGAGATAAGGGCAGTTTTACGTTACAATTTCGTGCGTGGTTTAAACATAGACCAGTGGTTCGAAGAAATGACTCTTGCAATAGGTGATGTTTGTCCACATTGTACAACGATATTCAGGTAGTATAGAAAATTCCAAAGGGGCAATTTAACTGTGGAGGATGCTGAGAGACTGGGAAGGCCACGAATCTCGGTATGTGAACAATATCGCGACAGATGACGACACTTGGCTGTACTATTACGATGTGCCGACCAAAGCTCAAAACAAAGTTTAGGTCTTCGATATTGAGGACAAAGAAAATCCCGATGTGTAAAGAAGAAAATGATAGCTGTATTTTTCAAATCAAGTGAAATTGTGGAAGTGGAATCCGTCGTTTTGGACACACAGAAGATAGGCACAGCTAAGTGGTATACTGAAGTGTGGCTGCGTAAAGTTATTGGATCTATGAAGAACCTGCGGCCAAAGTCAAGAATGGACACCTGGTTCCTCCATCACGATAATGCTCCAGCTCACCGCGCCAAAGCCTGCACCGAATATTTGGCCACGACAGGATTGAAACTTTTCGAGCACCCTCCGTACAGACTAGATCTTGCTCCCTGTCCTCGCATGTGAAAATGAAGTTAAAAGGGAGGCGGTTTTCCAGCGATGAGAACCTTCTGCGGACTTGGGACAACGAGTGTGCTATACTCCGTATTGAAACTTGGCAGAACTGGTTTAAAGATTGGTTTCGGAGGATGGAGAGGTGTATTGAGTGTAGAGGAAATTACTTTGAAAAAATTAAATAAACAAAGCTACACTGCAAAACTTTCCCAATGCCCTTTGTAGAAATCAGTAAGAGACTAAGAAATACCATATTAGTAATGTTGCAGGAGACCGAGAATAAGGTGAAGATGAACATCCGAAGAATGTTAAGATTAAGAAGAAGGGCAACAAGGTCAACCATTGTCATCAACTTTCAACGGCTGGACTTAAATAATAATATAATTGGAAATTAAGCACAATAATAAAATAATACGTAACAAGCTGCACATTATGTATGTAATGTTGTAATTTGTCCAACTTGGGTTCGTCAATAGGACGCAGTTGGCTTCCCTCTCTTCAGCTTCAATAGCGATACTTACAATTTACGATATGTTTGTATAAAAGTGATTGTATCGCAGTGAATGTAGGTGATGTTGATCGGTGGGCAAAACATTAAGAAGGGTATTCTTAAAAGCTTTGGACTACATAAATGCGAGGAACTGAAAAGAGTTTTTTCTATCTCGTTCTATAAATTTTTCGATTTGTTCTTGTACATACTAAAAATAGTGAATGTTGAAGTCAGTTACAGTCTTAGCTTGGACTTGTGACAATTTAATGTGACAGTATCACTTGCTACGTAATTTTCGATTTTCACATACATATTATACATATACACACATACGTATTATATATATATATATACATATATATATATATATATATATATATACACGAGAGTAAAAAAATTACGTATTAAATGAAAACCTTAAAAGTGCAATCAAATTCGGAAAAGATGAGTTTCACAAAGTGACCCTTTTGTGGCAGAGTGATGCTGAAACACAGACAAAGGCAGCAGCGTCAGTAAAAAAATTACTGCCTCACTATTAACACGCACCACGTTAGACCAGCGATCTCTTATGCATTTCTTAAGTAGTGAAAGTGTCAATTCAATCGAAATTCATCGCAACACCTGTACGAGTTGTGTAGAAAGCTTAGAAGTGGTGTAATTTCCGCGGAAGTTGCGCCGGAGCAGGCTTACCGCGTAGTGCAAGGAATGGTGCCATAGTTCATCGCCGAAACTAAAGCAATGCTCACTCTCTTCTGGGATGTAAAGGGAGTATTTTTGGAATATTACATGAATGGAGAGAGACAGTAACCAATATTGATTTAGATAGTTAGTTTTGTACTAAGTAAAGATTAAAGTTAGATTACATCCGGTGTAGTGCCACAGGCGGAGCACCGAATAGTAGGACAATTATTGTCAATTATTTAAGATTATTTCTAAATAAAGAGTAACTAGTATTTCTTATTAAGAAATGCTTAAAAATCAACTCCACCCTATAATCATGAATAAACGAGGATTTCGGACTTCAGATGTATTGTTACAGCATAACAATGCTGGACCGCATACAGCAGTTCAGGCTATGCAGGATATGAAATTTGAATACCTCATACACCCGCACCCCCTTATTCACATGATCTTGTTTCTAGTGACTTTCATTTGTTTGAATCACTTAGAAAAGCAACCATTTCAGAAATGATAAAGAGGTAAAAACCTTGGTGCTCGAACAAGAGAATTCTTTAAACGTGGTATCTATGGGTGGTATACTATATATTCATTCATTGTCAGGAAGACTTCGACGAAAAATTATCTGTATGATTTTCTTATTTGTTACAATACAAAATTTATAGAGATTTTAAGGTTTTCATTTAATTCATCCTATATATATATATATATATATATATATATATATATATTTGTGAATAAAATGTGAGTGTATAGAATGTGAACACTTAGAGGCCTAATGAAATATCTCGAAAACATAATGCATTGACATCAACGTCTGGATTTTCTTGACTCTTAGGCTTAACTTGTTTTAACTATAACGATTTGTTATTAAATTACCACTGTACGGTATAATTACCGAAAATTAGCCACTGTAACATCGTATTAAATTCAATAAGAATAATGAGAATACATATTCTTTGAAGTCTTGCAGGTACGTTAAATTACATGAAACATTTCGAAGAAGAAAGTTAAATTGTTAATATTTCTTGCTTTGATTGATAGTTGTAATCCGCTAATCAGTGTGCGTAAGTCTTTTGTTCATGTCTTACCAGTAATTTCACATACACATGTGCGTATATAACTTTTGAAACCACTTCCTGGGCGACATAATTATGACCTTAAGCATCTAAAGTTTACGTTTCATACATGTAATAAAGTTTTTTTTTCAATTTGTATTAAGTTCAAAGTAAAACGAAAAGGTTTAGTGACCTTTAATTAGTTCTTCGAAAAAGCTTTTTTTAAGAAAGTTGTGAAATATTTATTTTGCTATAGTATAAGCAACGTGTTTCATTGTAATGTATGAGCCTATGTTTCCTAATAATTCTTTAGAGTATTTTCTTGTGGAGTATAATTAATTATGTGTAAATATTCTATAAATGCTTGATATAACAATTCAAGATATAATATGCAGGGTACGACTGCAAAACAGTAATATCATTTTGGTTGAGATTTTAGCGAAAAGTTATGGAAAAGAATGGCAAATATAAGTTTATTTGTCTTTCTTCTCTTTGATCTCCTCCTACGATGTCTTTGCAGTATCCAGTATGTTACAGTGTGTGGTTATACGTCAATTTATGTGGAGTAAATTAAAACTTTGAATTTAGCTTCCGAACACCAAGTTTGTTTTGGTTAAAACAAGTGCCATTTATGAAGCTCATTGAAGATTTGTTCGTAATTTCTGGAAACAATTCAAGACGTTTTCTTTTATCATCGTTCCAAATCATTAGTCTAAATGTTTATCATGATTCACAACCTCTTGATTTTTTCACATAGCTTAAGGCAAAAAAAAACTTCTGTTTGTGATACTTGATACACATATTTAAGCATTTTTATCAATTTTAACACAGAGCTTATGTTGATTGTTTGTTCTTTATGCGTGTTTAGACCAAATTATACTATTACATACAATTCAGAACTTTTCGTATTGGCTTCTCTACATTAGTCTCCTTGTAGTTCCATACATTTAGTCCAACGTTTTTCACGACCTTTCAATCCTTCTACTATATAAACTTTCGAAATGTCTCTTTACAACTTCAATTATGACAGTATTTGGTGAGAATGCATTTCCAACCAATATTTCTTCAGGTTTGGGAATAGGATGATATCCGATAGAGCCAAGTGTAGTGAGTATGGTGCACGTTCATTTAACTGGTATTGTGATTCGTACGCCATAACAATTTTCGAATACGGATTTTATACGGCGGGTCAATTGTGCTAGTGGTACAAAACCCTTCAACTTTGATTAGTTTTTTCAATCTGTCTAATAACGACACATAGTACTCACTTATTATTTTCTTCCTTGTTGCAAGTAATTTGTAAAAATTATTCCTCCCCCAGGAGATAGTAGCCATCGTTTTTCCAGCAGACGGTATCGTGTTTGTTTGAAGTTGTCTCATCACGTTTTATCCACTGGCTTGAGTGCTCTTTGGTCTCAGGAATATATTGTTTAATCGGAGCTTATAAAATGTTGCAAAAAATCGCTTTTGTTGCGTTTGAACATCGCTGCGACATGATTTTTTCCATTCGCTTTTCGTGGATTGTCATCAGACTCGGCACACTATCTGTCACTGTTTTCTCACGTTCAAAAGTTGATATAAGATGCAATGTACGTGGTCCGATTCCGTGAACTTTTTCAATTGTTTTTGGTCTTCCAGAACGTGTAGCACCCACTCTACTCGTTCTATCGTATTTAAATTCAATAACCCAGTTTCCAACAGTTTTTATTTTCTTAGCATTTTAGTTCTTTGAAAACAAACGCTCTGTCACTGCACTGAACTCGTTTTTATTTACCATTATGAACAATGCCCGAATTGTTTACTTGAATGGATACTAAAAGCGTGTTACAATCCATCCATAATTGTTAGCACAATTGACAGTAGCAATGGCATTTTCAAGACAAATATTTAGAATGTATGCATAGCATCATCTGTTGGTTCGTTCTAAAAAGATTTTGATCTATCCTCGCATGCTGAATAATAGTCTGGATGCTGAAATATCACCACTAAAAAACAATTCGTTCATTAAAAGATGGATAGCAATTGTCAAGTAAAGCTAATTTGTACTGAAACTTTGTTCGATAGCGAATTTTGATATTATTAGTTAACTATTGTTGTGGATTATGGAAGAAACACCTACATCAATCGAAACCTTACCACGCTGACTTCATCGAAGAACAATTTACTTTAATACTGGATTCTAGTAACAGACTTTTTATAAAACTGATAACATATGCTCTCAATTTCTTTTATTTTTCCTTTTCGAAGGAAAGATTAAAATTCTCAGACGTAATGTCGTTTATTGAATATATTTCTGTATATACCAGCCTCTCCGAAACATCTATCAATAATTTACGTTAATTACATTTGTATATTCATATAAAAAGTATTTTGTTTCTGCTTTCCATAGACATACATGCGTACATACTTACGTAGCTGTATAGTGTTGAAAGTATGCATTCTAATTGTATTTATTGCCTTTTTGTATAAGTATGTGTTTTGAACTTTTTACCTGATAATATTTACATTTAAATCGATTATTTTTCTAGTCGATGTATAGCAGATGCCGGCCAGCTACCAATCCTCATAATAGTTTACATAGTTTTTATATCTGTCATCTAATCTGACTGGTTCGATCTTTTTACTAAAGTCAATTTAAACAGATATATGTATAGCAGTGTCTTATCTAAAATCGAAATGTTGATCGTATCGGAATATTTAGAAGACGGCGTAAAGAAAATTTAGAATACCGCCTTTTCTAATTACCCATTAATTTAAATATCGATTAAATAACATCGTCTGAAGATGTTTAATTTACTCCATATTTCAGGCTTTTATATACTTCTTCGAATTCTAGAAAATTTGTCGTGTTGAAGTTATACAAAGCATGTAGAATTTAAAATCCCTGATCCAATAGTTTTATTTAAAATAGTTGAATTCTCATCTACTAAAATACAGAGTGTGGCGCGAAAATAACTCCCGAATACTAAATGTAAATTACAAAGCAAGTCTAAAAACTACTCAAAAATATATGGTTGGAAGACTTTCTTTGGTACATTCACAGCAATTACATAAAAAGAATCCAAAATCAATCTTACATACATATTTCACAGCGTAGCTTAGATTCGGTCATTGCCAGTGTTAATGTTCAAACGTTGATTTAATAGTTTAATCCGTAGAAAAATCAAAATAAGAAAGGCGCAACTGGTTTTTTCGAAGACATGGGTGCCTTATAGATTTATGTACAAATATGGATGAATAAAATTATATTTAACGTCAAGGAGAAATATAAAGTCACAGTCATAGGTGAAAAAAAATCCTCTTAGCAATTTAGTTATTAAAATGAAACAAAGTTGATAAAAATTTAATAAATCATGCTAACTAGCAAATATAAAACGAAAAAGTCAGAATAAAAAAAAATATGAATAACTCGAGTAAAAGAATTATGATTTTCCATTTAATGTTGGTTAGTAATATATTAAGCTATATATTACTCAATGTTGAAAAAATGTATTTTTAGAGATTTAATATTATAAATATAGTTATTTCTAAGTTTATAATATAACTGTCAAATCAATTCGTGATTGCCATGTATTTCTGCTTCGAAATAGACGTTATCTCCATTTTCCCCTCTTCACTATTTTTCTGCTTATCCTTGTATCGTTCTTTCTGTTTTTCCTAGTGAAATTGATTGACATTTAGATTTGAGTTTACTTTTGCTGGTCATAAATTCTATTCCACTGCGATATTTTCAGATCCATTGTGGTCTTCATATCTCTCTGACATTTCATGGCTTCTTTACATGTGCCTATTGTAATTGGCCTTAGTGACGGCTATTTGGACTCCTATGTAATATTACACACCTTTCACTAGCTTTTATACATTTAAAGTCAGAAATTCCATCTCACATTGCCGATCGGGTCTCATAATCGGATCCCAGATTTGCTTCCTAAAAAAACCATTGTCGAGTCGAGTGTACAAAAACACTCTTTCAAACGTTGTTCGGTCAGTATTTAAAGTTTCGTCTCTGAGATTAGTAGCGGAAATTTGCAGGTTTGAGTATCATTCGAAACGGACACTATCTGTCAAAGATAAATATTTGAAGGACCAAGAGACATCTGGGTATGATTCTGCGATCTATTGTTAAGAATGGACGATGATGCTTGTCTCCATCAAACAAACATCGTGAGCGATTGGGTTGATGTTGCGATAGAGGGAATGGAGTAGCCGGTCAATATGCCAGATGGTAATCGAATAGAACACTTAGAATATCTCAGGAAGACATCTTACTGCACGAATATGTTACCAAGAACGTTTCCAGCATTACGAATTGCTACCGGAGAGAAATATTATCGATTTCTTAAGAAATGTTTGACATGCGAATCCGGTCCATGCCATCAAGTAACCAGAGGTTTATAGAGGTTCTTGAAGATTATACACATTATTAGTCTTTATGTAGGTGAGAGTTACTGCGATAAAACTTCTGTAAAATTGAATATTTCTATATTTTTCTTACACTAAGTGAAGATAGATGTCAGGGTTAATTACAATGGTTTTATTAGAGACAGGAAATGGAAGAAAATCATATCCTAAAAAATTTTGGTCTTTCGTAACATAAAAAAAGGCTTGTCAAGAATTTGTATCAGCCAGTACTATATTATTTGTAAGTTATTGTATATTTACATTTAGTAAAGCCTTTATCCTAATGCGATAGTGCACTACGAGGGCAGTTTGAGAAGTAGTGAGAATGGAAAAGAAAAATGAATTTTTTAAATACAAAATAATTTTTATTTTGCAGTATATTCTCCTAAAAGAGCAATACATTTATTCCAACGGTTCTCCAATGCCCTTATGTCATCTCCAAAATGCGATTCCAGAAGGCTTGCAAAATATTCATTTACGAAGATGATAAGCTCGTCGTTAGACGAAAATTTTTTTCCACCTAGTGCCGTTTTCAATTTTGGAAAAAGGTGGAAGTCGAAGGGGGTTAGATCCGGCGAATAAAGCGCATGCGGTACTAATTGTAAATGCAACTCGTGGATTTTGGACATCGCAACTGTGCTGGTACGCGAGGGAGCGTTGTCTTGGTGAAACATAATCTTTTTCTTTGCCATTCCTGGCCGTTTAGCACGAACCTCAACATTTAATTTTTGTAGAAGTTCTCCATAATATTGTCCGTTTATTTTGGCACCTTTCTGAAGGTAATCAATGAGCACAATGCCCTTTGAATCCCAAAAAATTGATGCCGATAAAGTGGTTTTTGCTTTCTTTGGAGGTGCAGAACCACGTTCTAACCATTGTTTCGACTGTTGTTTAGTTTCGGGTATACTGTAGTGTATTCAAGTTTCATCGCAAGTAACAAATCGCCTACAAAAATCCACCGGATACCGCTCATGAAGGTCCAAACACTCATTGGAAATGCGCAAATGAGTGAACTTTTGATCAGTCGTAAGCAATCGCGGCACCCATCTTGCCGAAAGCTTGGAAAGGCCCAATTCTTTCGTTAAAATGTGGTGTACGCGTTCTGTTGAAATGTTTACCATGTCTGCTGTCTCTCTCTCTTTGAGTCGTCGATCTTGCGTAATAATATTATGGATTTTTTAATCATTTCCTTAAGTCACGATTTTGGGTGCTCTAAAGCGCGCTTCATCAACACAGCTTGTTCTACCACTTTTAAATTCATTTACCCATCTACTTATTGTGGCGGATGATGGAGCAGATTCACCTAATATTTCCCGTAACTCATCTTTTATTTCGCTAGCTTTCATACCCTTAATTACGAAGTATTTAATCACCGCACGATACTCTGCTTTTTCCATTTTAAAAAAACGACGTGTTGCTTCTTTTTCAATCAGCTGTCAAAAATAAACTAATCAACCGATTTATCTAAATATCGGAATGTAAACATATAAATAGGTAACCTAAATTGCAGTGCATTTGTTTTACCAATTAGAGCGCCACCTATGTGGCATTCTCACCACTTGTCAAACTATCCTCGTACTTAAGGCTGGAGCGAATATAAGTTTGAATGTAAAACCTGGATCAATCAAATTATCTGCCACCCATTTCTAGAGGCGAAAGTGTTACTTGAAAGGAGGAAACATTCAGTTAATGAAGTTATTTCTTCTGTAAATAGTAATAGCGATTTGCAGGCGACCTAGAGATAGAAGTATTTATAAAAACGGCATAACCACTACTTAATTAAGTAAGTCTTCCTCAATTTATAATCTTCACTGTGAAACTAATAGGCTCCATATTTATTAATCTGGATTGAAATTAATATAAATAAATTTATGGCACGGTGTATATATATATATATATATATATATATATATATATATATATATATATATTGCTGTTCCATTTTCTCAGCTGACTTCGTTCGGTATTAATAGTACCATGTCATATTAGCACACACGGATCATCTTTGACTTTTGAATAACTTTTTTTAAGAAATACTTAGTTATATTTGTACATCTATTCCATTTGAAAATAAACGTATTTCACTCCTTTTAACACGCTTTAATTAATTTTCAATATTAAAATATCCTGTACAACTACGCCGAATAATTATTGAAAGATAATAATTAATAAAATCGAACTATGTAAATGAACTGTCTTGTTCTTAATATGTTACAGCCCTAAAAATGTTAAAATTAAAATATTTTACTTTATTTGAAATGTATTTTATGTATTATGCGTTTTGTGTTTATTATTATTGTTGTCCTTTATGAATATTGTTGTTTATGTATATTATGGTGTATTTTATTTAGGTAATCATATTAGTTTTTCTCATTATCTGTAAACAGCAACTTTTATGGTCGTGTACATATTGTACGTCAGGGGAGCGAGATCATCCAACCTGACCGACTGCTTTACTGTTGCTGCCGGGTAGTTGTATGACGTTTCCCCTACAGTTGCGAGGTTGACAGTGTCAAACGTTTCTACTCTGTTATTGGGGGTGCATGGATATTTTGATGCATTGTACGTGAAGCGAGTATTTTGAATTGTTTTTCGTTATGTACATATTTGAACTGATATTTAACTTAAAAATTTAAACTGTTCGTCTTCTATTTACTATTTTAACTCTATTTACTATTTGAACTGCTATATTTATACTTTTAAAATTACATCCTCATGTACCTCCACATATAGAACAGTTCAATGTTAAAAATAAAATTGTTTAGTTCACTTACATAGGGCTCTCGAAACGGTGAGTTACCTTAGCAAAAGGAATATCTCGAAAATCATATAATTTCAGTATGATATTTATAATATAAACTTGCTTTATTATGTATACCAGGAACATTTCCTTTAAAATAAGAAAGTTATATAACGTACGGGTAAACCTAAACATCCTATATATTTTACAATAATTTTTTGGTGTAGAGTACTTGATCCCAAATAATTTTTATTTAAAATATTTTTAATCGAGTGAATAGTTAGTGCGTAATAAGCCAAATTCAATTGTCAAACCTAGTGTAATACCTATATAATGAGTGTCCCATAACACTGTCACAGCTTGAAGCAATTTCAATTTAAAAATGTCTAATGAGCATATACCCAAAATACGCTCGTAATTGAGTTACAAGCATTTAAAATTTTAGATAACCGTACTAATACAGGTATTACGTACCGCTGTTGATTTCATTATTATTAAAAAGTCGGGGTGGCTGCGATTCATTGGTCATTTGATCACTGAAGTTTAATATATAACCCCTTGCCACATTAATTTTCGTATTCTGTATACGTATTTCGACAACTAAGTTATCATCATCAGCAGATAATTAAAAAGTGTCGCACCTGGAAAACTACGGCGAAAAATACCTGTACGAAAACAAACTCCGTACGCGATATGTACCGTTGAGAACCAAAATGTACACTGTGTACATTTTGGTTCTCAACCTTCAGAGATCAAGTTAATCAACTACAGGCTCCATCAAAATTACCTTCATTGGTCATTATTCATTGCGGCAATAAGCGTCAGTTAAGTTAAATTTTAAATGTTTATTTTTTCGTATTATATTTAAATATTCTTAAAGATATGTTAATATTTTCGAATGAAGAATACACCGATATTATTCACTTTGTTTATGGATTGTGTAATGGATGTGGACGAGCGATAGTTGATAAATATCATCTGCGATTTCCCACTCGTAAAATGCGCTGTAGAACAGTTCTTAGAAATGTTCATCGATGTTTGAGAGAAACAGGCAAGTTTCTTGCAGCTACTTCTAAACGTGCCGTGCAACAATAACTTGCACACAGAGAAGCAATACTTAATATACATAGTTGACGCTCAACTTTCTACTAGTTTCTGTAAGATAGCTAACAGATTTAGTGTAGGCCATGTGAGAGTATAGAGAACTTTACACAATTTTGGTTCGTACTCGTACCATATCTAACCTATACGAGCTTTAAATCCTGGCAACTACGAATTTAACCGTTGATTGGTGAGAATTCGATAACTTTGTCAAAAAATATTGATTAGTAATGAAGCCTCCTTCACCAGAAACAGCATCAATAACACCAAAAATTCATATTGTTTGGCACTTGAAAATCCACGGTAAACTAGGGAATCCCAATTTCAAGATAGGTTTTCGACGAATGTTTGATGAGGTATTATTGATAGCTGTCTGGTTGGTCCGTTTATAATCGGAGAACTTTTCATGGTAGCTCGTTACCTACACTTCCTGGAAAATGACCTTACAACATTACTGGATAACGCTCCTCTCCTAATGTATGACGACTAATGTGGATCACATCTCTATGGCGCACCTTTGCACTTTGGAAGACAAGTATTAGATTTTCGTAATCAAAATAATACGAACCGGGGGATAGGAAGACGTTCAGAAGATACTTAGCTGCCAAGGTCGACAGACTTAAACCCCTTCGATTATCTTTTATGTGGAGGGCTGAAAAATTTGTTTTATGCAGAACAAGTTGAAAACACTTTGTTGCTAGCATTATGGATGCTGCATATATTATTCGTGCTGATCCTGAAGACTGTTAGCATATCTACCTCTTCAATTTTAAGAAGAGTTACACTATGTATACAGTAACTGAGTTTACATTTTGAACTAATTCAATAAAGCGCTTTCTTTTTAAATGATTTTTATAGAGATTTTGTCCAGCGGTACGTAATACCTGCGTTAGTAGGATTATCTAAAATTACAAACGTTTATAGCTCAGAGACATTAGAGTTTTGGGTATATGTTTATTAGTTTATTTTAACTTGAAATTGCTTCAGTAACACATCCTTAAGCTGTAGCAATCGTGTCATGGGGCACCTGCTATAATATATAGTAATATCTAATGTGTAATATATAATATATAACACATAATACAATATATAATTTAAAGATGGTAACATTTCCATCTCTACTAACCCAGGTGAATGAAGAAGGATTAAGTACGTATAGGTAATGAATTAAACATGGAACCTGCAAATAACCCGAAAAGTTTTAAAAGTAAAACTAGTTATATCTATAAATATTTGCTTTTTTAAATAACCAATGATTCTAAACACTTGTTCTTTTATATTTTTACTTCGCTCATGAGACATTTATTAGTAATAAAATACGAAGAACTATTACGTATACTCGCGAGAGGCTGCCTGATTTATTGCGAAATAATGCATTTAAAGTAATAAAGTCGAAAAACCAAAATTGAATAGCAACCCAGGTGATCGTAAAATAGTAGCCTTGTTCGATTTCACACACTCTCCAAATTACTAAATGAATTACTTCGATACGTGTCTGGGTGCAGCATACAAACGCGGAGATATATCGGAAAGAATTAAAACTCATCAGACGGTCTGAAGGCAATGAAAAGATACTGTTTATTACAAATCAAACGATAGGTTATGATGCGCAGACAATTGCTTTAATTAGAAAACTTTCACCTACGTTATATCAGTTTGATTAAAATATGAACGTTGTCGTTTTTAACAACTAATTACATCTTCGGCATGACATAGCTAACAAATGTTCTGTACGGGGCATAAATTATAATATTCATTTGAAATTTATCCTACACTCTCGAAGCCGCAGAAGGTTCTTCTTTTTCACTTGCATCCATCCCTTTTCAACATGTTACTTCGACTCGGGACGTAATATTAGATAATAATTCTTCGAAAGATTAATATTGTTGTGTCTATTTTGTAATAGAAGAATACCGGCGATTTTGAAAATAGCTGCAGAATGAGTGAACGGAAAAAAATTTAGTCTTCATTTTTAGAATTTGTAATGTATTACGAACAAGATCTACGTCTCCAACTTGCTGTGTAGTTATAATTCATAAAAGTAATTGCAATCATTCCTTCTCTAAAGTTGGAGAAGAAACTAGAAAGAAACTAGCTTTCAGAATTTACATACAATTTTTTGCTTTCGCGGAAGAATTCTGAAGTCTTGTATTTTGCTTACCACTGTTTGCAATTAATTTACCGCCCTCTAAACAACGCGTACTGTGTGACAAATACATATATGTGCCAATGCAATAAACAAACTCCTCGGCGAACATAATGAACCGTACAAAATAGTGTATGTATCAGAGTTTAGTAAATAAACATTCTATACGAGCGACAATAATTGTACGGTAATGTATTTTCTACACTTCTGCCGTTAAATTAGAAATTATTATATTGTCAATAGGGTATTTCACGTTAAGAATAAAGGAAGCGACATATGGGAAATAAATACATTGTTGCCAGATCATAGTATAATAGATAACTGGTATGGCCAACTTTTACTGGTATCTTTGATGTAAATACTACCGACTACAGTTGGTATTGTGTATTTGGTCAACGTCGCGTGCTTAGATTCTTCTTAAACATCCTCAATCTCTTGTCCTTCTATAGAAATGATTTAGAGAGTAAGGAAAGTAAATAAGAACTTACTCTTTTAAGTGGCGTCTTCAGTATACAGATGTACAAATTGGATAAGATCGGTTAAATATTTGCAGTTTCAGATATGCTTCAATAGCCTCTTTGCGTAAGCGTATTCGCCTTGAGAAATAAATGTTCTTATATGCAAAAATTGATCGGTTGGCATATAATGATGAAATACTTGTATAATTAAAATAATTTTTGTTAATACTCAAGACCAAAAATTTGTTTTAATCTGGTAAAATCTACAATCAGTCATAAATTATGACTGATGATGTTTTCTGTAGGCTAGTCTTTTAAACAATATTGTTATGGCTTATTCCATTTTACACGTACAATTCATGCTTTACATCTTCTGGCACAAGCTATTCGACTGTGTTATCCAAAGGTAGGCAGTTTAATAGGACTGTTTCTCAAATTCCGAATAAGTATTCGCAAATTTTGCAGACAATGCCTTGAGATTTTTAAACATCCACAGCCGACCCTTACACGCTGCAGAACATTGGTTAAAGCCAATATTTTATTACTTTCACTACTTCTAAAATGTTATGTTTGTAGTTTCACTTGCTATCAAGGATAGTTTAACAAATTCCAAGATGCTCAAGTTGCATAAGATTTAGAAATTGTTGAAGCACTTGGTCTACAGATCCGTAAAGTATTCACAAAGATTTTTTAATTAGGGTAGTATTTGATCGTTAGATGTTATAAGAACATATAGGAACACTTCTTCCTTATGGCGGACACTGTTCGTGAAAAAAACTGTTAAAACCTACAATATTTAACCGATATTATTCACTTTGTGCATCTACGTACTGAAAACACTGCTTAAAAGGTAAGTATTTACGTTTATTGCCAGCACAAACCACTGATCTAACGTTCACATTTCTAACCCTTACTACCGATAGCAAATCATGGAAAATCTAGGTGAATATTATTATATAAGAAAGCGGTATTACATTCATTAGGGTAATTTAGTGTTTACTGTGGAGTTGTATTATTTTGAACATAATATAGCACATATTTCCTCAATTTCACCTTATGTCTATTTAGTTCCGATGATCATACAATTTTTGTACAGATTTAGACTCTCTAAAAATTTCTTCCCATCTCAATCTATTTTACACAGTCTTCCCAATTCATATGTTCCCCAGTTCTTCTAGACAGATTCCAGAAATGCACCTTTTTAATAGAAACGATAAAACATTACTTATCTTTGAAAATTTTACAACCACTTAATCTGTACGGTGTTTATTCACTTATTTTCCATGATTTTACGGGTTAATTCAAGTATAACAAAATGGTTTTATCATTATTTTGAGGATCCCTACTGCTCTAGTAATCTCACCTTCGTTTGATTTTCTATCTGCTATGACGGAAAACAATTCTGATAATATTATATATTTTCTTTATATTATCTGCTATTCTAACTTCAACAAGGAATCCAAAAAGATCAGTATCGTTTATTCTTATATAGCCACATTCAAAATTACTAAACAATTCCAATTGATGGAACAGACCCGCCATAATATTCGTCCAGTTTCCTTTACCATTTTGCCTTTCAAAAAATAAGGTTTAGTTTCTATATGAAATTCTCTATCAATCGTTTTTTCGCAAACCAAATTCCTGATGATTCAAAAGAGTCTCGGTTATTCTAAGCTAAGAAACCTTGAATAAATTATAGTCTCTTTAATATAATTTTACTGATTTTATTCTTCAAACTTATACAGTGTAGGGCAATATTAACAAAATCCAAACAATAGCTTGAATTTGGTACGTAGACTTCCGCGGTCGTGGTCCATGCTATCTGCTTCTGGGTTTCCCCTGAAGATGTCCCATACAAATGGATACGAAACATCGGCAGATATACTAGTGACGCGGTTCCAGCCCGGAAACCCAGAAGCAGATAGAATAGCTTGAAATTAGATTAGATTTTTTCTTTTGCAAAAAAGAATATTACTTTGCTACTTCCACTTCTTAGATGACGATGTACATTCGCATGAGAGGCCCTAAAAATTGAAAATGACTGCTCTATAGATGTACTGTCTTAGTTTCGCACGCATTTATCACAGTTTGGTGTAAAACCCATTAAACGCTTTTTCAAGAAACCTCAATTTTATAATTACAAATACGAAATCACTTGAGATTATTTGAACATGAACAGGAATTATTTTGAAACAAACCCAATTCTTGATTGAATCAAAGATAACTTACTCACTTTATCATATAAAAATTCTATAATACATTTAAACTATTTTCGTTCATTTATGCCTAATTGGAGAGCAACACGTGTTAGTAGTGTTCAAGACCGTTTCCAAATCTGTATTTGTAATGGTTTCAAGTTGTATTATAATTGACGAGCGTGATACTGCTATCTTAGATCTTCGAATTAATTTACGATTGCGAAATTCAAAAATTCCAGTAAAAAAGGTCTACAATAAATGGACAATTGTTGGATTCCTGTATCGTTAGTCATTTTTATCTGGACCGTATCAGGGTAGGACGTCACACGCGGGCCTCAACAATGTGTTGTAAAGATGCCATCTACGATTCGGTAAAAAAATACCTGACAATTTGAATTTAACGAAGATTAATCGCCGGGAATCGACTAGTCGGCACTATAAATTAATAACCGTACGTTTGGTAGTTCAGATTAATGCAGCAGACACCTCGCCCGCAATTATTGTCGTCATTGTGGCACCACTGATTGATTTCCAGCAGCTCCTGTTCGCATTATCGATCCCACACTGCTGAATAATTTGATTGTCTTGCAAATTATAGCAGATCATTTGCTGTACGCGCGAATCTGTCTGTCGTCTTGAGATGTTTCCTTTTTTTTTGTAATTAAGATAATAAGACTATATTGGAGCGGTTAATCTAAAAAAAATTACTGACATATTTTAGTATTAAATTTCCAGATGTACTAATATAAAAAGTAAACTAAATATGTTACTAATTTATGTAAATGCATTAATCAATGTGGAGCATTAAAGTTGTTAGAAACACTTAATCAAGTTTTATTAGATAATTACAGGAAGAAATTTGTCTTACTGTATATTCGTATCTGTGTTAGTTACAAAAATGGGATTAAGTCATTGGAGACTAATAGAGGTATTTGTGTGTGAAATTGGAAATGATCGCATACTATAATTTAAGATTAGCTGTTTATTTTATTCAAATTTCAAGTATAATAGATAGTATACATAAAAAATTAGTATGTACAGGATTCACCAATGACTCAGGGTAAAATTTTAAAATGCAATTACTGAAGGAATTGTACATTATAAGTATTTTGCACATCTGCAATATGATATTTCAATATACACTTGGATTTTCAGATATAATTGCCCAATAAGTCTAGATTTAATTTCAGAACATAGCTGGTACTAATATTTTTTTTTGTATGATAGTTGCCCAACTGAGTCACAGGTCTTTTCGACTTGTCACGACCACGGGAGTGACAATGTGTGTTGCATGTATGTTAAGTGTTTTATGGCTTTGTTACTAACCTCTCCTCGCCGTAAGAGTGAAAGCAGTGTTGATTTTTTTTTAATGCCGAAGGGCACCGGGAGAGGTACCGATCTTCGCCGAAACGAGAAACATTTCTTAAAAATATCAGAAATCCTGCACTTTTACCGCATGTGCTATCCTAGAATTAATAATAATAAATCTGTATTCGTTCAATAGAAAGCTTTCGTATATATAATTTGTATAACGAGAGAAAAATATCTATTACCTGCAAAGGATAAGGTCAATAAAATATACAATGATATAGACGAGTGAGGTACATTTTTGTCTAATATGCTTAACAGTTTTTAGAAGAATTCTGTTTCGTAATCTGCACTTAAATAGATATGAAGCGATGATTCTTTATTTTCATCGCAGAGGACCAACAATGTCTCTATCTGCTCCAGTGAAATATCTAAGGAAGCCCGAAATATTCGTACAAATGTAGATAGACCGCTAGAATGCGGCAAAAAATGTTGATTATCTTCCAGGCCGCGACAAACTGCGAGAAATAACGAAAAAATGATATATCGCAATACTGAATTTGTTTCGAAGAAAACCATAGTGCCTATTACTTTAGGGCTAACAGTGCAAAAAAAACTAATTATTGATAGTTTAATAACTACTAGAAGTTGCTGACGTGGGAGTGAAGTTGTCTACCGCTGCTCAATAATGAAACCGTTGTTATCGGACTGCCATCGAGAAACGTGTCGTAAACAACAACATTGATAGAGATTGGTCTGACGTTGAATATCTTTTTGCACGTGGTCATAAACAAAGAGACACTGGTCTACACGACAAGATCGAATTATTCAACACGTGTGGTTGGATTTGTTTTGCAGGCAGTTTCAACGTGATGGGTGCTAAAATTGTATTAAAAAGTTTGTCTTCTGCTAGAAAGTGGTTTGGTGAACACAACCATCAGTGGATTTTGCAGTGGATATTAATACCAAGTATCCGAGAAGGTACTGTACGAAATGGAGGTTGGAAAATAGTATCACGACGATGGAATGACCCTCTCAGAGTTCAAATGCGAATCCAATACAAAATGTGTACACAATTATGAAGGTAGAAGATTTTAGTTTATCGAAGCAAATATAGTGGCTAATACGATTTAACGCTTTAGCTGTCTATCTAAATGACGTCGAGTTGACCTTGGGTTTTCAGAATGAAACATACAAACTGCAAAAATTGAGAAATAAAATTGGAGAGTGTATTACAACAGAAAATGATATAAATTCGAAAGAAATTCCTTTGAAAGAGTAGGTTCTAATGAGATTATCTATGTTTGTGTGTTTGTGTGGTACAACCATTAATGCTGGGCATCGTCGCGATATATTAAAGAGTTTAAACATACCATGTATATATTGTATTATGCTCATAATATCGAGAACTACGTCGGTAGCGGATAGACACTCTTTGTGGTCCTGACAAAGATAAGTCTATTTCAGGGATGCGACCCTGCCCTACGCGAGCTTTGATCTTTCTCCTACTACTCTTACCAAGGAGAGGTCATATCCTAACCTAAAATTCCCATCACAAACCATTTTCCCCACACCTACCTTACCATTGACTAACCCGTCTAGTCGATATGAAAGAAAATGGCTAACTTCTCAACTAAAGTTTTAAAGATGTTTTTGTTCAGCAGTGGAGAGTAAGAGTCTGTGATGATGATCGAAAACCAGACAATTAGTGATGATAATTGCCATGCGAGCATTAAATCGCCAAAATTACTTGAAAAACTAAATTTAAAAGTGAGATTGAAGATACACTCTTGCGAAATGACAAGGACAAAATCCATAATAGCGGTAACTTGTGAATTTATAAGTTGATATATGGTATATATAGAGGTATTAATGTGGTATAGACAGAAAGCCGTTTCGATAGACGCATATTAGAACATAGTAACTCATACACACATAAATAAAAAACGGATTCTTCGATCAATAAGTTAGATCTACACGAATTGTCGATGCTTAAAATTATATTTTTATGAGTTGTTAGTTGTTAGTTTTTTAATAGATTTTATAATAAGATTCCATATATATTTTCATAATGTGATAGGATGTAGCAAATGAAAGGTCATTTTGAGAATTTATTCGATTTTGATATAAATGCATTTATTTACTGATATATGTAGCTACGTATAACATTTCAACAGCTGCTGTTTTATCATTGATAAATAAAGTAGCAATCGTAGATGCAAAGCGAGAGTTCTATAACTACATAGATGTGTGGATACTGTGTATTAACGTGACCTAATTACTCTTGACAATTACAGGCTTATGAGTCATGTATGTATGTACACAGCATAGTAGCAATGTTAGACATATATAATTGAAATGCCAATGAAAATTATGTCTTTGCAAATAAGTAACGAATATTGAATGTTCTTTCAGTTGTAACAGTTTCATTGATAATATTTTAAAAATGTATCAGAGTTACAAAGTTGTGACATATTGCTTAAGAGTTAATCAAGAAATGCTTTCAGATTGTTGAAAGTATGTATGTACATGTAAAGGTGGGGCAGCTTTATAATTGAAGTACAGTAATTTCTTTTATGCGTTTTCTAATGCATTAGCTTGATTATGGCCAATCAACCAAAACATTCAAATATATTTTTTTATAGAATAATATTAAGTTAAGGATTACATCGTCAATAAAATGGAGAAGTTTGTCTATTGGAGAGTATCGCTGAAATCAATGGAAAAAATGTGTATAAACCAATTTTGTTTAAATAACTATTTTTAGTAGGGCCGAGGTTGCAGCTTTTCAGGTTTTATGAGCAATAGTAAACTGAATTTAATGTATAAATTTAAAATTTTGTGCTGCCTTTGAGAGCAGTAAAAGAGAAACTAAACTGTCTTTAGTTGAAAATTTAATTATTGTTCTATACTTTGCAAATGCTTAAATTATCACGCTCCTAATAATAGTAAAGATAAAAAAGTTGTCTCAGAAAAACATAGATGGGAGCAGCATATGCTGTACCTTTTATACCTTGGACCTTTTATACAGTAGAGTCTAAGACCAAAGATGATACCGGAGCGAGTATACACTGCGAAAACTTAAAAGCAACTTGTAGTATTTTTCTGGGAAACTGCATATCAGTATTTTAGGCAATGGTTTACATAATTTTGAAACGTGCTTTAGAAATTGACAAATAGACTTACACTAATAGATTCACATTTTTATTTACAACCCAGCTGTATTAGGACCATTCAAAAATCCTAGTATAGGAAAGTTACTAAGAGTTCAGAAGATTGGGACGATAGAATGTAATAAAATGCTTAAGTGTTGAGGAATCACACGAAATGCAAAGGCCAATGAGCTGGCCAGAGAAGAATTGGAAGGGAGTGTCTAAGTGTACTATCTGGGAATGAATAGGCAGACAGTCTAAAGATCAACAAAGAACGTGCTATCCTTTTTTGTGAGCCAACAGTAAAAAGACTGGAGAAGTGTCTTCATTGAAAAGTAAGAGGTTTAGAATGATAACAGGTGCCTTACAAGCTGCTTTTCTGTAAGGTAATCCTTGAATGAGTTTGGTAGATACATGGAGACCCTAATCGTATATTATACAAGATATGGCAATTAAATAAAGAGACTGCACTCCTTCTATCTCGCACCCGCATCAGACTAGGCTGTAATTGGCATGTCAATGTCATTGTCATTGACCCAAATGCTTCTCAAGCAACAAACCGTAGTTTCGTCTCTCTATCTGCTTTAGTTTGCTTTCGAGCTTTAATTGTAGAGAACGCTGTTATAGTTCCGTGATAATGGTTGACATAAAAATCGAGTAGCGAATTATCCTGAAATTCCTTGTCGAATTTAACAAATCGCCAACAGAATGTTTACAAATATTAAAGGAGTTGTTTGGTTATAATATTATGTTACGTGCGCGAGTTTTTGAATGGCACAAAAGCCCAAATGAAAACGTCGAAATTGAAGGCAATGCTGATTGTTTTTTTTTTCAATATCAAGGGTGTTATCGTAACTGACTGGGTGCCCGAGGGTCAAACCTTTGAATCAGAAGTACTACAAAGAAGTCCTAGTGAAGTCGAGAGAAAGAGTAAGGAAAAAGACCTGATTTTCTGAAGACCGACTCGTGGATTCAGCACCAGGACATCAGCCACAATGCATTACCTGTGAAGCAGTTTTTAGCAAACAAGAGCATTCCTGTGTTAATTTCAATGATTATTACTTCATAAACTAATATTAAACAGAAAAATATTAAAACTGCCAGGATTTTTTTGTTAATGTCTAATAAGGTCTATAATTTGCAGTTGGTAATTTACAATTTACTTCTCAAATCCATGTAGAAATTCATGCAAACTTATGTATGGATACATTATAAGACTGCGAGAGAAACGCCGACTCAAGAATGATAAAGCCGGCGAATTTTACATCGTTCCATAACAAGTAACTCAGGCGGCAATAGTTTCGCACTTGTGTAAAAAACAAAACTTATGTTCTTACAGCTTAGTACCATTGCGGATTTTTTCAGAAGTGTGCGATCATCCAGTCACCCATAAAACATACCTAAAATAAACGATATAATTTGCATATAGTTATCAACTCGTTCAAGAGAAAGAAAGGCCGACGTTATTGTACAGTCGAGAGAAATAAGTTTTAAAATACTATAAATGTACTTCGAAAGAAATGAGTAAAACTCATTTTCACGAGCTGGAGGCGCAAGGCTGGGTTCCCGACGTAAAATAAAACATATTTATGTACCCACTACGCAGACCATGATTCACTGCACTCCATATTTTATACAACCATCCGTACCGATATGACTAGAGAGATCAAACTTGCTTTTCGTATATGTTCTGAACGTTTACATCTCTGTCTTACTTCTTTGTATTCTTAGGTGGCTGTAGATATTAGAGCATGACGTTCGTGCAAAATAAATCGTTCCTCTAAAATTAGCCATTTTAAACATTCAGCCGGTAATCGATTTCGAACACTTGTCCGATTGACTTATAAGTTGATCAGTGTGAATATTTACGGTCTTCCTTCCCCTTCGTGGGATAGAAAAAATCCACAAACCTTCAGTGAACATTATCTGACGGCTTCGTAATTAGCATTCAAAATGAAAAGAGATTAAAAGAATTACATATATATACCTAAATACAACAAAAAACAAAGAAAATAATCAGGTCGCTCCACATAGCTTCCAACTAGTCTACAGTTGATAACGAATGTTATATTGGGTTAATGTTTTCTTAATTTCTTAGCTAAGCCTGCTGTCGTATACATTACTGGTCATATTTATTTGCCCACCCCAATTTTATGTGTTTCCTGAAATACGGATTATCTTTCGAAAAATCTGTATTATAATTATTCAACAATATTATTAGTGGAAGTAATTCCATAAGAATTTCCACGAAAATCTTAAATTGTTTATAATATATCGTAAAGGTGTCATAAATTGGAAAAATACCATAAATATTATATAGGCTAATCCTAATCTCTAATATTGTGTTATTGTGCTAACTAATTACAATATTAGGATGTGTTATTCAAAAAGGAAAATAAATTTTATGTCAGTCGTCGTTCATCTTTTGTTGCGAAAACAGTGAAATAGAGAGTTATCGTGAATATTTTAATGCAATGCCGAAGACGCTTTGAACAGTGGTACAGTTTCCAACAAAAGAAGATGTGGACGACGCAAAGCGACGACATCTGCAGATGACCGGCATCTAATACGGATAAGTAGACGCGATAGACGAAAAACAGCACCAGAAATTGCTGCTGAAATGAATAGAGCGCGTGCTAAACCAATTAGTGTGTCCACGGTACAGAGAAGGTTAAAGCAAGTGGGTTTATACGGAAGAATTGCTCTGCGAAAACCACTACTACGAAAGCAAAAGAAGATAAAATGACCAAATTGGGCTAAAGAACATAAGAATTGGACGATTGATCAGTGGAATAATGTGTTGTGGACAGACGAATCGAAGTTTGGACTTTTCAGTAGTAAAAGACGAATATTCGTAAGAAGATCCGCAGGAGAAAGAGTACTGCCAGAATGTATTGCGCCTACCGTAAAACATGGAGGAGGTTCAGTAATGATTTGGGGGTGTTTTGGTGGAAGATCTGTAGGCGATCTCGTCAAAATTGAGGGAATCCTAAGAAAAGAAGGCTACAAGGAAATTTTAGAAAATAACGCTGTTCCTTGAGGACTAAGGATTCTTGGCGAAAACTTTGTATTTCAACAGGACAACGATTCGAAACACACTTCTAGATTATGTGGCGATTACTTGCGTCAACTAGAAGAGCAAGGGCAAGTCTCTATAATGCTATGGCCAGCTCAAAGTCCTGATCTGAACCCAATAGAGCTTCTTTGGGAAGAATTGGACCGGAAGGTTCGAGAACGTGCTCTATCATCCACCACTGTACTGTGGGAACAACTTCAAGAAGCCTGGGCACAAATTACAGAAGATGCACTGCAAAAATTAATTGAAAGTATGCCGCGGTTATGTGCCGCAATTATCAAAAATAAAGGTGGGCACATTGATGAGAGCAAAATTTAGTAATAATTAATGATAAAGTTTTTATATAAGAAAAATGTAACTATTTTACGTTTATTTTACACAATTGCATTGGTACAATAAATAAATTTTCAGTACACATTTGATAGTTTAATAATTTTGGCTAAAACTAAGAGTGGACAAATAAATATGACCGGTAGTGTATATACAGTGTTGTATGAGTGATTTTTCAGAAGAAAATCTGTTTCTAAATTATTAGAAAATATTTTTAAAATATTAAATCGTAATTACAGTCTGTATAATAAGAAACGCAGGACATGTAATACAAAGATATAGTCTTTTCGGTTAGAGAATGGTATATTACGTCATCTGCACAATGAACCAAGCGTCCTCCTGTTGCTAGACAACGAACAGTGGCCCTCTGATTTACTCACCAATATTCCCAAAGCGATTCCGTCATATTGTTTATGCTTTTTTCGTGCGAGATTATGTAGTTTGTTTAGTCTTTTTTATAAGAGTACGCAATGGTATGCCATTTACTGTGGTATTTGTTTTCGTGACGTCACATTTCGATTTAATGATATATTGTACCTCTAAACGAAAGGAGTCCAGCTTCCATGATTTTTAAGTGTAACCTCACAGCTAGTTCCTCGACTTCTGATCAAATTTTTCGCATAAGCCGTAATTAATGAACGGTTTGCACATGTTTCCCGCGAAATTTATGCTTTACGAGAACATATACATGCTAATTAGGTGGGGTCCAGGGACGTCGAAGGCCAATAAAATCATTGATGAAATGCTATTTGCAGCGTTCAACTTGCTACACAGTTTGCTTCTATGTTTTGGATCATTTTCTTCTTGCAGGAATCAATCTGCACTTTTACCTTTAAGCCACACATTTACCGACTTTAGAAGTTCTTTTTGGTACAATTTTCCCATTCGCTTTCAACGGCAAACACGCACAAATTTCCGAAGCAACCCCATAGTTATTTTACAGTGCGGCTTATAATAGGTTCTTTGTCGTTGGCCATTAATGTGATTTGTAAACATAACGTCGGACAAAACTACAATAATTTTCTTGTCCACTGAGCACGTGCGCCTTTAGATTTTTTTTTTGTTTTTAGATGTTTTATGTTGTACTTTGATAAGCGGTATCGTGTTCGCGTAATATACTTCTAATTATTAATTAAGATATAAGCTAAGAATAGAACGTACTGATATGGTTAATGTGTGCACAGTGAGAAGGTCTCGTCTGCAAGAAATTCGGGAGAAGAGATCAGTAAAAGCGATTTCATCAAGAATTTTTGATGGAAGAAAGGAGAAAAGCCCATTTTAGAGAATCTGGATAATGTTTGGGTTACGGAATGTAGAGGAAAAGAAATAAAGAACTAGAAAGACATGATGAAGAATAATTACAAAGTTATCAGACCAAACTTTCGCTTACGGAAAATAGACCTAAATTACCCAATCACATTTTCATCTAACCATCAGTGGTCATAATTTCAAAAACAATAAACAATGTTGACCTGGAATTGCAAGTTTTAAGTCTCTGATTCTCGGTTACTTTCGATTAATTTGTGTGAAATACAATTTCTGCTCTTTTGAATCATTCCAAGCGAATGCAAGTGACTGCAAATGTTTTGCGAGGACAATGACAGGAAACTCTTGTTGCGTTGCTTGAGCATTTTGAAACGATTTGGATCTGACTAGAGAGAATTACAAATTGCAACTCCTTAATCGTTATAGTCGTTTAATTGTGTGAATCTTCCTGATATTTTGAACCTTTCCAAGCGATCCCAATTGGATGCAAATGTTTCGTGATTAACAAAGTTTTGTTGCGCTGATCGAGGATTTTGAACCAAAAGCGCTTACAACACTTCTTGATCAAAATTTGAAAATATGGCCATAAACACTTTCGTCATATAATGAAAAGTCTCCTTCGCTAATTCTTTTTTAAACCAAATTACCATTTCCTTTTGTTAACATCTTTACCGATCGCGCTGCAAATGTTAAAGCATCCGTTTCTTTTCTCTCCATTTCACAAGGCTTGTAATACCTAATATGTATGTTTTAATGGGCAATTTTCTTTTTGCCAAATTTAAAATGTTCAAGCAGAAGAACTGATTTTGGCTCTCAAAACGTGTTCCCTAAATTTCTCACCTTCTCTGTATATAAAATACTCTTAGGGTATGTTCCTTAGATTATCTCTAAACAGCTTTACTAACACATGCAATAAAAATGACATTAATTATGACTAGGCCTGATATATGATAATATTAGTAACATGTGTAACGTGTTAAATAATAATTGACTAAATTGGAGGCGCCGGGCATCGATCCCGGTACTTCTCGCACGTTAAGCGAACACTCTAACATCTGAGCCACGTCCTCAATAGTTTTAAATGTGATGGTATTTATGTTCTATTCTTGCATACGCACTTTAATTGGCTTCTTGTTTTGTTCATAAAAAAATTGGATACATATATGTGTATGCATGTTCATATATTCAGTAACACTAATTCAAACCCTACGTGAATTTAATGGAATGTGAAATATGAAAAATTGGAAATTTCACTTCTCGGAATTTACTTCATTTCATAATTATTAATTAGTTTAAACATAACATAAGTTTATATAAGGTTACTGAACGTAAACGAAGTACTAAAATGAAAATAAAGCAAGCAAACTTATATACTCAGTTTTCCTTTTTTACTTGAAAATATTTCTAAAATTATAGCCGCGTCTATGGTGGCATAACTAGTGTTCTGCGTAAAAATTACCGGTTAGGTAATCATACGCTTGTGTATATAAAAAATTCTCATAGAATATTTATGCAGGCACTACTCGCTGGAGGTTAAGTACTGCTGCTTAATGCTGAAAAATTAGACGGCATCTCATTGTCGATTCTTGTAATCCCCACATCATAATTTTATTATCCGTTGGACCAGACTGCGGCAGACGTTTTCAATGTGACAGCAATCTTATGACTAAGTTATATATCACCAGAGCGATAATCATTATTAAATAGGCATCAGAAGGTATAATCTGATATTAGGAAATGTAGAAAGCGAAAGGGAATTTTTTTTTATCCTGGTCGAGAGCGGCTACTTTGCGGGTATTACCAGTATTTACGCCACGATAAAAATATTTACGTCAAGAGGATAATGGATGCTCCTATATTATAGAGAGATTTTTCTTGCGTTCATGTTAATTAATTTTTCTTCGAAAGATGAACGCATTTTATTTCTTCATACACGAGGTGTTGATAAGGTTATAAGTAACCGAAATGTTTTATTTCAGTGAAATCCGGTTGTTTAAATATAAATTCGGATTTGCAGGCTTCGGTAGTAAAGACAAGTAATCCTCTAATAATCATATACACCGTATTTCTCTTATTTCAGCTGAAAACTACATTTGCGCATAAATTACATATTGTACTATTTTTATTAGCGTATGTCAAATACTAAATTGGTGCATATGAAAGGCTTCCGGATATTTTAAAAGTATTTAAAAGAAATCTGATAAATATGGTAGATTATGTAGTGTTTCATAGTTTAATCTGTCCTGTTTCGAAACTTTATTCTTAATATTTGAGGTCATGCGTTATCGTGTAACAAAACAAGTCTGTGTGTGTGAAAACTGAGTTCTGCATTACAATTTGATAATAGAGAATAATCGAATACTTTGTATTCTATAAAAATATTTTCAGAATTTTTTTGTAAATCCAGTAGAAGCTTCAGAGCTTCTTTTGGAGCTTAGTTTGAGGATGGTTCGATCGGAAATATGATTCGAAGTTAAATGAATGGGTTAAGGATTAAATAATATACTTTTCGACGATTTCCCTCTCCCACCTCCTTCAACTGTCACGTACTTGAACCAACAATGTTGAAGTTTGTTTATGCTATTTCTGTAATGATATTTTTCAAAATCTTTAAAATACTGCATAATTCCTTTAGTAAGTTCCCTACCTGAACGAAACACTTGTCTAACAACGAAAAATTTAGGCCTGGGAATGAACGAGATAGAACCTTAAATCTCATTTTATTCAATTTTTCGCAAACAACGTAACTGATATGAGAAAGTGTGTTAGTGCTATGGACTATGACCATTTCAGGTCGTTTTTTTTTAGAATTTACTTTTTTAAATTTGTCTTCCACACCGGTGACGGTTTGGCATTTTGCAATGCTGCAGTCGAATCCCTAAAAATCGTAGCCACTACTCTACCACTCGATGGATATGTCTTGGCTTCCTTTTGGAGAAGGTTAAGAGGACGTGTCTACTTTTATATTCGGAAACTTAATGGTGTAGCTTGGTTCATTAAGATCAACTTTTTTTTTTATTGAACAGCTTCAAATTATTGCTTGGCGTTTGTATTCTCTCACGTTTTTAATCACAATTCAATATTTGCGGTACATAGCTTGCTGATAGTTTTAAATATATCAAATTCTGCGAGTGCTCTTCTCTATCGAGGGCTAACTAGCTCCTTTACTAAAGTTTTAGAAGTGCTTTCATTCAACAGTGGACACTATGCGCTTATGATGATGATGTGGTCGGTCGACATACTCGATATGGTAACTCCTTGATTTTAATTCTAGGATATTTAGAAACAATGACATTATTTTATAGTAATAATAATATCTAAAGTTGTTGCAGGTGGTTTGACAGCACATCAACTGCAATGTTCATATTTGTTGTCATAAAAATTATGGCAGAATTAAAATATGCGTTTTCTTAGTTTTTGCGAAAGATGGTAGTAGTCAAGTTTCATTTGCTATCAAAACATTCTCGTCTAATATATGTGTGTGTGTGTGTGTATACATGTATATATATATATATATATATATATATATATATTATACGTACGTATTATACGTACGATTTTATTCAGTATTACTGCTAAAACCGCAAAATGAAACGCAATGACAGATGACAAATGACAAGTATAATTTTCTATGCAGAACTTGGACTTCTAAGTAGAATGGTCACAGTTGTTAACACGTCTGGTTTGTAATAAGTACATACTGAATACTTATGGTAACCGCATTCGTTCTTTTCGCTTCTTGGCCTTGATTCCCTTGCCGCTTTCGCGCTCTTTGTAAATATTATATTATTTTGAACGTACAGAAGAATAAAAAGCGACCATTGGTTTACGCAGTGAAAAACCATTTCGGACAGTGCTATACAAATATCTACCATCTATCAAGGAAGACATCGAAGACAGGAGCAAAGCTGTAGTTGCAGATAAACAGTTGTGGTTTTGTGTTGACGAAACGATAAATTTAAAAACAATTCTATTACACATGTACTGGAACCTCTTGAACCGACATTTCCGATCTTATTAGATATAAAAAAATAGAAAAGTGTACTGATAAAGCAATTGCACGAATAGAGCTCTATACGCTACAAAAATTTCAACTTTCAACTAACCACCAGTTGATGTTTATGAACGATGATACCGCGATATGTACTATTGGTTGTTTTCTTAAAGAAAACCATAAAAAACTTTCACTGATGAGTAACAATGTACAATTTGAGGCACAAACTATTCGAGATTGTTTTCCAGAATTTGATGCACTAACAACAAATACTAAAAAGGTGTTTCTGAAATCTTCCTAATATTCAAGGATTTTACAGAGAGAGAGAGTGGTTTTTCAGGTTGAAAGGCTAGTGAATAGTTCGTCATCGTCGTCATGTTATTGCTCGCCTGCCTTGGCGCCCTGTTCCTCTTGGTGGAATCTCTCCTGCTTTTTGGGATGTTGGGCCTCTGTAATAACAGAGAACCTGGTAATCATACCACTCGTACTCACTCTGTATATGTCGCGTATGTGTATGCGTCGCGTATAATATGTCATGCGTACTTGTGTTTCTTGTGTTTGTGAGTGTATGAGGCGTGTTTTGCATTTCTGTGCGTGTAGCCTATCTCATTGGTGTCCCCAAACCACCTTAGGCAATTTTTACACACTGGGGAACATGGTTGAAGGCGGCTTTTTATTATTTTTGGTATATCCAATAAATTCAATTTGCGATTCTACAATCAAATCCAAACGAAACTGTAGCTATTAATGAGAGTCACATAATTTCAAAATACTTCTGTTGGAAGGGATTTAAAAATTATTTACAACAATTATAAAGGATTATTTAACGCAGTAGAGAAATTGGAAAATACTGGGTTGTCGTTAGTGAAGTCAGTGTAAATACTGGACAAAGTAAATGCAATGCTGCAAAAAATGGTTTCGTGATAAAAAATAGCCGAATAGGATTCGAATCTTCAAAGTTTCGACAACTTTGCGATGGGGCATCTGTCGATCTGTTAATTTCAAATATTACTTTAATTATGCCTATATTACATCCGCAGATATCGAACGGTCTTTCTCAATATACAACATTTTTCTATCAGGGCAAACACCGTTCACCGAGAAAAATGTAGAAACATTCTTAATGCAGCAAACTTTTTTCTAATTTTATCCAATATCTGCCGCGTTATAACAGCTGTATAAAAGGTAATCGTTTCATATATTCTACTCATCCAAAGCCAGCTGATAGTATTCGCTCTGCTCACTCGGCTATATGCCATATGTTTGTTGATACATATATACGTACTACCTACAACACATACTACTCTGTCGCACAGACAGAAATTGATCGTTCCATTTATAAGAGCCAATGAAATATAATATAATCAAGTAAGGCTTTGGTGGAATATTTGAATCACCTTTTCTTATTCTATGAGTATAGTAACAGTGGAATATTTTTCTTTTTAAAATTAAATCGATCTTATTAACAGCGAATATGTTCAAGTAAAAGAAGCTAGCATTATGAATGTATGTTTGTATTATAGTCACACGTGGCCCTTCTCTTTAAATTACTCTGTAAATTGCATAGGAAATAATAAAAAGTTTACATCGTGTAAGTTTAACCAAGGGCTTAACTAAGTAAATGAAACGCAACGATATTCATTATGAGCGTCTGTTATTAATAGCAGTCTATAATTCAAGTACGCCTACATTGTAATACATATCGTATTAAAATTTCAAGTGTAATTGAAATATCCAATATCTCGGATCGTATAATAGAATGAGATTTAGCCTAATTGAGTATAATCTGTGAGTAATGAAGACCTATCTTACCTTTTCCCAAGTTAGAGATAAACGTGTGCTGTAATAAAATCCAATTGACTATTAATATTCATATTTAATTCAACTTGTGTATTTTTATAAACTTCCATAGGCTTATTCGTGTAACGATAGCGTTTATTACTTGTATATAGTTATCTACCGCTAGTAGTTTCCATTGTTAAAACATGGGTAATATTTTGTATTAAGCGACTCGCAAGTGTACTGCTTTGTTAGCTTAATTGATAGAGTAATCGCCTAGAAAACGATTGGTATAAGAATCACTAATTGCAGAAAATTTTTAATTAATTTTCTGCAATTAGTGGTAACGATGGAATAGCAGGAAATATTAATTTCATGGTCTAATATTGATTTACGACCTATTATGATGTGTGGATAATGCCTATTTGCACATGTTAAAATTATATTAATATAAACTTTTTGTAAATAAAAACAAAAGCTTATTGTTTTGGTAACATTAATTTATTTTATTCAAAGTAGTAGCATTTGGCTTCAATAGAACGTTTTGCACGGCCAACTAATATGTCGAATGAATTTTTAAGTTCATCTTTGGTGATGTCGTTCAAGATCGCTGTCGACGCCTTTTTGATAGCTTCGACGTCTTCATAACGGTATCCTTTCATCGGTACAGCTTGGAGAATAGATAGAAATCACAGGAGGCCGAATCCGGTGAATACGGTGAATGGTTGGTGGTTAAAATACCATTTCTAGTTAGAAAATCAGTGATAAGCGTCGAGCAATGAGGTGATACATTATCATGTAACAAACGTCAGCTACCATATTCACAATATTGAGGGCGCACACGACGAATACGCGCCAAAGACGCTACATAACACCAAGATAATATACAGCAGTGACTGTTTGACTAGTTGGTACAAAATCTTTGTGCATTATGCCTTTCGAATCATAAAAACGAATCGACATTTTCTTCACTTTTGACTTCTCCAAACGGCCTGTTTTCAGTCTTTCTTCACTTAGATGCTTCCATTCATAGCTTTGACGCTTGGTCTCTGGATCATATTGAAAACACCAGGCCTCATTGTCAGTTGCAATAAAATACCTGAAGTTTTCGTCTTTCCTTTTGAATCTTTAATCAAGTCTGTACAACATTAAATTCAGTTAGTTTGTGTGGTACCAACTTTGCACAAATCTTTCTCAGTTCCAAATGCTGTGTCAAAATACAATTAATTTAGTCTTTGAAAATATTTAATTCCATTCCTATGCAATGAGGATTTCGACCAATTTCTGATAAATCCACGCACAAGTTCGTCGTCGTCTGTGTCCATACGATCGTCTTTAAACGGTTTATACCACTCGAAATCGTACGTGATAAACACGCATCATCATACACTTGTTTCATGAAACTAAATATTTCAGTAAGCGATTTGTCGAGTTTAAAACAGAAATTGATATTTGCTCTTTGTTCAAAATTCATTTTTCGACCAATGCCAAATACACACTGTTACTTTATGCGCAATTTCTAGTAACATTGGTGAAAGGTCTACCTTACTGACGCGTATTTTTTTAATAGATGACGTCACTAAGATTTACTGTTTTAAAAAAGTTCGGTTTTCTCTGCGACAGACTGCATATATATATATATATATATATATATATATATATATATATACATATACGATAGGTATGTATGTATATTGGTAATAATATTTAAAATTTAGTACAGTATATTAACATTTAATTTCGTAATTTCGTACGGATTTAGAGTAACTAAATGCAAATTTGAATGATGGTAGTCCAAGCGAAGAATATGGAATGTATTGGCATATTTTGTTTGGTGGTTAGTCTAGGAGTAGTATCCACATGAAGTTGCAGGCGGTATTTTTACAAATAGATATCTTCCTAAAATAATAATAAAGGAATGAAGAAGACAATCTAACTGTCGTGCTAAAATAATTCTCTCGTTGAAAGGTCGTTTTTTTTTTGTTTGTGCGTTACCTATTTAGACGCAATATCAAATTGAATAATCTGCAAATCATTAAATTAAAATGCTCGCATTTAGTTAGATTTAGGCGGCCAACTTTGGATATGCAGGAATCGTTATGTATTAGAAAATTCGTATATGTAATTTTTGTGTATTGATTTTATTTTCCAACTTCTTCTAGTATATCTGTTTGAATCTACTAAAGCATTTACAGATGTAAAGCAATCCAATTATTGAGTATTTTTTTATAATATTTAAGTAGAGAGATATTTACATCCATACATATGTATGTCTACACGTATGTATACGTGTACAAGTGGATAAATGTACTTTCGCACAGAAGAAGGAATTTTACGACCCATTCCAACATTTCAGCTATGAATCAATATTTTTAAATTAACCAATTTATTGATACGGATCTTTTGAATACAGATGGTCAGTATCATCGTATTGTTTATAGCCCGTATCTAGCTACGCATCAGTCTGCATCGCAAGGGGAACAAAAACTTGTCGCTCTATAACGGCAACGATGCAGCAAAAAACTAACCTCTCTGTGTGTATATAGGTACTTACTACTTCAATATAGCCTCTTTGTCTCGGAAAACCGAGAAAAACAAAAATACTTTGTTACAACCACAAACACAGAAGTCCATTCTAAAATACATTACAACAATTTATAAGTCGGGGAGTAACAGAGTATACAATAAAGTCTCTTGTCCAATTAAGATTGCATTCAATGAGAATAGAAAATGAGTGGTTGGATATTCATTGTACAAATATTTATTTAATGCATTTATGTCACAATATAAAAGTTACTAAAAGATATTTTCTCTAATTAAATCTACGATAACTGTTCAATAATAATCAAATACATTAATATCATACTTATGTTTAAATTTAAATACTTTAATTAACGTCAGATTGATAATATTTAGTAGGCATGATATGACACATTAACAACGGTAATCATATGGAATCGAATTTATTTGACTCTGCGAAATTTATATAAAATATTTAAAAAAAATTTTTAAATACTCTTACTTAGAAATCTATTAAGTTAATAGATTTAAATGTAGCTTTAAAAATAGCTTGGTTTACACAATCTGGCAGTGATGATACTGCTATTAACCCTAGAATGGTAAACATAGTTTTTAGTTTTTTGGGACTTATTTTCATTGGTAAACGATCAACAGTGATTATTATATCGCTTGTGAGGCGACTTTTATAAAAAAAAGCTTATTTTGAAGCGAAAGATACATATAAAAATTGGAAAAGCATATATGTTATTACTTTTAAAACAACAAAAATTTAATAAAACAAAAAGAAAACATATTTATTCAATGTCTAGTAACAAAAATAAATAAAAAGCAATTCATTTTATAAATATCTTAAAAATATACCAGACTTATTTATCGATCACATATTTTAATCACTAGTATAAAAAGATCGTTTACAAAAAAAATAAAAAAAGAAAGAAAAATTCATTCGGGATAAAAAATAACTATGGTATCTTGTAGACCTTAGATCTAGTTAACAGTTTAAAAAATAATATAAAGCTTTCAAGTGAAAAAAATAATGTGCACACCAAAATTAATTTTGTAGTTTTTCAAACTGTTTTTTTGAGTCACATTGCCAACAGTTTGGTGATCTATGCTCTAAGCAGTATGTTTTGTTGTGGCATGTGATGTAGTGATATTCTTAACTTTATACTTGGTAGCTGCTTGGTCAATGAATTCATTTGTGCGCAAAAGTCCTTCATCCATCGTTTCTGAAGTAAAAAACAGTTCGAAACACTTTTAGGGATCTACAATGCCCTTGGCTTCTCCTTTTTGCCCCGACATAATATGGACTATGTTTCTCGAAGGAGTTCTGCTCGTTACTCTTTCTGATGAAGTCGATGCGATGGACCAAATATATTTGTTCTTACCTCTCATAATCAATTCCGATGGTGTAATAAGCCATTTTTCACAAGCCGGTTGTACTTCAATTTGCGATGTGGCTACATCTTCCTGGACATGAGTCGATGTAAATTGTACATCACTTTGATTAGATACATCAATATTCAGCATGTCATCGTCCAAATCAGCGACATAGGTAGGGTCGGCCTCACTATCATCTGAATTAAAATCAACTTCTAAATCATCGTCATGTTCACTACCATTTTGCGATATCTTGTCCAGCCAATTTAGTATCTGCGCTTCAAAAGCAGTCATCATAAAAAACTATAAAGATTATATGCACACTCTAATTTTTAGCAAAACAAAAAACAAAAAACACACAAACTATTAGGTCCAAAAAATTACCTTTATTGGTAAACTTCGCCTCACAGGCGACTCACGTATGTATGTATTATTCAGCAACGCAGCGTAGCAAAACAAAGCACGTGTATGCGCAAGCTCGTACAACACTCAACTGAGTTGGCATGAGCGCACGCTTAGATAGGAGTAAGCGATCAGAAAATAGATCAGAAAAAAATATTGCTTCGCCTCACAGGCGATGTTTACTATTCTAGGGTTAAGGAAATGTGTTCTACAATAACGAAACAATTTTTTCAAAGAAAAGAAAACTATGAAACAATAGCAAGTGATGGGACTAAGAAATAAATATTGAAATAACTAAAAAATTAAGAAATGTTATACAAAACTTCGAAAATGGACTTTCTCATGAATATTTGAATAAGATTATAAAAAATAATACCGCCTCTAGAACTTACAGAAAACAATTTTGAAAATTTAAATACCCTGTCTCAACTAAGTCTGGCAATAACGAAATAAGTAAATTTAGTGAAATCAAAACAGATTTAATTGCGAGTAAAGTACTGCAAGAAGCAACAAAAATAAGTTATAACACAGCAGCCGTCTAGAAGGCGGCAGATATAGGTTCAATTCTTTCTCCAACGCAGCAATTTTTAAATAATTTCTGTGATTTTAATCAACGATGGCGTAGCAGAAAATAAGAATTTTCATTAATTTCCCATCGCAAAGAATTTAATTAAATATTTATATATAATTATCAACATCAAAATAAGCTGGCTGTGGGTTTTAAATGAATATTAGATCTGTTTCCATAATGCGATTTATGGCGTGTTAAAGGATTCGAAATTATACTTCCTGTTGGCCTGGTAAGGCAGCCGTCTAGGAAACGGAAAATAGAGGTTCGAGTTCTTCTCCAGCGCAAAATTTTTTTATTAATTTCTGTTATTTTAATGAACGACGGCGTAGTAGAAAATAATAATTTATAATAACAGGATATTTTCCGAAAATTATTATGATACTTACATATATCAAAAAATTAAAGCCATCATTCTATAGACCAGGTACGAGGAAGCGTTTTTATATTCGTGGAATGGGGGACAAGGGGTGGAAATAAAAAAACCAAATTATTTTTCTTTTTCAATATATTCACCTGCAAGACGGATACATTTTTCACATCTTTCAATTAATTTATTTATACCCTCATAAAAAATGATTTCTCTTTATCTGCAAAATACGCCGAAACTGCTTCCTTGACTTCATCATCGGCAGTAAATTTTTTACCCCGCAGCTCTTTTGTCATTTTCGGAAACAGGTAATAATCACTCAGGGCCAGGTCTGGGCTGTAGGGTGGGTGATTCACAATTTCAAAGCCCACCTTATGCAGGGCAGCTAACGCAACGCGGCTCTTGTGGACGGGCGCGTTGTCGTGCAAAAGCAGAACACCTTTTGTCAATTTTCCCCGTCTTTTCTCTTTAATGGCTTCTTTTAGTCGCTCTAATATTGAAGCGTAATATTCTCCGGTTATAGAAACTCCTTTATCTTTATAATCAATCAACAATATTCCTTCCGAGTCCCAAAATACCGTTGCCATGAGTTTCCCAGCTGATTGTGACACTTTAAATTTCTAGGGAGGTGCTGTGCCCTTTTTACGCCACTGCATGGAGTCTTGTTTGGACTCAGGTTCATAATGATGAACCCAAGTTTCGTCTCCAGTAACAATTCCACTCAATACACCATCCTTGTCTTCATTACAGAGGTCCAAAAATGCACGCGAACACTCTACGCGCTGTTGTTTTTGCGGCGGCGTGAGCATTCTCGGCACCCATCTTGCGCTGACCTTAGACATGCCGAGATGATCGTGTAGGATTTTAAAAATTATACTCCAACCATTTCTGCAAGTTGTTTCTTCTTTAGTCGAGCATCTTCGAGTACAATTTGTTCAACTTTTTGGGTAAGTGCTGGCGTGGTCACCTCAATGCTCCTGCCCGGCCTCTGGTCGTCTTCAAGGGATTCCCTTCCTTTTTTAAATAAACTATGCCACTTGTACACCATGTTTTTCCTGGACTAGAGTCGCCGTAAACCAATGACATCTCATTCATTATGGTCGCGACTGATTTTCCTTGCCTGGTAAGGAACTTTATAACGGCACGATATTCGATTTTTTCCATATTTCACTTTTCACTCCTGATTATGTTACTTGGTTGACGATAGCTCAAAGATTAACTGTCTAATAACAATGAAACTTCGTATTTATACTAATCATGAGTCGCTGCACAGGCCACGCCCCCAATGCGCCTACTCACCCCTCTACAACGCGCTCATTCCGCGAATATAAAAACGCTCCCTCGTATGGGCAACCTTTGACATGTTGTGGGCCAAATTTTAATGTGCAAATACGTTCGCGGGGCGCGTTTAAAAGTAGTGCATTTTAAAGTAGTGTTTATAATTTTTAGCGATAGATATCATGCATGAAATAATACCATGTCTCGCGGACCGTATCAAATCTTACAGCGGGCCGGTTGTTATCCACATATGCTATAGACCCATAAGAATTGTTAAAAAGTTTTAGAAAATAAAAAAAAATCGTAAAATCCAGATAAATAAATACATTTACGTAGATACAATTCAAATACACTTAACCTTGTTTTTATGATACAAATCTATAAATAATTATTTAAATCTGTCTTCTATTAATATATTAAAATCCTTGAGTTTAAATTTTCCTGCATTGTTTTAAGCTTCGTGTCGGTAATAATCAGCTGCATTTTTGCGGGTCATTTCTTTACTGGGTTAAAGATGGCTGTCGTTGTTTATCATTTATTTTTCACTAATAAATTTAATTTTCAAACACTTTAATATTTTTATTAGTGCTTAATCTTGTAAATTTTATATTTTACGCACTTATCTATTTAAGACAAGTGAACACTAATTTTCCTAGTACTATTATTTAATTACTTATGATTATTTATTTACTTATATTTATTTAAAATGTCTTCAAAATTCTTATTTTTGATCACCCTAAATAATTCTGTCTAGTTTGTATTTTAAATCTTGCTTTAACAAATTTCTGACATGACAGTTTAGTTGTCAAAATATTTCCTTTTTGATGGAAATTTTATCTTTAAAAACTGAATTTTGAGTATGTATATGTAAATTTTTTAATACGTTTATTATTTGTACAAATTTTAATTAAGCTATATAATAAATTAAATAATTTTACACATTAGAACACTATTTTCATATACATTTGAATCATTTATAATTTCTTTATATATTATAAAACTCGTCAAGAAACTTTCTGTATCCATATTAGTTACTTTTACTAATATATTAAGTTCTAAAATTGATTTTAAGTGCTACTAATATACAATCTTCATTTTTTAAGTTACCGTATTTATAAATAACTTAATTTCAATTGGATTTATATTACTAATTACATATGAAAAAGGAAATGAACTAGAAAATAATATTATACGAAGGTAGCTGTTTATATTTCGGGAATAGCAAACAAAAAAAAATTTATTATTGAAAATAGTTTTATTGCTTTTCAAAATATTCTCCTTGAAAATCAATGCACTTTTTTATTCGTTTAAACCAATCCGAAGAACATTGGTGCCACTGTGAAAGCGGTATCTCCAAAATATGAGTTTTGAATGCCTCAACTGCTTCTTCCGGCGTAGAAAACCATTGGCCACGAAGTTTATTCTTCAAGTGTGCGAACAAAAAGAAATCGTAGGTTGCTAGATCATGTATGACGGATGGCTCATCAATTCAATGTTTTGCCGGATCAAATGTTCAATTGTTTGAACTGATCTGTGAGAGCTCGCATTGTCATGGTGCCGAATGATCTATCGTTTTCGGTTCGTTTTCCTTATTTCTTTAAAAACTTTTGGCAAACAAATAGTTGTGTACCATTCGGAATTGACTGTTCTACAACTCTCTAAAGGCACTGTTGCAACGTGACCGGTTTTTCCGAAAAGCAGGCGATCATTTGTTTTGACGTGCTTCAAGCGCGAACAGCATTTGTTGATTTTGGCTCATCTTGGAATACCCACACAGTCGGTTGCTATCAGTCGGTTACTATCGGGCTCGTACGTATAGATCCAAAATTCGTCACCTATGACAACTTTATAAATGTTCTTTGAAGCACCACCATTATATTCTTTGTGCATTTCTTGGAACCAAGACACGAGTTCTTTTTTGAGCGGTTGTCGAATTATATGATATCCAACGTGAACATAGCTTCTTAACGGCTAAATGTTCATGCAGGATCTTATGCACGCTGGTGTTACTAATTCCTAGAGATGCCTCGATCTTACGGTATGTCATACGGCGGTCTTGCATTATCAATTCAAACTCTGCATTAAAGTTTTCCGACACAACAACATTAGTGGGACGACCTTTAAGAAATTCATCGTCCAAAGAACTCCGTCCAAGGTTGAATTCACTATACCATCGATATACTGTCATTGGTGCTTCATCACCATATAAAAGATTCAGCTCGTTGATGCATTCTTGTTGAGATAATCCACGCCGAAAGTTTTGAAAAATAATTGCATGAAAATGTTCGCCAGTTAAAACATAAAATTTTCAAGTTACTGCCAACAATAGAATATAATAAAACTGTCAAGGTAAATATATTGTCAAAGACATTGTCACGATGCAATAATCAGATCGGACGCAGCACTAACAGTGTTGCCAGTTCCCGAAATGCAAATTGAAATATATTGTGAGTATATTTTTATTTAAGTATCATATCATTCGAATATACACAATATAATCGCATTTCTTATACAAACTTTTACGGAAATCAGTCCTTACAATCTATGTTATAAATATTAATTACAATATTCTTTTTACTAATATACATAAGTGTATGACCTTATCAAGTAATTATATAAATATATGCCTATTATTGTTATTGTTTCGTATCTATTCAACTATTTTATTTCATAACAATATATATATATATATATATAATATATATATTAATAAAATTTAATGAAACTAAAAGAATGCGTATTGCGTGAGTATATTAATATTTCAAAATGAAAATGAGTTTTTTCTAGAAACGCTCGTTGAAACGTATGATTAAGCGTTATAAAATTTGCTACTTACAAAATAACGTCTTTGTAATAATAAACTATATGACATTATGAAATGTATTATTATATTATCGGTGTTGGTTGTTCTATACTCGCTATTTCCAACACTGTTATTAAAATTTTTAATCCATATATTCCCATCCACTTCACTGCGACCTTGTGTAAACATGTTTTGCTACCTGGTTGTTAAGTTTAATATTTGCCTGGTATGAGTATAAAATCTATAGTAAGTAGTTTGGTTTTTAATATAAAAATGTATTATATTGGTACCCACAAAGGTATTGAAAACCTAAAAAATGTTATCGTTGAAGTAAGTTCTTATAATTTTTATTTGTAGAATACTTGTATACAATGTATCGTTTTATGACTAGTGATTCTCCAAAAAAAAGATTTAATGGACTAAATACATGACTGCAACGGTTTTTACAGATAATTTCTCTAAAACGTTTAATAGTAAATTTGCTTTCATAAATCACCTAAAGAATATCGTTTCACTTCCTTTAAAATCAGTGGAATTTAGAATTCGTGACACCAAGCAATTCCCATGCTTGTATAAGACTTCATTTTACTTACGTTCAGTCCAAGCTTTGAATATTGTTCAGCAATATAGGCGCTTTTTCAAATTACTCATTCTGCGGCGCGTGGAAGGCTTAGTTTTTCAAAGTTTATATATTTCGGACCATATCATGTGTATCCTGAACTTGTTTCAAATTCAATTTCTTCTACAACACTACATTCAAGCTGGTATGAGATTTTTATACTGCTCACAATACGATAGATTCACGCTCTTTCATCACCTTGTATTGTTCCTTAGCGAGACGATACTTGGATATACCACATTGATATGCTGTACTGCAGCCAAAAATTTGGAATGCCTGCAAAACATAATTATCAGACTATTGTCGGTACCCCTGGTTTGAACGCAATAAACAATTTCATAAGGATTTGAGTATTTCTCCTTTACAGGAATAGTCGAATAGTCAGGCCGTAGGTACTTCGAAAAGGAATAGGAATACTCAGTGATCAGGTAGCCAGTTTGCTAGTCTGACGAGCTTGCAGTTGATAAAACGGCTCCCACATAAAGGCGGAAGATCCGCTGTGATCAAGCTGTGGAAGAGTGAAGCAGAGGAATGGTACTGCACATTTCTCAATGAAAAACAATAGGTAAAGTGACTTATGGACAATTTTGTCCAGCTTCAGAGTGAGAGTTGGCTCATAATAGTAGTAGTAATGCGCTGTTACAGAGAGTCTGCACATCTGCAACAGTAATTTCAGTTCAATTAATATACGAATATATTTCATTCCTTTGTTTGCATTTTTAAATGTTAATCAGAGGAAGTTATGACTGAGAAATATGTCTAAAATCAAATCCTTCAATCAAGTCGAAGCAGCTATTACCATGATCTAGAATGCTGGCTTTTTTATTGCGAAGTTCTGGCCGTTCTTCAAAAACTGACACTTTTAATCGCTCACATTGCTGTCAGTACTTATCCGAATTAATGGTTTCGTTAATCCCAAGAAGACCATATATTATATATATATTCCAAAGATTTCCAAGATATTTCAAATCTACGAAGCGCCAAGCACTTTAGCGGAGATCAACCTTCGAAGATGTTACTAAGTACTCGATCTTCCTCAAAACTCCACGATCTTTTACGATTAATCCTATTACAAAACCTACTTTTCATCACCAGTAATCATTTAAGTTATTGTCATAGCGTTTATAAATATCATCGTTAAATGTTATGCATTCAATTCCTTTCTGCTAGCGCTTGCAGCTATCGAGACCGATACATATCGGTTAAGGTACCCAAACTTCAAACAAATTTTCAAATACTATAGTGCCTTGTACGTTCAATATTTCTGTTATCTGCCGTATTTAATAGTGAGGGTTGTTTTCAATTAAAGCATTTATTTGCTGGTGGAAAGTCTTACCCAACCGCACAGAAATTATCAGCTCTAAATTGAGGAAAGCTGTTGGGAATAGCTAATTTTGCTATGGCACTATAGCCTTAAACACTAGTTTTCTGATTGTTCCTACAGTATTTTTCATTCTACAAAACATAAAAAAACATTGAACATCGTGTATTTTCTTTCATTACGAAGAATACAATGGTTCCAAATCTTAAATAATATTGGTACTTGGTTGACAGAGACAAATGCTTCGGTTATTTTGGCCATAATTGCAAATAAGTTTCACCCATATGAGGAGTTTTGCAAGGAAGCAATCTAAACCGTTACTTTTTGCTTTTAATAATAGCTTTTTTGGATACTAAATGGATTATATTCTTACATGAACCTGTAGGCTCAATATGTGTATCAGTATGGAAGATTTTTATCTAGCGATTGTTATATATAACACCAAATTAATATTTTTAGAAAACATTGCTTCGATTGTTCTTACTGTGTTAAAAACAATAGGTCTTGTCATTTCTAATACTTCCAGTTTTTCCAGCCTATTTTACCACATATGATATGTTAAAAGCTATACATATATACAAATGTCTATAGACTTCAAATATGAACATTTTTCCGAAAAAGAATTCAAAACGCCACCTAGGTAGCAAGCAATAGTACTTGCATTTTATAATGAATTGAATTAAAATGTTCAAAGTACTTTACATTATGGAACGACAGTATATTTATGTATTAGGTTACAGAAATTTAATTTAAAATTTTGCTTAAGTTAATGCATAATCGATAAATTCTTCATATTTATTAAGTTGCATTAATTTTTTATCCATTATCACACCTATAATTCACGTACCATCTTTCACTATATTTTGGATAAAATAAAAATCGAAACTGCGGGGGTGGGCTGAAAGTTCGATAAATGAAAATAAGACAATAAAACTTGCATTTCAAAATTGCGTTTACTTAAGCATGCACAGTAGCTTTAACATAGTTGTCTATTGAAAATTTATGACCTACAGAGCATTTTAGGCGTATAAGATGGTAATCTAACCTTAAATTCGGTCATCAAAAATCAAAGCCTAGTTCATTAATTTTTGCCATGGCCACAACAATTGTGCATTTTGATGGAAAATGATTTTTGTGGTACTTAATCGAGACGTTTTTTATTAATTGTTTACTTTATTTTGTCTGCGTAATATACCCCTATGATGGTTTAGTCTTTTACTAGGTAATCAATAAGAAAAACAAAAAAAATTCTAAAAAGATGAAAGTCAAATTTTTTGCAGATGGAACAGCCATGTTTTTTTTTTGGAGAGGGGAATTACTGTACCGCAACTGCTTAGATTCTTTTTTGTTTTAGACGTGTAATGATGAACTCAGATCTTGTCTGTAGTGACAAATTGGCGCATAAAATCTATCTTGTTGTTTCGAAAACGTCCCAAATAATCGCCTGAAATTTTCATTTGCACCAATTTTCTGCTGACACTGAACTGTCGCAATATCCACCTCGGGGGCAGCTTTTTCATTCAAAATGTATGTTGCCTGTTTCGTGGAGATGCTTACAGCCCTGCGATTAATCGCGCACCCATTTATCAATAGTGGAAATTGAAGGAGTAGAGTTTTTCAGACCATCTTTCTTCTCATTACGAATAATTATTGTTGATAAACCTCTCAAGAAGAAGCACGAATTTCAATACAATTCGTCAAAAACTACGAAACACTCTTAATTAATCACTCGTTACAACAAAATTAATAAACGTAGTGATCGGAAATTTGACAATTAACATTGTTAGGCAAGGAGCTTATCAATCCTCGTATATAGAAGGTAAAGAATGTGCCAGTTTAGTATATTATATAGGATAAAGATGTTGATTTCCTTGCATTTCTTTACTCACTAATAACTTACTAAGTCGATGTCACAATTTTCAGTTCTTGTTGAATATTTCTAAATTTTATTATAGACAATTCTAACGCATTTTAATAATGTATTATTTAATTATTATTGTGTCTTGCAACATATACTATTATTATTATTCGTTTTAGTATTGGACTTTTATTGTTATTGTTATTACACACACAAACACACAATATTATGTATTTATAATATAAATAATTAACAAAAACGATCTTCCTCGTATATTCCTTTGTTCAACTAAAATCATGTATGTGTATATATAACCACATTTTTGTAATCCAATTTAATGTGGTTAATTTACATTATATGAATGTTGATTATAAGTTTTTTTTCATCGACAACAATAAAAAAAATGTACATACATACATCCAGTTCTAGCGTGGACGAAGCAATTCTTTGAAGAAGAAAGTTTGAACTATTCCAAACTTGTTTTTGTCCGATAGTAAAACGACTAACGGACTGTCTAACTGGCTGAGAGGTCAAATTTTCTAATTAACACTAACGGTGCGGAGTGATTGATTTGTAAACTAGAAATACGTCTTAAGCACTGGACTTGGCCTATAGTCGTTCAATATATTACGCTTTCATCTTATGCGTCCAAATGATACCTCGGTGCCGGCATATTTATTATAATGATATATGACACCAGTCCAGGCGTAGTTTCTCTCAGAGGGAGGATATTAGTTTTGGAAAGATAAATACCCCCATATTTTACACTCATCTTAATAAAAGTACTTATAATATGCAAATCAACCAGTTCTTCGTGTGTTTCTCTTTCAGTCTTTTCGGGTACGTGGCCTCGACTGTGTTAATTTTTTAATTTTACCGCAATATGAAGAGGAACACTGACTACTTGGAATGTTCATGAAATATATGCTTCATGAATTAACTGTTTATGTATTTGTAGTTATTTTTAATTGTCGTGCATATATTTTTAATACCTAAACTTATAGATAAGCTTGGAAAGTATATGTGGTCCACAAAAATACAACTTTTACATAAATTTCATGTACGGGGTAAGCAATGATATCTAACTTCAGCCCTGCAATAGGGTATTTAGCTTGTCATCAATCTAAAATTGCCTCTACTGCTTGATTTTAATGTTTGTTATTGATAATCAGTCTAATTATTTGCGAAGACAAACGTGCAAAGCAATTAATTAGCGTGCGCATGGTTTGCTGAAACAACTATGCACACATAACTGATGTTACAAATATTTAACCAATATTATTCACTTTGTAATAACACTGAAAGTACTGATTAAGTGGGTGGATTTTATAACGTTTTATGAATTATAATATACTATTTATTTTATTTACTTATTATCAAGCGAACGCCCTAAGTGCACCGCTCATTTTTACTTCTCTACTAATTACTAAAATTTTTCATTTAACACCTAAATAGATAAATTAATTAAATTAATTAATTGCTCCAATCTGCGAATTGTACAATTACGGGTAGATCGAATTGCTTACGAATATGTACATGTGTGTAGAATATATGTGCTAAGTTTATAAAGACTGGTTTGATGAAGCAATAAATTTCTTTATTATGTGTCTGTGTCACGGTTTGAATTCGAAGCATTTAGTATTCTTTTGCACAAGATCTTCTGACCTATATACCACATATTTGCTCTTTTATTTTATTCATCACGCCGACATGCTCCATATGTTTGTATATACATATTTTAATATCTGAATATTATAAGCCGGCACATTTGAAAATTTATTTCGTTTTTAGACAGACAATTCAAATTTGATCTGCATTTTATTTTTTCCTGAACATAATTGATGTGATACTTAAAAACGATTTTATAGTAATCGAAATAGTCATCTTAGTTAACACCATAAACAACTGCAATTTGATTTTCTCAATACTGTCAGTTGCATTAACAATATCGTGCAACAATATGTCAAAATCTGCTACACAACGTATAACGATTAAATTTCTTTTCAATGAATGTGTAAAGGTGACTTATATTTATCAGAGACTCCATAAACAATTTGGAAAAGAGTGTTTATCTCTCAGACCAGTCTTTGAGTGATATGAAACCTTCCAGGATGGTTGTAAACACGTGTCGAACTTGCCGCCTTCTAACTGTCCAACGCGTGCTGTGAATCTTGGTAACATTCAAGAATTTTACCAGCTGATCCGGAGTAATAGGCGAGTATCTATGAAGGAAATTGCTAGGGTTGTAAAAACTAGTAGTGCTCACACTATCGCCCACAAGCTCAAATTTAATTAAATTAACGTCAGGTGGATTCTAAAACAACTTTCTACTGCACAACAGCAGAAACAACTTCAGGTTTGCAGAAAACTCCTGCTTTGCGATGAGTATGAAGGCGGTGGCTTTTAGTCACATATCATCACAACTGATGAGACTTCTATACACTTTATTTCAGAAACTTTAAACTTGCCCTAGAATCGGGTGCGTCGCCTAAGGCACTACACCGGACGTAACCTAACCTTAATGCTTTTACTGTTCAAAATTACCGCTCTAATTCTAAACTAATCCTTAACTGAAACTCTAAGTGCGGATCTAGTTCGCGTCCTACTTAAATATAACTTTACATTACATCTCGCGGAAATAGTCCGCTCCTTATATACCTCATTCATATGTCATTAATATACACAATATACGCATCCCTTCAGGTCAGGAGGCCGACGAATCGTTTTTCGCCATCGTCATGTCTCCGCTCGTCCGGCCTAGCCTTACTCCTCCCGGTGGAATCTCTCCGCCGCCTCTCCTCCTTTTTGGATTCTGAGCCGCTGCAACAACAGAGAACCCGGTAGCTTCTCCGCTCAATACATTCATTCCGCTAATCCACTATTGCTTACCCTGTATATGTCTCGTATATTTTAAAATGTGTTAAATGTGTCGCCTGTGCCTGTGTTTGCGCAATATATGTATGTATGTAATGTAGGTGTGCATGTACGTGTGTGTGTGTGTGTGTGTGTGTATGGGGCGGTCTCTCATTCATTCTGCATGTTCATCAAAAATAAACAAGAACGTAAATACTCAACTTATCCCACTTCGTCCATGGTTGGTCGTCGCGGTCGCACTTCTGACCCTGCGTGCCCGTGCTTTCATGTGATTTGGAGCACGCTCCGCCACTGCGCTTTCTGTTGAGATTCTGGACTCTCTATCCAACGTCTTCTATGGTCGTCATCGTCAAGGAACCATGACTTGTTTTTTAGCAATTCAAGTGGTCGTTTTCTTACCTGAGCAAGAAGGGCAGTCAGGACCTCGATTTTCATATTGAGGGGTTGTTCTACATGAACCCTTAATATTTTGCCGATGGAGCAAAGATGCGTGCAACCTTGACGATGACAGCAATAGAAGAAGAGTTGTATGTTACGTCACGGTTGTGTACCATTTGATTTCGACGTATTAACAGTTTGTCTGCAGTTCTGTTTTTTTTTTTTATAAATACACCTCGTATATAATTAATATTTGATTTTTTAAATGCATTTTATTATTTATTATCTCTGTCGTGGCCAGTGATTATCGTGGATTTTTTAACAGTTGTGTAAGTATAAAAAGTTTCTTCAATTTTTTATTTAACAATTTTGTTATTTATACAAAACTATACTGTTTCTTTTTTATGTATTATTCAAGTAATCAGTGTTAACAAGCTATTCTATAAAAGAAAAGTGCAAAGAAGTACTATTTTTTAGTATATCCTGTATCATATAAAAACTTTAGAGCTGGATATGTTACGATTACAGTATCGTTTCTAATACTTTTTTACACTAGAGAACATCCTGGTGCTCTTAGTTCAAGAACGTGACGTTTTTCCTGAAACGTAAAGCCATGAAAAAAGTATCAAAGCGGCTTTTGTAAAACAAACTTGCAATAAATAACCACCAATTGATAGTTAGAATTGTGTATAACAAATATAAGGGAACTATAACCATATTTCTTGGACAAGAATACCTTAACGTTATGCTACAGTAGTCAAGCAAGTTAACGTATGTACTCTGAATAGTTTTCCATAGTTTAATAGTAAACGTGGCAGTAGGTGTACCTTGTGTCGCTCGTCGAAAGTACAGATAAAGACGACCGTTTGCTATGTGCTCCAGCGGCAGAACGTGTTCACTTATAGAAAAAGTGTAAATGTTCAAGATACAAATCAAAGGCTTGTCGAGAATAAACCAGTAAGCCATATAGGTCTTATAAAGAAAGAGGTTTCCGTGAACCCGACGTTAGAAAAAGGATCTACGGGCTCGTGAATCTTTTTTGCATCACTCCTTAAACAGGATTTAATTTAATTGCAAAACGTGTTTTTTATAGTTGTCTTATATTGACAAAATGGTTTTCGTCCTTTTACAAGTTCTAAATAAATTACTGGCAATATGTAATTACTAATTAAAATATTTTTAGTTTTATATCCGAGAGTCTGTTGCACATTTCTAAGGTTCTAATATATAATAACATTGTTGACTTTTAAATGTATTTTGGCCTTATTTTTGTGCAGCTATTGCATTTTCACCTTTTCAAGCTATTCTCAAATCCATAAATAACGTTTTAAAAATCAGTTATTACACATCCTTGGTCCGTAATGTGAATGCTTCGGAATTTGTACCAGTTTGAATTTTATATGTAAATCAGGATAATTGCTCTGGGCTACTACAAATTGCAACTATTAGTTTTGCCATCAAGTAACGTATACTAATTTTTGTGGAAGACAAAAACATTTAATTAAAGGTAGATAATCAAGTTAGCTAGTTAGTAATTTCATTTTGATTTTAATGGAAAACATTTTTTGCTCGTAACATATTATAATGTGCATTTCCAATTCTTTCAATTATAAATGTAATGAAATATTGCATTGCCTCGTATAAACAACATCAGCAGCCTCCCTTCTCAATGTCCCCTGGTACTGTTTTTCTATTTCCAAAACGTCTTGGTGGAAGCATTCGCCGTGCTCCATCACTAATGTGGTCCATTAAGTTCTGCTTGTGATTTTGATAGATTCAAATTCCGCATTAAGTCATGTAATTCAAAGTGAGTAATTAAAGGTGAGTCGCGTTATGTATATGTAATAAAATCAAAATCGATTGATTTTTCATTGTCTTCATAGCTACTTACTGTCATTACTACTTTGTCTCCCCCTGGTTTTTTTGCCAATGGGTGGTTGGGAAATGGATGAAGTTTGTTACTTTGTTTGGGTTTTTGAGCTAACACTGCCCCTACATAATTATGTTTTTATTTCTTACGCTTGCTGTATCTCTCTGTCTTATTTATGAAAAAATAGCACTCTTTAACACTGTCTCTTTATTCATTTCAACGCGTAGGATTGAAGAAGTGTACATACGAGAGAGCGTTTTTATATTCGCGGAATGAGCAGGTTGTAGAGGGGTGAGTAGGCGCATTGAGGGAGTGGCCTGTGCAGCGACTCATGATTAGTATAAATACGAAGTTTCATTATTATTAGACAGTTAGTCTTTGAGCTATCGTCAACCAAGTAACATAATCAGGAGTGAAAAGTGAAATATGGAAAAAATCGAATATCGTGCCGTTATAAAGTCCCTAACCAGGCAAGGAAAATCAGTCGCGACCATAATGAATGAGATGTCATTGGTTTACGGCGACTCTTGTCCAGGAAAAACCATGGTGCACAAGTGGCATAATTTATTTAAACAAGGAAGGGAATCCCTTGAAGACGACCCGAGGCCGGGCAGGAGCATTGAGGTGACCACGCCAGCACTTATCCAAAAAGTTGAAGAAATTGTACTCGAAGATGCTCGACTAAAGAAGAAACAACTCCCAGAAATGGTTGAAGTATCCGATACAACAATTTTTAAAATCCTACACGATCATCTCGGCATGTCTAAGGTCAGCGCAAGATGGGTGCCGAGAATGCTCACGCCGCCGCAAAAACAACAGCGCGTAGAGTGTTCGCGTGCATTTTTGGACCTCTGTAATGAAGACAAGGATGGTGTATTGAGTGGAATTGTTACTGGAGACGAAACTTGGGTTCATCATTATAAACCTGAGTCCAAACAAGACTCCATGCAGTGGCATAAAAAGGGCACAGCACGTCCCAAGAAATTTAAACTGTGACAATCAGCTGGGAAACTCATGGCAACCGTATTTTGGGACTCGGAAGGAATATTGTTGATTGATTATAAAGATAAAAGTGTTTCTGTAACCGGAGAATATTACGCTTCAATATTAGAGCGACTAAAAGAAGCCATTAAAGAGAAAAGACGGGGAAAATTGACAAAAGGTGTTCTGCTTTTGCACGACAACGCGCCCGTCCACAAGAGCCGCGTTGCGTTAGCTGCCCTGCATAAGGTGGGCTTCGAAATTGTGAATCACCCACCCTACAGCCCAGACCTGGCCCCGAGTGATTATTACCTGTTTCCGAAAATGAAAAAAGAGCTGCGGGGTAAAAAATTTACTGCCGATGATGAAGTCAAGGAGGCAGTTTCGGCGTATTTTGCAGATAAAGAGAAATCATTTTTTTATGAGGGTATAAATAAATTAATTGAAAGATGTGAAAAATGTATCCGTCTAGCAGGTGAATATATTGAAAAGGAAAAATAATTTGGTTTTTTTATTTCCACCCCTTGTCCCCCATTCCGCGAATATGAAAACGCTCCCTCGTAATGCCACTTTCCAGGCAACCAATGCCTCAAATATTTGCTGCACGTACATAGTTCATATTACATGTGGAATTCACGGTTTGTCTTTATTTTTGACAGCCACTGCGAAGTAAAGTTTATAGGCTCGACAAATGCTCAGACTTAATGCGAGTAAATTTACTACATATGTAACAAAAATTATTTCGATTATTTGGACACGAACGAGGTATGATTGTGTCTATAAATAATTAAACTAAAATCCTAATATAATATTTGATGCCTTTCCGTTATTAAAAATTCCCTGAAATCATCTCCTTTGCCCCATTGTCATTAAAGCTGCATCCTCCATATAGTGTGTGTCTGTTTATTCCTTCCCTAAATCATAGCAAACGACCAGATTACAACAATAATGTAAACTTGTCGCATCTTGAATGAACGAGTCACATCATGTCTGTACAAGTCTCTACCTAATTTTTCCCGTAATTATAGTTAAGCCAATATTACAACTTTCTGATTAATTTGTATTATTTTGTCAGTTACTGATTTAGAATAAAAACTTTGTTGGCCAGTGTAATCATGAACTCCCATATTCTTATAGCATGATGTACCGCCACCAGTACGTCATATACAGTGTGTATCGCCAAATGGAATAAATTCGATAATAATTAAATGGAAGGGTGTTCGAAAAACGCTCGGACACGTCGATTGGGATTATTAGTTGCGTATTTTTTTAAATAAAAAGTTTATATACAGGGTGTGTCATGTAAAAGTGGTCAATACCAACTTTCTTATTTTAAATGCAACACCCTGTCAAATATTAAATTTTTGGATTCTTTAGAAAATTCCAGACATATTTCATGTACAATGTACAGTCGAAGATAGGTATATCTTCGACTGTTTCGGAAATATTAAATGTTTTCAGATTAATAATTTTGTTTACAATTAAAATAAGATTTTCACATAATAGTTTGTTTACCCAACTATTAAGTAAAAATCTTTAATTGTACTTGTACTTCGTTTTAAAATACCTTGCCTTAGCAAAGTGTTGTCAGTGTCATAGTGTTGTCAGTGTCATAACTGTTTGAATTTCCTTAACTACATTTCAGCAAAATGGTTCATTTAACAGAAATGCACAAAATAACAATTCTGCAGATGATTGGTTATGGAGATAACACACGGACACAAATGGAAGTTGCTCACTTATTTCATGAGAAATTTCCAAATTTGCCGCCTATATCCAAAGGAACAATTAGTAAAATAGAAAAGCAGTTTCGCGAGTTTGGATATGTAAGGAAAATAAAAAAAGCAGCTGCGAATGCAGTAAGTAATGATACCAAACTGGATATTGTGCTTGAGTTTGAAGAAAACCCGCATACTTCTAGTAGACAAGCAGCGTCAATGTTCGATGCTTGCCATTCATCG